>VBSM01000361.1:91449914-91465127 GCA_008086735.1 Cheirogaleus medius
CATTTATTGAATAAGGATTCTTTTCCCCAGTGTATGTTTTTGTCTGCTTTGACATATCTTTTAATTTTGACACTGACCGTTGGTTTCCTTTCTGCATCTCAACCTCTTCCATTTAGTGAAAATTATCATAAAAGGCCTACGTTATGCAAGGTTTTATGCCATTTCTTTACACAGATGCCTTTGGACTGCTTTTAGAAATTAGTTTATTTCAGATGCTTTAATAATTTTTGATTAAGGATCAATTAGTATGTTAACCTAATGCAGTGAAAATGGCATATAATTCAGAGCTGCAAGATGTAGGGTTGGTAATCCTTTGTCATTGAATAGTTAGGTGGCTATAAATGACTCACAGCCTCTGTGAGTACTAAGTTCCCACATCTTAAAAGGGATAAAAATGCTTATTTCAAGGCTTATAGTGAATGAGGCTTCCAAAAGATAAAGTTCTCAAAAGTGCTTTGTACAGTGAAATACTAATACTGTTATTATTTTAAGACTGAATGTTTCTTTGTCTTCCCTTCCTTCTAGTGTCTCTGAGGCTTTCCACATCTATAATTGAATCTGCTATTTTGTCTTTGTTAATATTCTAAGTTTATGCTAAAACCTAAATGCAACCATGCTCTGGAGCCCACACATTAGTACTTTATTCTTTTCCAGTTTATCTATACCGTACAGGTACAGTTCTAGGCAGAGGAGCGTGCAGTGGGGCACACTAAACTCTGAACAACGAAGTGACAGAGATAAATTAGAAAAGTGTTACAAAGAGCTAGTAAAAATGAGACCAATTTTCATTTTACTGCAAAGTTCTTTAAAGTTGCTATAATCATTCTGCTATAAATCTGTAAACACAATAGGCACCAGATGTGTCAAAATAAAATAGTCTAGAAGAGCGGAGGAAGAAAGCCAGATAACTTAAATAAAGGCCTTTAAAAATACTAATAAATAAGTGTCTTTGAATTCTACTTTGTATGGGTTTCCAAGTAATTGGAGTAACATGGCTCGTTATGCACTTAATGAAAGTGTTTTCTTTACCAAGAGTTATAGAAAATGTGCAAACTCTTTCACACAAGCTTGCTAGGTCTAGAAGTGCCTTGTGGATTTCTCCACCAAATATGTCTTTACTGATCTATTTAAGAACCTCTACCATGGTTTGTCATTTCTTCATTCACTCCAAAACTATTCATTAAACACCTACCATGTGGCAGTTCTGGGCCATGAGTAAAGACTTGGGAAGGTTGGTGGAGCTGTCGTTGTGGTGGCATCTTTCAGGGCTTTATATTACTAGATGGTTGTGAGGTCATTGACTTCCACTCTGAGAGAAAAGGGTGAGCAAGGACAGAGGGCATTCAGCACAGGAGAGACATGGCCTGACTTAAATCTTAACAGGGTCACTCTGGATGAGTACAGACAATAGAGTAGCAAGGGCAGACGTGAAGCTACTGCAGTCATCTTGGCAGGAGATGATGGAAGGTTGGGCCAGGGCAGTGATTCTGAGGTCTCCTAAACATGTTAAAAGCTATGCATAGGGTACTATCGTTGTGATCATCCAAGAGGTGGAGAAAGGACAGTGGGCATACAATTCAGAAATGCCTGTATTTATAAGGTGGGAAGAAGAAGAGGAATACACAAAGCAAACCAAACCTAGATTCAGAGTCGTTGGAAATCTGGGGCTGTGCTGGACTTCCAAAGCAGAAAGAGGGACCAAGAAGCTGTTTTCTTCTCCTGCGGCAGCAGGACAAGAATGTCTGCTTTCACCACTTATGTTCAATCTTGTACTGGATGTCCTGCACAAAGCAGTAATGCCAGTAAACAAAAACAAAACAAAACAACAACAACAAAAAACCCAAAAAACATAAACTTTACAAAAGAAAAAGTAAAGCTTTGTTTATTATCAGATAACATGATTATCTATGTAAAACTTCTAGGAAACCTACCAAAAAATCCCCTACTTCAACTAACAAATGAGTTTAGCAAGGTCATAGGATACAAGGTCAATGTGAAAAAATTGATTGTATTTCTTTATAATGGCACTGAATTGTTACAAGTTAAAATTTTTTTTAAAAAATAACATTTAAAATAGCTAGACAAATATGAAATACTTAGGGATAAACTTTTACAAAAGTTTGTGGGAACCGTACATTGAAGACTACAAAGACATTGATAATGAAGATGAAAGAAAATCTAAATAAATGGAAAGATATGTCCTGCTCATGGATTGAAATACACAATATGTTAAAATGTCAATTTTTCCTAATTTGATCTGTAGATTCAATGCAATCCATCAGGCATCATCATCATCATTATTATTTGTAGAGACTGACAAGCTCATTTTAACATTTACATGGAATTGCAAAGGATATAGAATAGCTATAATAACTTAGAAGAAGAAATCGGAAGTCTATCTGATTTCTAGAATTTCCATAAAATAACAATAATCCAAACTTTTTAGTAATGGCCTAGATTTAGACAGAGAGATTAATGGAGCAGAGTAGATAGTTCAGAAATTGACCCACACATATATGGCCAATTGATTCTCAACAAAAATATTATGGTAATTCAATAGGGAATGGATAATCTGTTCAATAAATGGTATTGGAAAAATTGGATATCCATATATTTAAAGGAAAAAAAAAAAACAACCTTCATGTAAGTCCTGGAATCTGAAAGCTTGAGAACCAGGAATTATGATGTTCAAGGGCAGGAGAAGATGGATGTCCCAGCTCAGAAAGAGAGAGAATTTGCCTTTTCTCACCTTTTTGTACTATTTGGGCCCTCAATGGATTGGATCATTCCTCCCCAGCCACATTAGTGGGGTAATCTCCTTTACACAGTTTACTGATTCAAATGCGAATATCTTCCAGAAAAACTCTCTCACACACACACCCAGAAATAATGCTTTACAAGCTATCTGGGCATCCGTTAGCCCAGTCAAGTTGACACATAAAATTAGCCATCACAAGACACAAAAATGTGACCTGCCCAAAGACCAAATTGATAAATTGGACAAAATTCTTATCCTCAAAAAACAATGTACAGAAAATGAAAAGGCAAACCAGATGCTCAGAAAAAATATTTGTAAAGTATATATCTGATAAAGAACATGTATCCGGATTTTATAAGAACACTTGTTACTCCATATTAAAACAACTTGATAAAATGGGCAAAAATTTGACACTTCACCAAAAAAGATAAGCACAGAAAAAGATGTTCAATGTCATTAGTCATTAGGGAAATGCAACTTAAAACCACAATGAGATACCAGTACACTTCCAGTTGAAATTAACACATTTGGCTCAAATTAAAGGGGACTGACAATGACGAGTGGTGAGGAGGATGTGTAGCAAATCAAACTCCTACATCACTGGCTGGAATGCAAAGTCATTCAGTCACTTTAGAAAACATTTTGGTAGTTTCTTATATTAATACTTATCATATGACTCAGCAATTTCACTCCTGAGTGTTTACCCATGAGCAATGAAAGTACAGCATCAATCCACACAGAGATTTGTGCTTAAATGTTCATAGCAGCAGTATGCATTAAAGCCAAGAACTAGAAAGAACCGTTTGGAATATGACTCAATCCAAAGATACTGATTACAGACACAACAAGAGAGATGAATCTTAAATGCTTTTTGCTAGGTGAAAGAAGCCAGGCACAAAAGATCACATATTTTGTGATTCTATTTATATGGAATTCTTTCATGGCAGAATCATGATAGAAAGCACATCAGTGGTTGCCTGGGGCTGAGATGAGAGTGGGAATTGATTGCAAAGGGGAAGGAAGAACATTTTGGGGTGATGGGATGCTCTATATCTTAATTGTGGTGCTGGCTACAGGCTTATTTATGTACGGTGAAATTCATAGAACTATACAATTCAAATGGATGAGTGCCATTGGATGTGAATCATACTAAATAAAGCTTTAAAAAATTTAAACATAAAGGAAGCCCTACAAATGTACCTTTAAAAATGGCAAAAAGTGGATGAAAAGATACCACTTATCACAATAACTGATCTAGCTTTCTCCTTTACCACATCAGTACTAAAAGAAGAATCTTAGATTGGGTTAAAAATTTTTTAAAGTTAATTTTTCCCTTATTCATTAAACAATTATTTGTAACAGGATTTATTGCAAATTAATTGCTTACCAAGAAGGCAAGCCAGGACTTTGAGTTTTGGGTTTTCTTGACAAAAGAAAGCCTGCTCAGGCTGCCATAACAAAATATCCCACATTGGTGGTTTACACAAAGAAATTTATTTCTCAATATTTCTGGAGACTGAAAAGTCCAAGATCAAGGTGCCAGCAAGTTGGCATAGAGTTTAAAAAAAGAGAGATAAGCAAATGACTATAACAATATATTCCTCCATGTGAGAGGAAGTTTATAAAGAAACAATAAAAGTGAGTTGCAAAAAAAAAAAGGTAGATTTCATCCTGAGGCCTCTTCTCTTGGCTTGTAGATGGGGCTCATCGTGCTGTGTGCTCACATAGCCTTTCCTCTGTAAGTCACAGAACTGGGATTTGGGCTTCAACATGTAAATTTCGGGAGAGAAACAAACATTCAGTCCACAACAGATGGAGTATGGCAAAGAAAATGAGGGGTAGAGGCCAAGGGACGGGGCACATGTTTGCCTGGCGGCAGGGCAGATTCTACCAGTGGGGAAGACTTGCAACCCTCTGCCATGCCATGACAAGGGGGGGAACCCCGCTTGGAGGAGTTTTTGTGTTTAGCTGGGGCTCGTGCATGCTGAGGCATAGCCTGGCATTAGAGCTATCACCAGCAGACAGCCCACACCTTCAGATGGCCCCCAAGGGACTGGACAAGGAAATGCAGCCAGGGTTAACTGAAGGCTTTAGCATTTCTCTTGCCTTTCTCCATTTTCCCGGTGTGCAGAAGACTCTGGGTTCTTGTATCACGACAAAGGAGGGAAGAGCAACTCTGAAAAAAGTTTTATCCTGCCTGCCACTTCTGGCTCATGAGTGACCAGGTCTGATTTGATCTGATTCAGAAAAATGAATGAATGGGTGTTTCAGACTTTTGAAGTGTATGGAGCAATTCCTAACTGTTGTGTGTTTACAAATACCTTCTACATTCCTGGGACTGCTGGAAAAAGAATAAACACGCACGATAAATAGCCCCTGTTCTCAAGTAGCTTTAGCGGGGCATACAGACACAGAAGTAGATAATATACAGTTTAGTAAGTGGTAGAGACCACTACACGGTGTCATGGAGATACAAGATAAGAGGGTTGGGGGGCAAGGTTCCCTGTTGTAGCTACTCTGAAAAAGCAGACCCCCCCACCCAAATTTTGATTCAGATGTCAAGATTGATGATGCCACATACACCCCAAGCAGGTATGGAAAGCTTTAGTCCTTGCATAATTGAGGTCTCTGGTGAGAGCAGGGCAGGCCCTCAAGCAGCCCCAGAATGGCTTGAGGATGCACGAAAAGGAGACTGGCTGTGGGTCTGGGCTGGGATATGGGCTGGGTTTGAATCTCCCCTCAGATCCAAGGGAGGGAGCATGTAGGCTTTCATATCAGCTGTGGCACACCAGGGGAAGAGGAATGGGTGAGGCTTAAAAGCTGTCAGCAAACTTCAAAAATGGAGTCTGACCCTATTATAGTCCCTGACCCCATTTCAGAGGAGGTGGATGTGGTTAGGAAGCTTTCCTGGAGAAAGTCATGCCAGAGAGAATTTGAATCTGGAGAAAGGAGTGTTTATTTATTTACTATTGTTTGTGTCTGCTCATAAATACATGGTAACTGCAAAAAAAAAAAAAAAAAAAAAAGGAAAAATACAGTAAAGTACAAAGCAGAAATTAAAATTCACTCATGACCTTAACCATCCAAAGAAATCACTGTTAAGATTTTTCTTCCTTCCTGTCTGGATTAGTTTGATAATTAGAAAAAAGAAATTATCCAATAAATGATAACGTGAATTTTTCTGGTGTAGATTTTATTAACTTTAGCTACTTGACAGTACACGTACCTTTTTCTCCATGAAGTCTTGGTATAATTGCTGTTTTTAAACTTTTTATATAAGAAAATTAACACTTCTATTCAATTTTCCTTCCGATCTCTGGTGATGCTTTCAGCCTCTTCTGTTTTTTTAAACATGGCAGAACTGAAGCTACTATACTTTGTAAAAGTTTGCAAATCTGTATTTCTTTGCTAGAGAAGTGTTATTTTTACCATATCTACTTTCATTTTGCTGTCAAGAAACTGCTGGCATTCAAACCTGACCTTTCTCGTTCAAGTCTCTAGTAGAACTAAGAATCGCCAAAGGACCAACAGTTCTACACCACTCCACAAAGAACACAATGAACATTTGGAAATCCACATTCCCTTACCACTTTCATCTTTCCGCTGCTCGAAGAACTGATTAAATTCAGGAGAGAGAATCACAAACTTTCATGTTTCAAAAATTTCAAGGAGGTTTGACGATAATGCTTAGAAGACTTCAGTAGCCTTTAGAAGACTGATAGAACAGGCTTCATTTATCTCTCTAACGCTCACCTTTTCAAATTCCTTTCTGGTGTATCTCAATTTTTTTTTTTTATTGTGACCATTCAGGGGCAAAGAGAAAAAGGAACTCTCTTGTTCTGCCTTGCCTGTTCCTTGGTCCTCCTTGTTCATACCAATTTCACTATATTCTGTTTGGTGAGTATCAGCCCACATAGTTCCACTACGAAATGAATGAAGTTAGCTCTATTGTAAGGCAAAGGTGGTCACAGCCTCAGGCTCCATGAAGGAAAGTCTCAAATGTGCAAAGACCTTCAAAGACCTTGGTTTTCATGGTGGTTCCCCAATAAATCTTCTCCTAGCTCCTCAAAAGAAGGCTGACTTTGGATCATAGAAACATGTGAACATATTTCCACTGCATTTGCATCAGACACATTTGTGCGACGTATACGATACACAGGTATGCAGACTGACATCTCTTTTTCAAAGGGGAAATGCATTTTGGACCCTTTCCTTTGTGGAATCACCAGCTGAGTGTGTTCAGATTCCTTTTATAGAAGTCTGGCCGTCCCCGCCACAGTTGCCCATGCACAGAGAGAAGTGCTAATGTAAGCCACGAGTTGGTAGTTGATATGGCACAATAAGCATTTGAATTAATTCCAAAGTATTGCTAGTTACTGACTTATAAAATAATGAAATTATACCCATTGCAGAAATGTGTGAGAATAGGGAATCATGTTCAGGACAGGACACTGGACCATACGGTACAGAAAACAAGGCAAGGGACTTGGAAAGAAGGCACATGGCCCGCCGTGTAACTTTTCCTTAAGGCCTCATTAGTTCCTGCAACTTAACTAGACTGTGACAAAAATAAGTGCAAAACCCATAGACCTTTGGGGAAAATACACAAATAAGTTTCATCTTAATCAATAGATATTAAATGCACTTGACCTGGCGCTGTGTATACAAAGCTATAAATGTCTAGTTTGTTTCTCAAGAAGCTTAATAATAATAATATTTGTCAACATTTACAGAGGTTTTATTATGTGTCAAATACCATTCTAAGTACTTTAGCTGAATTATCTAATTTAATTCTCCCAGAAACCCTATGAAGTAGGTACTGTAAGTGTCATCTCATTTTAAAGAGGAAATCCTGTGGCTTAGAGAAGTTCAATAACTTGCCCAAGGCCATGCAACTATAAAGATTTAGTGTAACTCCGTGTAACGAAAGGTTCAGATACTTAACTGTACTGTAAACCATCTCCCCCGAAACACCAGTCCCATGTGGCAGGTGCTCTGGGACGGAAGGTGGGGGTGGGGGCAGAAGGTGGGGGGAAGGGATCTTATTTTAAAACACTGTGGGGAAGGCGGGGTTACTAGAGAGGCCTTTCCAGAGGCTGGAATGATAAACAGGATTGTGTCAGGGGTAGTGGGGGAGGATGTATTTTAGCCCTCCCAAGTCATTCTCAGCCACAGATAATAAAGATCTAGCCCACAGGCTTAGCTCTACCTCATCTATCTCTTTTATTTTTTAAAATAATTTTTCTATTCTTTATCCTCCCTAGGAATCTTTTATCTATGTCATGTCTTAACAAATCCTCTTCAAGTTGGAGGGTATATTAGGAGCATAGCATCTCTCCATCTCTCCCTTCCTTCTGTCCTAAGCCCACATGAGAGATGCCAAGTCGAAGTTTCCTCTCTCTTCTCCCAACCCTCATCTGTGCCTTTCATGCTGAGTGAGAGGGCTGCATCCCTGCCTTCTTCCTTGGCACTCTTTCTGTCACGCTCTAACTGCTGGATGCCACCCCATGCTGTGTAACCCCACATCTTCACCTGCCCAGCCTCCTAGTGATGAATGACAGGTTTCCCCCAGGCCCTATCATCGTAAATGACATTGCAGTGAACATCCTGGTAGACCTTTAGGATATATATATGTGTGTATATACATATACACACACACATACACACACATGCACATACACACATACATACAGATACATACATACTGGAGAAGAATTGCTGAATCTTTGAACCAGTCTGTACCCCACCTCCCAGGAATGTTTGAAATTTTCATCTTTCTATCATCTATCATCCATGTACCTATCCATCTATCTATCACTCATCTACCTACCTACCTAATACCGATACATAGGATAGGTATTACATGTGGCATTTTATCACACTTGGCAAGGTAATGTTTGGCATTTGCCATCATATTCTTCATCACACAGTCATCAGTGTCTAAAACCACACATCAGATCTCATCACTGCATACGTGCTGAGCATGCAGCTGGCGAGGTGCCCACAGCTATTCATTCTTACAAGCAGCCAAGCGCTTGTTCACTGTGTTCCATCCGTGTTTAGCTGCTTGTGCTTCCCATTGTACAGCAAGTCCTCAAGGGCGGCGAGCAAGCCTACTCACCTTTTATATTTGGAGGGCCTTTCACAGTGCGCTCAATACATGGCTGTTGACTCTCATGAGGAGAGAACAGGCCGGGCGCGGTGGCTCACGCCTGTAATCCCAGCACTCTGGGAGGCCAAGGCGGGCGGACCACTCAAGGTCAGGAGTTCAAAACCAGCCTGAGCAAGAGCGAGACCCCATCTTTACTAAAAATAGAAAGAAATTAATTGGCCAACTAAAAATATATAGAAAAAATTAGCTGGGCATGGTGGTGCATGCCTGTAGTCCCAGCTACTCGGGAGGCTGAGGCAGGAGGATCGCTTGAGCTCAGGAGTTTGAGGTTGCCGTGAGCTAGGCTGATGCCACGGCACTCTAGCCCAGGCAACAAAGTAAGACTCTGTCTCAAAAAAGAAAGGAGAGGACAGAGGACTGAAGAATCAGTTTGGAAGGAAAGATGATTATATTTGAAACAAATAGAATTAAATATCACTTTAATTGATAGTGAGACATTCATGTATATTTGTTCTTCAGGAAGACTAAAACCTTGGATCTACAGCAAAAAGAGAGAGTTTGGGGACCAGGTTGCAGCTGTAGCTTTTGAGTCATTACTAGGGAATTAGTGAATTGCATGGGGAGGAAGAAGTATATTGAGAGAACAGGTTTGTTTCTCAGTAAGCAAAGGATGGTCCTCTGCTAAAGTGGGGTCAGAGGAGAGGCTCAGAAGGGTTTACCTGCAAGAGGGAAATCAGTGTGGTGTCACCAAGGCCAAGGGAGGATGGATGACAGAAGAGAGCAGTGTCCTAATGGCAAGGCAGTAGGGCCAGATGAGACCAGGAAGAGGCTGTTGAGTCTGAAAATTTATATTTCACTGATGTCTTCGATAGAGCCTATTAGTTTGTATTGATTTTAAGAAATGTACAACATTTGTTTTTCTTTTATTTATAGAAACAATTCGTATTTTTCTTTTTGTCTTAACTTGATAGACGATGACTTTAAATACCTATATAAGGAAGAAATTGAGTATGTAATATTAATAGTTTCAGGAAAAAATGGAATTTTACTGAAAGAAGTCATGTTAAAATATTTTGTTTATAGATTATACTGTGCAAGGCTTCAAACAATCAAACCATTAGCTAATTCCCTTAGCTCCTCATATCATATAAGAGTTCTTTTGAGAGTGTAGGAGCTGTTTGTAATTTCTTAAATGAGCTATGTGCATTTTAAAGAAAGGGATAATCCTGTATCTTTCCACCACACTAACACTGACATCATTTGCTCCAAAGAAACCTACTCCTACCTAGGAATTCCACAAGCACTGAGAAGATATATGAACATAAGTTCCTGCAAGGTTGCATAATTTATCCTCGTAGTCTTATTTGTCATTGGGTATCTTCCTTGTTGAATTTCCATTTTCATGCACACCCTAAGGTTTTTGTCAAAAAATTTTAAACCTTTTCTGCATTAATCTCATAGAACTTGTTGCAGAACATAGTTTTTTTCAAAGATCTTAAATTTCTACCTCTTCAGAAAAAGTCTACTTTATAGCTTTTATATTTTATAAATCTTTCATGGTGATTTTTATAAGTTATTCCCACCTTCCTTTTAGCAATGAAAAGCATAATCTTTCAGAATTTTCTGGAAAGAAAAAAAATGGCCTTAAGTCATTTTCCATTATTTCCAGGAATAGAATAAAATTAATGCAATAAAACTTAAAGAAGAAATTCTTCTTTTCATATAGCTTTTGTACTCACTTCTTTTATTTCTTTTGAACCTGAAATTTATGTCTCTCTGTGCCCACAGTCAGTGACTTGTAAATTGTCTTTGCCCATCTATATCACTGACGTCAGGCCCTGGAAAAAAGATTCTTCAGTCCTGTGATTTCCTTTCCTATAGTATTTTCAGGGTGGCAGGTTACAGTAAGGTGATTTTGATTAGAATGTAAATTGGGTTCTCTGGAATTCTGTCCGTGTAGCCAATCTGTCCTCGTCTCTCTCCCATCAAGGCTGGTGCAGTCAGTGGCGCTCAGAACCTCCAGGTATCAATGGTCTGCACAACCATCAAGAAGGTTGCCAGGATGGTTCCAGTAGGTTCTTTATCATGCTACTTCTTTAAAAAGTTATAATCCTATACTATGAAGTTTTCATTAGTCAGAATATTAACTAGATAATTCTTTGCTCTATGTTGGATAACAGAAAAAACTGTTGGTTTGTGTGATTGTTTTGATTTTTCATTTACTATATGTGCATCCTCTCTTGCATTTCACTCTGTGCTTTGTTCTGAGTCAAGGTTTGGTAACCATGAACCCTCCACTGGCTCTGCACCGGCCTTGGAGCATCTCGATCAACTGAAGCAGAACGTGCAGTCCTGCTGACCGGTCTCCTTCAAGTTTACGATCATAAATCTCAAGCATGACCCTCAGATGCCTGGCATCCCTGCCCCATCTGTCTGGCCCATTCACTGTCCCACTCTCTAGGATGACTGTTTCTTCCCCATCTCCCTCGTCCTCCTCTTCTCCATGCAGGTCACCTTGCCTTTGGGCCGTCAATCAGAATAAAACTTCCACATCCTCCCATCACCAAATCTGCTAAGTCAGCAGCCCCTGTGCCCACAAACTCCACCTTCCCAGCTGTTACACGCAGAAGGGACCCTCTGGGCTCCTACCCAAGGCCAGGCACTCAGCTCATGCACTGGGTTCCATCCCCTTGCACCTCCTGAAGACTTGGTTCCTGCACCATCTGCCTTCCATTCTCTCCTGGGTCATTCCCTTCTGCAAATCCACATGCAGTGATTTCTCCCACCATTAAGGAGACCCTTCCTTTACTACACACCTCTCTCCAGCCCTCGTCCCACTTCTCAGGTCCCTTACTCGTGACTCCTTAAAGCAATGGCTCATTGCCATCTCCACATCCTCTCCTCAGTCTCTCTTGGCCCGCTCCAGCTGGGACTGCTCCTGACATAGCCAGAAACTGACCTCTGCAGTGCCGATAGAAAGTCAGTTTCAACCATCATCTCTCTAGAACCCACAGCAGCAGTGGGCACAGCTGGCCATTGCCTTGCCGAAACAGCTGGATTTCCAGATTCCAGGTCCCTTCCTCACTGGCTGCTCCTTTTCCTTCCCTCCTGTGGCTCCTCAGAGTCCCTTCCCGAATCTATATGTTGGAGAGCCCCAAGCTTTAGTCTTGGCCTTGTTCAATCTAATCACTTTGTCCTATGACTTTAAATACCAACTACATGCTGAAATGGCCCAAGCTTGTGTCTCTGAGACCCTCTCCCCTAGCTGCAGACTCGCCTGGACAATGCCACGAGAGGCTCTGTGTCTGAAGGAGAACCCTTGCTTTCTCCCCACGCCCATACCCAAACTCCCTCCTTTTCTGTCCCAGGCATTATATAATTTCATGGGTAAAAATTTCATCTTTAATGTATAATATTAAAAAACGCTACATTTAAAAAAAAAAGAAAATGCACAGCACTACAATACCATATCACAGCTAAAACTTAACAATAATTTCTTAAATATTGACAAATGTCTAGTCAGTGTTCACCTTTTTCATTCTCTAATAGCAATTTTTAACAATGTATGTGTGAATTGGGTTCCAGAAAAGTTCCACATTTTAAAATTGGCTGATCTGCCTTTTATTATGTCTCTTGTGGAAGTTTCTCTCTCTCCGCCTCTCTCTCAAATCCTCCTGCTCTCCTGCCCCCCATTTTTATTGAAGAAACCAAGTCATTTTTGTCTGCACAGTTTCCCTTAGTCTGTATTTTGCTGATTGCATCTCCCACATGTTCATCGTTGTATTTCCTATAAATTGGTAGTTAGATATAGAGCTTTGATCAGATTCAGGCTCAACATAGTTTTGGCAAGACTACTTCATAGGTGGTGTTGTCTACTTCCACTGCAAAGAAACAATGTCTAAACTTCTCTATTTTTGTAATGCTGACAGCCATTGAAAAATAGTACTTAGATCAGTAACTATGAACCTTTTTGTTTTACAAGTGTATTATATTCTTAAAAGTTACTAAGTCTCCTGCAGAGCTTTTGTTTATGTGGATTTTATCTGTGGGTATTTATATTAAGAATTAAAATTGAGAAAACTTTAAAATAATTATTTGTTTAAAATAACAGCAAGCCCTTACAAGTCAACATAAATAACATATTTCTTAATTGGAAATAACTTCATTTTCCAAAGTAAAAAATTTGTAAGAAGGGAAAGTGTTTTACATTTTTACAAATCTCTTTACTGTCTAGCTTAATAGAAGACAGCCAGATTCTCCTTTGTGCATCTCTTTCAGTCTGTTGCAATCTGTTGCTTTAGTTGAAGTATCTGAAGAAATTCAGCCTTACAAAGATATATGATTGGAAGTGGAAGGATTATTTTAATTAACACCCTTTTCAGATAATTATAGATAGTCTTCTTTACCAAGACTCAACAAATGGTAGTTTATTAAAGGTTAGTTGCAGTGTAAAGCCTGAAACCATGGCAATATTAACTTTCCATCTTGTTACATTAAAAATCCATTGGTTTATCTTCCTCTTTTAATGGATCTCTTACCCATGCATGATGGGTACATCATTTGTGACATCATTTGGAAAATACTGAGTAACTGATATGTGTGATCTTACAAAGGAGGACCTATTTCATTATTCAATATCAAAAAAACCCCACATTTATTAATAACCACTGATGTGGAAATAAACCTGTAAGTATTAGGAAGCTGCCAAACTCGTGGTAACAAATTCAAATTTTCCAAAACTCAAATTTTTATTTGAAACCTTGAATCTTACCATTAGCAAGAAATGCTGTTAGTTGCTTACTTGAAGCATCAGATTTATTTCACTAATTATCAAGAAAATACCTGCCAAATACCCAAATATGTCAGTCATTTCTTAAAGGGAAAATGATTTTTCATGAAAAAAGTGGGTAATTCATCTGGCAACTCAAACAATCACACAAGTGGTTTTTGAAGAGACAGCCATCATGGGCCGGAATGCAGCCCAAGTGCCTTATATGTATGCCCCATCTTATTACATGGAATATTGTACTCCATGGAATGGAGTGCATGGAATAAGTACTCAAAGGTCAAGATTTAATACAATTAATAATTTTTACTACTCCATGAAGGAAATTCTTAAATGAACCTGTCTTTTTCCCCTGCAGCACGTGGCAGTAAAGAAAATAATAGCTACTAGGAGCATGGTTGATGCCACTGCCTTGATTTGTGCTGGGGTACCAGCTGTGGGGTACCAGCTGTTTTGCCCCCACCATTGCTTTCCTACCATTAACGCCAATGTTAACATAGTAACAAAGGTCAATAATGTCTTAGCATTGCCATGCAAACAGTATTGAACTTGTGATCTCCCTGAAAGAGTCTTAGGGGTCTTCAGCAGTCCCTACTTAGAAATCTACTGGCTTAGACACATTCGTTTACTAGGAGTTGCATTAGTGATATTGCAATTTACTTAGCTGGGATATGTTTACAAAGTAACTCCTCCTCATCAATGATTTTGTGTCCTGTGGTCAAATCATATAAGAGAAACAGAAAAAGTATTTGAGACATTCCCTTTATATAACAGTATTCATAATAATGAAGTAGTTATCTAATGTTCTCTAAAGGTTACCTATTAAGGTTTTATTAAAATATTACATGAACTTATGAGTTTAAACATAGTTGATGAGTTTCAACCCAATTAAATTACTACCGCTTTTGGTAATGCTAAAATTATTCCACCTTTGCCTGTTGGGAACCCATTCAGATTGTCTGCTGAGTCCTTTAGGCATGGCCCTGGCTGCCTTTGACAGATTTCTTGCTTTCTGATATGAAAAAAAATTTCCAGGCTCATCTTGTTCATTTCTTGCTGTTGTCTACAAACAGGATTCCAAACCTAGAATCAGGCATTTTTTTCAAGGAGCCCTAGTTCTTTTTAGTGGGAAATGGTTTTAGAGAACACAATTTGGGTGCTAGAGATCTCATTACTATTGGTAATGTTTCCAAATCTTTTCATAGACAGAGCTAGAAATTATGGGTTTTCTTAAAAAAGATAAAAATACATCATGAGTTCATACTGGTATTTCAAATTAAAATGTAAGTTTACAGACTTTTTATTTAAACCTATTGATCTTACAACTGTATCTCCTTTCAATTATGCCAAAAATCTTCGATCTCAACAACACTAACAATTATTCATTTTATTTATACCATATTATAATGTAACAATTGCAGTATAATAATTCCAATGCTACCACCCACAGTCTCACTACTTAAAACTGTTTATGATTCATTGCTGTTCTCTTTTCCATAGGATAATTCCATCAGGCATGTATGGTCAAATTATTGTTTTTTTTGTTTGTTTTTTTTT
>VBSM01000361.1:91478870-91536973 GCA_008086735.1 Cheirogaleus medius
AAAAAAAAAAAAAGAAAAAGAAAGTGGGTGCAGGAAGAGTATGCCCAACTTTTAAAGGGAGTTTAAGAAGATAGGACTCAGGCTGCAGCTGGAGGAAGAAGGGAGACTTTGGGTCAGTGGAAGGGTTTCGTGGGTTTATTTGTGTTGAAGGATGAGAGAAACTGGAGCGTGTCTGTGTTAGTGGCTGGAGCTAGAGAAAGGGAGGTGGGGAGAGGCGACCCAAGACATCAAGGTCCCCCAGGAGGTGGGAGGGGACAGTGCCCAGAGTGCCGGGAGGGAAGGGCCAGCGCTTGCCCCATGGTAGAGGGTGGAGGGGGTGGGATCAGGAGATCAGGAAATTTCCGAGGGTCACACGCAAGACCAGGTGGTACCAGTGCCGGGGAAGGTGGAAGGATCGGAGGTTTAAGGAGAACGTTGTGTTAATATACAAATGGTAGCTATTATGATCGGGTGTTTATGACTCTGCCTCAGTCTAAGCATCACACAGTAGAACGCACAGGGTTACGTGTGACTAGACGCATGCAGAAGGTACCATTCATCTGTTTGTGCTGCAGCTTACGGGTTATGCGTGATGTTTTGTTGAGTCCCATGAAGTCTGACAATGCTTGTGGGGTTGTGGCAGGTGTGAAGGGTATGGGGCTGCAAAGGTATTTTATTTTCTAGCTGACCTGCCAAAGAAAAAAGCAGGACCTACAGTCAATAATGGGGGCTATGGAGGCTTCTAGACTTTTTCACTGAAAAGTTGCTCCTTGCCACATCTACCAATTAAAATTGTTTTGAGTTAGTATAATAGTATTTCATATTGCTGCAGGAGTGTTAATCTTCATTCACACCTTAGTGTGAATTTAATTAAGTAACAAGACTCTCGTGGTAATGAGGCTATTTGTGGCTCTTCTGGAGAGATGGCCAGAGATGAAGGAATTTGGAAAGGCAGAGGTTGCAGGAAGGCTTCTGTGTCTGGGGCCAGGGTGAAGTATTTAGAAAGGAAAGAGGAAGGTTGGCAAAGATGTGTTTGTGTCCTTTGGAGTTTTGCCTTGGGTCTTGGCAAAAGCTAAAGTGACAATAAATAGTCTCCTTTCAAGAACTGCCTTTGTGACATTACTAGGGACAGATTGGAAGCTGGCAAACTTCACTTTGCTCCAACTCAATCAATGTCCTCAAAGATCCTCAGCCTGGATCCTTCTAGGCTTCTGTTTTCAGTCCCTGATTGGAACACAGTGGAAAGAAGAGGGTGAGGGAGGAGACAGGAGCTGGGCTGGTGGCCGGGCTGCTGCTTTCTTATGCTCCTTGCAGGCTACTGCCTGTGGGGTTTCCATATAAGTGGACCCTCAGCCACCCACCCATCCATCCATCTGTCTGTCTCTCATCCACCCAACCAACTATCCTTCCATTTAACAAATACTGAGCACCTGCCATGCGATAGGCCTCAGGATTGGGATTGCAGGGAATGAAACAGACATGGTTCCTGCTTTTATGTGGAGGGCCTAACCCAGTGCATGATGGTAATAGTTGCAACCACATCAAAGTGGAATGTTATTTATACAAACGTCAAGGGTTGAAGAATGTTGCTTTTGTATTTATTTCAAATTTGTTTTTTTAAAAAGATCAACTCTGGCTAAAACTTGAGGGAAGGTAATTAATGATGAACTTTAAAATCAAAATATGTTTATTCCTTAAGTGTTCTCGAAAAAGAGCTGGGAATTAAAATGCAACTCCTGCAGAACATGTAGAAAGAAGACTAGGGTGAGGCAAGTGAGGCCTCCAGGGCACAGAATTTAAGGAAGTTCTCCTTAGGGTCGTGCAAGTCCAGGCCGGGCTTGAAGGCTGGCCACCATGAACAAAATAAATTGCTCATTGTGAAAAATCAGATATTGGTAGGTATCATAGGTATTTCTGAAGTCATACACTAAACAGTCACCTACTCTTCTATGCTTGATACCTGCCCTCAATAGCAATGTGCTGAGAGCCAAGTCAGCACCCGTCTCCCAAACTTAGAAAGTGTGTTTTCCGGCAGTTGTGGCAGTCCATGGAATTCATCCAGGGAAGAATAGTGCGGTGCATTCATAGCACTCCTTCCTGCTGGCACGATAGTGCAGTGGTTAAGAGCACAGGCTCAGAACCAGATTGCAGAGTTCAAGTCCCAGCTTTGCAAGCAAGAAGCAAGAGCAAACCACTGGACCCCTGAAAATTTCACTGAGGTAGAAAGCTCCTGACTTTTGTTGGATCTATTTCCCACTTTCTGACATGCAAGTGTCTGACTGATAAGTGTAGAGTAGTTGCTTCATCTTGATCACTAAGTCCAAGCAGCGTAATGTCATCAATGTAGTGAAAAACGGTGATGTCTTGTAGAAGGGAAAAGTGATCAAGGCTTCTGCTGAATAAATTACGACCTAGGGCAGGACAGTGAAGGTGTATTGCTCGCCTTGCTAGTTGAAAGCAAACTGCTTTTGGAGGTCTTTACTAACAGGTGTTGAGAAAAAAAGCATTTTCTGGATGATAGCCTGGCTCATGGTAAGTACTCACCTATGTTAGCTCCTATGGCTTGGCCATCTCAGCTGCCATCATAGTGGTCACGTGTCAGCTGTGACAGAAGAGCCTGCTGGCCCAGGTCTCGTTCCTAATGATAGGGGTGTTTGGTAATAAATCAGTGGTAGATTTTTAGTGTTACACAAATAATGCCCGGGCATTTCTATGTGCCAGAGGATACAATAATGGAAATGATTTAAAAAAAATAAACATTTCAAAATTTAGATATTTGAAGTTAGGTTGTAATCTTGAAAACAGTCACTTGGAAGACTACAGAGTTGCTATTATTCAAACATTTCCAAAACTCTGATGCCTGCAGAACACTCTTTGGAGTGTCTTCAGTGGTGGCAAGCCGTCATTCTTACCAGGTGGATCTCGTTTGGGGTAAACACCTAAAGTAATTTGGAATCAAATCAGGCAATTAAGAGTAATGACATTCAGTAAACTGTGAAATAGAACATGGAATCTGATAGAATAATGAGGGTTTTATTTTTTGGTATGACTTATACACTGTTTTTTAGATTTTATGATATTTATACTCCTTTTCCTACTTTTAAACCCTTAAAAATATGCTCTTAGTGCGTATTTGTGTTTATAAATATGGAACTTCCCTCCAAAGGCTTTTCAAAACACGTAAGTCAATTTCCTATGTATTTGCAAAGAGCAAAGCCTTTGTGGTTTCTCCCAACAGGTAAGTATTAGTGTAAAGGTGCCTGTGGCCTGGAAGTGGAGGAATGAGGTAAACTATGCACGAATGTCAGTAAACTGCAACACTCGATGAGTGAATCAGGATTTGGATTGTGTAATGATATTCTTAGGGCTTTCCATTTGCCGGTCCTAGAAAGCAGTCCCCTCTGCACTGCCGTATCAAGTTTTGAAGGAATCAGAGTTGTGTTGTACTCATCCTTTCCTGCAAACTCGAGTGAAAAAACAAAAAGATGCTAAAGGCAGAGGTAGCAGTATCAAGGCTGCCTTCATGTACCTTGTCTGCTCCTAGGTAGCCGTCGAAGGCAGTTCTTTTCAGATTATGTTTAAGGGCCCAGATTCTGGTGCACCAGAAATATGTTCTGAAATGAATTTTCCTGAAGTAAGGTGAGTCGGATGACATGGACTTGCTCAGGGTCGGTGCTTGAAATAAACAAGGGATATCCTGAGGTGTTTGGAAGAATGTCCATGGTGATGGAAGGTACCCCAGGAACCATGATAGCGCGTAGCTCCTCAGGGTCATAGTTTGTGAAGAGCTGGAAACAACAGTGAGTCCTTGGCTATAGCAAAGGCTTATGATGACTACTACTAGTATTGAGTTGAAAGGTTTTTTAATAGTTATTTTCTAAGTTTTATGAAAAAATGCTATTTCACATCAACCACTGATTTGGACCTGGGGAGGCCTTGGGAGGAGGAGGAAAAGGAATCCTCATTTTCAGTCAATACAATAACTATTAAAAGGGATTCGTAGTTGTGGATCACGCCAAAAGCATTAGGCATCCAATCTGTCTTACATAAAGACTAAGTGACATCTAATAGTTTAAAGAGATTTCATTACTGCTTCTAATTGAAATAAATGGCCTGATGCTCTCTAAAATCTTACTGTTATATTTCCACAAAGTTTTAAATACAAATAAAATGAGACGTACTTCATTTGGAACATGTCAGTGAGGTAAGAAAAACAATTGGTATATAATCTTTATTTATCAAAATCATAATGAGCAGATTTGATAAATTTAAAGATTTTTCCCCCTAGAATATAATATATAACTTTATAATAAGACTAGAAGGGTACCTACTGTATTTGATATCTGGAATATATCATTTTTAACATCCCACCTATATATAACAAAATTATTTTAAGTAAGTCATGTAATAATACACAGTAAGTATTATTTTCTTGATTACTTCTCTAGTTTTAAAGCAATTAAAAGTAAATGAAAGAATATATTTTAATTTTAAAGTATTCAAATTTAGTAAAAATATTTCATCTATGAAATAGAATTTGTACTTACCAAACTAAAGTATACCTTGCGGTTCGTACCTTGTTTCATCATTTTAAGTTTTCAACACGGTGAAAACTCCAAGTGGTCACATAACAATGAAAGAATTAAAGTAACTCGAATTTTGTTTGTTCCTTTTTATAAATCATGATGCTATCATGGTTTTTTTCAAATTGCCTGTTTTACTCAGGAATATGTAGTCCATGAGGTAGACACGGCAGCTTTGCAAACTTCCTCTCAAAAAGGACTCTTGTAAACAAGTCTGGAGATTTGGAGCCTCTGAATTAAATCCCATGTAAAATACTACATTTATTAAAGGACAAATAATGAAAGATGCTAATTTGTAGCTTACATACAGGCTGTTAAAACTCAACTGTAGCTGTAGCAATTAGAATTTAAGCTAACAAAAGATTTTTCAGGGAAAAGTGTTTTATTGCTGACATTGTTTAAAATTGTGAGTAGGACATGTTCATAATGAAAAGTTTTGCTTTCAAGGACTCCCTTAGTACTTACAACTGGGGCAAAACTTTACCTCTGCCCTGTGCTTGCAAAATACAAAGAAATGGGATAATTTTAGTTTGAAAAGTTTTTTCTTCTTTAAAGTGGTACCAATATCTCACAGAGTTTTTGTATGAATTAAATGGAATAATACATATGAGGTTGCTTTGTAAATTCTAAAAGAACCCTACAGATTTAAAGTATTCTTAATGATAAAGAATAAATCATTATGTTTATAACAAAATTTAAAAAATGTATTTCTGATGAAAAGCAAACACACTGAATTGAGAAAATTTGGAGAACAATGAAGCAGATTGATAAGTAATTTAAAATGGCCTGTATTATAATTTCTAACATTATACTATACTTCTTTAAAAATCATTTATGTGTAATAAAAAATATCTATTTTGTACAGATGCACAAAACTGGTATCATACTCTATATGGATAAGGGTAATGCTATTTCTATATTAGCATGTATCATTTGAAAAATGGTTTTCCCTAGGTTTATTAAGACATGATTGACACAAAGTATATATATTTATGATGTACAATGTGATGTTCTGATATATACATTGTGAAATGATTAAATCAAGCTAATTAACTTACCCATCACCTCACATATTTATGTTTTTGTGATGAGAACATGTAAGATTTAATCTCTTAGCAATTTTCAAGTATGCAGTATGTTATTATTAACTATAGTCACCATATTAATGGTGACTATAGTCATATTAATGGTGACTATAGTCACCAGTATAATAGAGTCTCAGAACTTAATCATGCTAACTGCAACTTCATAACTTTTAACCAACATTCCCTATTCTCCCTCCCCAGGAAAAATGATTTTAATAGTAAGATATATTTTGTCTTAGGTTAATACCATAATTAATTTAAGCATTTCCTTATTGAGTTGAAATCTTATCCATGTTATTATTGATTACTACAATTATTTTATTATTTGAAAAGGTCATGTATGAGAAATGGCATTTCATCATTCTTTGAATTACATTTCTTAGATTACTGGTTTATATAGTTTTATGTTTGTGGCTTTTTATGTTATAATTACATACTGCCTGTTCATGGTGCTTGCTTATTTTTTCTACTGGTCTTAGACCACTTCCAGTTGTATTGCAAGAGCTCTTTATATTTAAGGAAAATTGCCATTATTTCTAAGAGGTTGCAAAGATTTTTCCCAAACATAAGAATGTGTTTTACTTTAGAATTTTATGGGTTTTTTTGGATGTCCAGAAATTAAAAAATTTTATATATTCTACCTTAGTAATTTTTTAGCAGTTTCTTTCAAAATGGAGGAATGTAGAGGATATAAACTCAGAATTGAGTGTGAATTATTTCTTTACTGTTTACTTGGACAAGTTATTTAGTCTTTGTGAGCATGAAGCACCACCTCATCTATAAAATGAATATAATATTACTTCTTAATGCTATTGTGAGGAATCAGTGAAGCAGTGCACAAAAGGCCTCAGATAATACCTGACGCATAGTAATTACTCAATATATGTCTGAAATTTATAGTAATTTGTGTGACTTTACGATTGTGAAGTTATTGTCAATATGAAGACCTTATCTTAAATTATTAGTTCATGGCCTTGCTATTCTGTTGAGATGTACTCTTTTCATAATTTAGAAAAGTTCTTTAAGCCCCAACAAGCATTATGAAAGACACCAATCATGTTGTTGTACCATGTAATAACAACAAAAAAGTTCTTTAAATAACAAGAACAACAGCTTTTCTGCCTGTCATAATCATTGAAAATACTTTGTTCAGTTTGTCATTTGCTTTTTAGGTTTTCTTTCTTTCTTTTCTTCTTTTCTTTCTTTCTTTTGTTCTTTCTTTTTTCAGTAAAGATAATCAATATCTCTTTTTGTGATTGCCTTTGTCCTTACAAATTGCTTCTCTAGTTCAAAATCAGTTAATATTTATGTATATCTCCTATTGATGTTTTTGGTTTCATTTTTACATTTTAACTTTTAATCCATCTGAAATATATTTTGGTGTATGATACAAGGTAAAGGTCTAATGTTATACATAATTACACACACAATAATTTTATCTCATACTTTACAGTAATTATAGCTCTTATTTTTTTGTTCTGGTGTTATCACATTGGCTAGAATTTATATAGCAGTATTAAATAATAATGACAATTAGGTATTCTTGTCATATTCTAAATTTTAATGGAAATACTACAAGTATTTTGCTATTATTCTGTCACTGGCTGTCAGTTTATTATAGTCTTCATGATGTTAAGAAAGCATCCTTTTCCTAATTTTGTAGGAAATTTTATTGGGAATAAGTATTTAGTTCTATGAAATATCTTTTTGGCAACTTAAAAATAATCAAGTTTTTTTTAAACTGGGCCTAATGTGGTGACGTATTATATTAATAGATTGCTGCGTCTTAAACCATTCTTACATAACTGAGATGGAGTAAAAAATGAAATGATGTCTTTTGAAGAAATCTAAGTGTGAGATGAGGAATTTATAATCATCTTCCTTCCAGATCGTTATTACATTCTTTTACATTATGTTTCTTTTCTTTCATGAATACGTATTTGACATTTACCTTCAGTTGTATAACCACTTCCACAGTTATTGTCATGATATCATAATAACTGGCTTCCTGCCAATAGTTTTTTGCAAGAGGCAGCAAGAATAGTGGGGTGTAGGGACCCTCATTGCTTCAAATGCAACAGCCACATAATTGTGGGTAAAGGCTTGGTTTTCTGGCTTTTACGGACATTTCGTTATTCAACCAGGGGTCAGAGACTGTGAGGGGAAAACAGGTTCACTTGAATTCCTATTGATTGTGCTGTTTTCACAACAAAGAGAGGCTTTTTTTTCCCTCAGTGTAGTTCAGGAAATTCCTCCCAGATTCTGGAATTTTATTCTTCTCCTTCATCCTCCTCTCTTCTACTTCCTCCTCCCTCCCTCCTCTCCCAGTAATCTGCTCCCTTCCTGTCCCCAACCCACCCCAGACCTTTTAGTGCAATATATAGTTAGAAGCTGCTTGCCAGATGCCATGTCAAGTTGAAAAACCCTTATAAACGAAATGGGAAGTAGCATTCATTTTAATTTGAATCTTTGGCTTTTCATAGAAATAACAGCTCAATGTGTAACAAAGATAAAATGGGAAAAGTCAATTATAACAAGTTCTTGATTTACATTTCAATATTCGTTGAATGGTCAAATAGATGAGGTTTTTTTTAAAAGGTCATCAAAGCAAGGATCAAAAAAGGGGGTATAGGAATAGTATGTTTCTGGATAAAGTGCCTCAATCAGATGCTAAACTCTGCTGAGTTGGCAGAAATGGTGCACCTAATGCTTTCCAAGCTAGCCATCAATCATGCAGTAAAGATATGGCCACTTTAAAGTAACCATGTATCAACACAGAATGGAAAGCTGCTATAGTGTGAAGCACTCCTTGGGGAAGCTCTTGATTGACAAAAATAGTACTGTATTAAGTAGTAGCAATATTTTCATGGCCAAAAAGTAATAAAGCTATAGATGAGCTTTATGAAGAGAAAATATTTTATGTAACAAAATCACAGAACAAGTCTTAAGACTTACTTCCTACAGGATCAGATTAAGGTGCAGAGTAGCTCCACCTAAATGTGAAAGAAGAAACTGATGATGATTTGATAGGTTGTTAATTATATCCAAGGTCAGCACTCTAGTCATGGTCATTTTAGGCATCTGAAGAAGGGATGGGATTAATTGCCATCTGGGATCACACAAACCCACTGTATCTCTGGCTTGCTTAGGCTTGTATAGTAGGAAAAAAATTCAGGATATGCATATTGCATCCATTATAGATTAGAGTTGAGCCAGAGGGTATGCAAAGCAATTTACTCTTTTGAAACCTACTTCATTATAGGGAGGTGGTAGAGAGTGGGCTTATGTGGGTGACATTAACTTTGAATTTTATCGCAGTCTTTTTTTAAGTCAGAGATTTTATGCCACTTTTTGGCATAGTAATTTGGGCCAGTGTGTTTATCTTTGTCAGTATGATTCCTTATATTGATATACTTACCTTGAAAATGGTGGTGAAATGAATCTTCTGCTCTTATTGATTGCTTATTAAAACATCATGACAATCACACTCTTGACCTGCTTAGTCATGTTAGACCTGCTTTCTGATAGGAAGTGTGATATTTTTAACATCCCCCCCAACATCGCTGTTTTTGGATGCTTATGCTAAATGATATTAATAGTGATTTGTGGAGAAAGAAGAAAAGTGATGATGTTTTTTTAAAGCAGGCAAATTGCAAAAGCAAGAGCTCCGAGAAAAGTGAACTGAAGCTTTATTCTGAAAATCTTTTCACTGTGCTTTGATTTCATTAATTGTGATAATTAGACTTCTTCTTCATTCGACCGTATGTTAATTAGTTATGGATATGTTTGGTTTTCCTTTTCACATCTGGAGGGGACTGCTCTGCTTGCTTGAATGCCTCTCTCACTTCCCTCATGGAGTTTCAAAATCTAAAATATTATTTTCCATTCTCACCTAGATTCACTTTTTTAATACGACGTTCACAAATTAGGAAAAGCTTCCTGTGGCTGTTGGTGATCTCTTCAGATATATAAGGAAATAGCCTTGAAATAGCCAAATCATAACAATTGTGATAAGTTTGTATGTATCATTATTATTTATAAAGAGTGATTTACCACACTATTTCATTTAATCCTCATGACAACCCTCTAAGAGGTTCTTTTTGCCATGCTTGTTTTATGCATGAGGAAAATGAGGCTTCAAGAGCTTAAGTAATTTACACAAAGTCACACAATTAGCAAATTATATTTGAAAACCACGTGTACTGACCCCATAGCCCATGGTCCTCATCACTGTGCAATTTTGCCTAAAAACATTGCTTTCTAAGATTTAGCAACTGTTTCTCTGTTGGTGAATAATAGGTGTGGGACAGGGAGTGGATATGTCCTAGAGATTTTTGTTTTTTTTTAAAGAAAGAATAGACTCAGTCTGTGCCCTCAAGAACTTACTGTGGCTGGATCTGCACGGACTGTGGTCAGTACGATGCGTGGCGTGGGGACCTGTTGTGTGGTCCAGGGAATCGGCAGTGCTGTGGCTGGGAGGCAGATTTTCAGGGAGGAGGTGTGGGTGGGGCTGACCCCTGAAGAGATGTGTGTTGGAGGCAAGTGTGTCTTGAATCTGGCCTGCCTGGAGTGGGAATACATTTTTAAAAGTGTGTGCAACACTAATCAAAAGGGGAAAAAAGTCTTATAAAAGAATGATATCTGTGGAAATAGTATTTGATCTTTTAGTAAACTCTTATTCATTGCTATCCAAAATATTGGTAGCTAGAGATTAGAAAGGCTATGAATCTAACTTCTCCCATTTGTGACTTATTAGAGGTAATGGAAGGATCAAACTTAAACCACAGCCATTAACCTTCTAAAGAGAATCGTTCAGATTCTAATGAAGGCATGAGCCATGGCGGTTGATTTCTATGTGAGCAAAATCAACAGACACCTGTGTCTCAAAGTCTGATGACGAGAGAAGCCTTTGCCAGCCTGCGTTAGGGCAGCACTGGGTACTGCCAGTGTCCCTGAATGTGCTTGACAAATTCTGCTTCTTTAGCAGAATCAGTTTGTTGATATGTTCACATCCAGAAAGGAAAACACAAACTGAGAAAGCCAGAGTGCCTTCTGGAAAGAAAGCTGGTTTTATGGTGGAGGCATCAATCTCTAAACCAATCTTAAGTTCCAAGGAGCAGCAGGTATAGGTCCAACCTTCTGGCCGTTATCCTTGGATATACCACAGAGACCACACCTGGCTGCCTTTTGACACTTAGTCAGTGTCACCTATACACCACACTCTTTGAAAGGCCTGCTAGAGATGACTTCCTGGGGCAGAGCTCAGACGTGATGAACTGCTTGTTGCAATTCAGCTAAAAAGCATGAACATGTGCAGAGGGAAGGGGAATGGTATTTTGCAGGGAAAAGACTGTAAACCTAGAGTTTTTTAGGCTTAGATTTGGTGAGTTTCATATTTTTGTTCAATATTGTACTTAGCATATTAATTATTATTAATTGTTATTTACATTCAGAAAACATTAATTGAACAACAAGAATGTGCAGAGCACTGTTAGGCATTATGGGGGGTCACTCAAAGGTGGCCTAGTGGAATTTGTAATCTGGAGAAAGATACACACATCCACAAATCCATCCATCCATAACATCCATGAGTACATACGTAAGTAAGTATACATAACATTTCAGTATGACACGAATGTGCCGAAAGGAAACAGAAACAGAGTTATACGGGAGTGCCGAGGAGGGAGCTGTTCATTTTGAGTGGCAGTTTGGAGGATCTTTCAAGAGTCACTGGAATGTGGAGGATAGATAGGTAGGTGATATTTCCCTAGGCAGAGCCACAGTATGGACTGGGCTGAGAGCTGAGGGAACTAGACTGTGAATTCCACAGGGATCTTGTCCATTTTATAAACTTTTGTATATTTAGTACCTTGCTGTAAATATTTGTTGAATGAATGAGTGCATGCGACAGCACAAGCAAAATCTCAGAGTAAAGAAAGTACGAGATTGGGAGTGGTCCACGCTGGGTGCTGGCGGGATGGGGACAGGGCTGCGTGGTGTGAGAGGAAGCGTAGGCTTGGGCTGGGTTGCGGAGGGGCTTCTCTGTGGTGCTAATGAGTTTAGAATTTATGCCAGGAGTGGGGGACCTGTCAGATATATTTGACCTGGGGAGTTACCTAACCCTATCTATTTTACGAAGCTCCTTCATACTTTTACCATTTTAAAATTTCTTTCCCATTCTCTCTGTGGGAGTTCTTAATCTCGTTATCCACAGGCACTCCCTTTGGTGTGTCCTACCTTATCCTCCACTTTTGAAACTGTGGTTTGAAACACTTTGCTACATTGCTCCAATGGTAATCAATTCATCTCCTTATTTTCATCAATCAAAGGCATGTGACTTGGGAATAGGATATTCCTGCAAGTAGTGGGCATGGATTTAATTGCTGACTGTATTAGTTTTCTGTGACTGCTGTAACAAAATACCACAGGCCGGGTGGCTTAAACAACAGAACTTTTCTCACAGTTCTGGAGACTGCGAGTCCAAGATCAAAGTGTTGACAGGTCTGGTTTCTTCTGCAGCCTCTCTCGTTGGCTCACAGATGGCTGCCTTCTCGCTGTATCCTCACATGGTCACCTTTCTGTCTGTGTCTTGCCTGGGTTCTACTGTCCTCTTTTATGGGGATACCAGTCATACTGTATTGGGACCTGTCCATGCGACCTCATCTTACCGTGATCACCTCTTTAAAGGCCCTGTCTCCAAATACAGTCACATTCTGGGGTACTGGGGGTTTAGGCTTTCAACATATTAATTTTTGGGGGGGGGGCGGTTACAGTTCAACCCATAGCACTGAGTGACAGTCATGCTACACCACCTGATTTAGGAAGTTATTTTGTCAGCAGTTAAATCAATCCTCATCACGTGTGGTTGGAATTTGAGCTGGACTCTAAGACAGTGTGGTGAATTGCTCAGCAGCTGATGAAACTAGATTGTTGCCCAGTGAAAGTGATCTCTTTTGAAGAGTTCAGTTTTTACCAAATCCAGGGGAAGTCAGTATTACAATAGATTTAAGTAAGCTAGCAAAGGCTGAACATAAATCCGTAGCGTATTTGCATGACACTTATTAGAGAACAACCAACTAACCAAGGGTTAAACGGTACCACTGATGAAATCTTAGGCTTCTAATTCGGATGGACCTGGCTTCATTACTTTTGATCTGTGCGACCTCAGACAGATTGCTTAAGCTTTCCCTGCCATGGTTTCCCTACCCATAAATCAAAGATAATAAATAATGTTTCCGGCCACCGACTATTCTGAAGATTGAACGAGAAAATGTATGCAAAGTACTTAGCGCAGTGCTTGGTACACAGTAAGCACTCAGTAAGTTAGCTAATCTATCACGTATTCAGTGTGAGCTCTTGTTAAAGATGAAAATGCACAAGGAAGTTAGCAATAGAAGTTAGTGAAATATTCCTCTTTGTAGTTATATTTATGTAAACCAAAAAAACTTTTTCTTAGGTTGGCAATGATGTTTTAAAGATATTGCAAATATTGTCCTAACATTATCAAATAAAATATAGTTTTTATTCTTGTCTATACTTCAATATTATTCAAGAATACTTTCATTTGCTTTAATACAACAATTTGACGAATACCAATTTAAGTTTAATTTAGGTCTGTTTATCTTCTAGAATTGAACACTGTATTCTGTTAATGGTATAAACTTTGCCTTATGAGATATATATGCAAATAAGCTATATCTTTGTGTTATTAGGATATATACAGGATGATTTGATGCCATCATTGCTTCATTAAGGATAACCTCATGGGCAGCCTTCCAGAAGGTTTACATAAAGGAGGTATAGCACTCGTTGAAAATGCTTAGTAAACTTAATCAGTAATGATTTCCTTGGATTTTTTTTTACTTTCTACCTACTTCATCTCCACTTCAAACCAAATCAGTTGGTTTACAATTGATATTTTTCATACTACTTACTTTGCTGGTACTATACTAATTTTAGAACATTTTGAAATATCCAATAAAAATGAGTTGGACACTTACAAATGTTTTGTACTATAAGGCTATTTTTGAATATTGTCATTAAAATAATTCTTTCAGGTTTTTCCCAGTTTATACAGTGCGTATGGTAACTGAGATACATATGATTTGTATTGTGTATTTAAAAGAATAAAGTTAGTGAGAAAGATTTCTTAGTTTTAGAAATGTGTTCAGAGGACATTTTAAAATATCACATACAGTTGGGATTCTTCAGCACTCTTTCTTATCGTGGTCTTTTTCTTTTAAAGTGGGTAAGTCTTAACCATATATGGTGAAGATACTTTTCTGATATTTAGGCTCTGCTTAAAAACCTGCAGACAGAAGTATCAAACATATTATGAGGTTTTGCTGCAGGAAGGGAAATATTTGCTGCCTGGGTTGGAGATGTCTGTTGAGTAATAATTAACCTCAGATTTGAAGTATAAATAGGTGACATGGATAGGAAGCACATTAACCGTAGAGGAGGAATGATTTTTGGTAGGACAGTAACTTACCACCGCGCCAACCCAGGCTCAGGCACAGGTGCACGGACCCTCTCCTTGTTGGAATTCCCTTGGAGGAACGTGGTCTGTCCACAGCATGAGGGAGGCAGGTGCGGACAGCTTTCTTCCCAGTGATGGGGCATGTCAGTTCTCATTTCCTATCTGCTGAAGAGTGCAAAGTGAAGCAGCCCGCGGTGCCCTCTGGGGCCAACCAGCTCCTTCCTTTCCCTGGCATCTTGGAGACATGCCATCCTGCCCCAGTCCCTGCCTCCTCCCTCGGCCACAACTGGCTTGTGGTTTTGCTTTGTGTCTTTGTGGTTGTCGTTGAGGTTTGTGTAATTAATAAGCAGAACAACTGGTAAGAGGCAAACCTTTGCAGCCAGGGAGTTCCAGTAAAGGCTAAGAATCACCACCTGAAAGGGAGAGAGCAAGGGCGCAAAGTGGCGAGGGGTGGAGTTGAGGATAATGTGAGGAATCAGTGAGATGCGTGGCCAGGACAATGGTTTTCAGACAGAGAAAAATCACGTTCTAGGTTCTGAGCCCTGGGCGTTTTGCATAATCAGCCTTCTCTGCAATTTCTATTATTTGATGTCTTAATCTGTTATTTTGAGAACTACAGAATCATGAAACACAGATCCAAGTTAATCCAAGTTAACCTCTGAACTTGACCTACTTTCATCTAGAATTAGCCTTATTTAAAACTGTAAACTGTCTTGACTAAAGCACATTAAATAGTGTTCTGTTTATAAAACATGTGCCTTTTCCCCCCTACTGTAGATCCTTTCTTGCTTGAGAAGTCTATATGACAAAACCAGAATATGTGTTTAAATATCCCAGGACATTTAAACTTTGAGGATTTAAAAATAGTAGTTTAAAGACTTTTACAGGAACAGAAGTGCTATTTTGCATGACATGAATATGTTCTTTTGAAGAAAGTGAAGCTTGGTAAATCTTTCCCTCATCTTTATAATAATAAGCAATTGTTAGGGTTTTGTTATTTTGTGCATGATATCATTGAATGGAGATCTTTGTACTTTACATTGTGTAGAGTTAAGAATATAATTCATATAATAAAAATTGTCTCATGTTCTATTGTATTAAAAATAAATAAAAATAACAGTTAAAATTTTTTTTTCTATTTTAGAGATAAAGAGGTTCTTTAGGCTCTAAAACACTCAATTAATTTTTGTTCTGATGTTTTAGAAAACTACTTTAATCTTGTTTATGTGAATAAAGCCCAGTCCACAGGCAAAATTACACTGAAGTTATAATAATCAGTTATGATTATGTAAATTATGCTGCTGAACTTGGGTAAGCATTTAAAATATCCTACCTGAAATTGCAGCATTTAATTTTAATCTTGGATTATTATCAGGATAATTGCAGTTTTAAGCCTTCTTATTTCTATAAGATGTGAGGGCAGGCCCATGCCTTACCCATCTTGCCAGCTCCAAGGCCCGGTGGCACCATGCCTGGGGCCTGGCGGGTACCCATTGAGTGTCGCCCTGATTGAAGTCTCACTAGAAAGACACTTTCTTCCATTTTCATTTTGCTCATCAATGCAGTATCAACCACCATTCATGTCAGAACTTGCTACTCGTTATTGCAACTGTAGGTTGGCTTCCCATATAAGAGTTTCATCAAAATTAACAAAAAAAGTTCTGTGAGACTCAAATGGATACATGAAATTTATGGTAAAGGATATTATGGAGTTGATTTTTTTTGTATTAAAAATTTGTGTGCTGCTTAGACTTTATATAGGTACAATGTTTTCTACATTTATAATAACATTGTGAATGTGTCTATGTGCATCTGTTTTTCCTCCTGGAAAGCCAGTTGTTAGATAATTTAGTACCACACCATGGAGGGAGCATGTTTATTATAGTTACTTCAAGGATTTTGGGTAGTTAACTAAAGTTCTTTTGAGCTGAGATTTGAAGGAGTGTCTTACCTCCTGTGCAGCAGAGTGACAGCAGTGTGGCCCCGGCCTGCCCAGTAATTAGGCTGAGCCTTGGGCAGGAAGGTGCCCAGTGGTGCCACCAGTTGACGTGGGGACCAGACCAATCCACTGGGCCCAGGTGCAGATCTGGGACTTATGGGGCATGAAACTCATGAAATTCAAGGGGATTCTTTAAAGAAAGAGAACTCAAAATTAGATAAAGGGCCTGGGAAAAACTCAGGCAGTAGGCCCTGAAGCTTCAACTTCTTGGTAGACTAGCCTTTGATCAGGCAAAGGGAGCATTTTTAAAGAACCAAGCAGGCTTTCAGGCTGAGATTAGAAGGTAGACAACAGGGTTTGCAAGACCATCAGTGGTGGCAGAAGATAACAGGAAGAGAGTCACTTCCAGTCTGACAGCATGAGGACCCCTGCATTAGAGAAACGGAAGCAGTGAGATGTGTGTGTGTGTCTCTGTCTCTCTGTGTCTCGCCCCCACCCCACACCTCTCCTCCTCCTCCTCTCTTATGTTGAGGAAATGGCTCGCACGACTGTAGGGGCCGGCAGGTCTGAAATCTGCAGGTCAGATGGCAGCTGCAGATCCAGGGATCCAAGAAAGATGATGTTGCAGTCACCCTCTTGAGACCGTCTTTAGGCCTTCAGCTGACTGGATGAGGCTTACTGACACTGTGTAGGATAATCTGCTTTACTCAAAACTTACTGATTAAAAAAAGTTAATCCCATCAAAAAATACTTCACATCAACATCCAGACTGGTGTTTGAAAAAAATAAAACCTAGGCACCCCAGTGTAAATTCTCGGTCTAGATCATGCTGTGTGGGCAAGTCAGCTCCTGCCGTAGTGTGGACATGGCCTGTGGCACCTAGAACGCAGGGGCAGGACCGCAAGAGGAATATGGAGTTCCGATCCCTGCTGTGCCATTAGCTCGTTTAGTTTTGGGCCTGAGGATGGTGAGCCCTTAACCTTTCCAGCCTAAGTTTTACGCTGTATGAAATGAGAGTATTTCTAGTGACATGGCAAGTCACAGGTGGAAGGACTAGGTTCTTCTTTTCTTGTAGAATCCTTTTCGAAGCAAAATCTCATGATAAATCCACATCCCCCAGAGTTAGAAGTAGCTTGTCTGAATGAATGACTGGGACAGGGAACAGGCCCCAGCTGCCCAGGGCAGGCTGGGCAAGCTCTAAGGAGCGTGGTTTGAAAACCTCTAATTGATGTTCTTCTAACCCCACACCCCCATCTATTTTTTTAAATCACTGAATCAATGCCAGGCCCAAGATCACAGAATGACAAAATCAAGATTTAAAGTCATGTTCTTTCTAACTGCAGAATTATTTTTCTCTACTGAAAGACAAGTGGTTTTGTCCTTGCTTATGTTAATTTGCCTAAACACATGCACATTCTGATATCCAGAAACGTTTTTATAATTTGAAATGAGAGGATCATGGTAGGTAAGCTCCCATTGCTGGAAAAATTTCTGATGAGAGCTAGGTCACAATTACAGAATTTAGTGGAGCTTATATAGAAGTGAGAACATTTTAATTTTTTTAAAAATTTACTATCAGAATCATCATATTGGTGTTTGTATGTTTGATTGGCTTGGAACCAAATTGGGTATAATTACCAGAATGTACAATGTTTAGGTATAAATAACTTTTTTTTTCTTTTTTTACATTTCCCTGAAAACTTTTTTATTGGCCTTTTGGATAGAAATGGGAATTTATTTGCCAGGAAGGATGATCCCATCATTCTTCTGCTGGAACCAGAACGTGGCCACCTCTTTGCTGATTCTTTCTTTGTCTCCAACACAGCTTGTCCTGTACTTCCTGTCTGTGATGCTGAAACCTGGCCTACTCAGGACCACATAGATGTCCAGGCCTTGGATACCAATGCTTGGGTCATATTTAATACCCGGATCGTTGTGTTCCTGGATCCCAAAACCAAAGTTTCCGGTATCTGAGAAGTTATATTTTCTTAATTCATACTCCCACATCTTTAGACCTTTCCCCAGGATTTCTTCTGCCTTGGCCCTCTGACTGTGCAGTGGACTGCAATCCTCTCATTTCTCCTGATGCCAAGGAGCTGACAGTGTATCTCGCTTAGGAAAACACAGGGATCTGGCCTGTGAGCTGCTCTCACACCTTGGCTTCCCTGGGTCAGTCTTTGCCACTCTCCCCATGCAGATATTGAGGCAGAGCTTGAGGATGCAAAGTTCCCGCGTGGGGCTCTCTTTTCACCTTGATCCGCCATGACAGGAAACAGGATGAGCAGGTGTATGTAACTTCAGAAAGGATACCTCGTTCTGAAATTATTCAAGTGTTAAGTATTTAGAATTATGGACAATTTTCTTTACTGCCGCAGCACTGAGAAATGGTCTTTCTGGGTAAACTTACAGTTGAAAAGAAAAGATGAAATCTGTGAAATACGAAATGAGTAAGTTAAGTGATGACTGAAGGCAGCAAAGATGAGAAATCAGGATGGTTATAAATGAACCAAGAGTTCAGAATAGGGGGAATGAATTCTTCAGGATGAGGTGACTTGGAAATTTAGTCAGGTCTAGCTGTGAGTTGGGAGGGGGCACAGAGGCATTCCAGGAGGGAGTGAAATAGAAGCAGACGTGTAATGTGGGAAAGGAATGTTCGAGGGAGAGCAAGAGCCTCTCTTTGAAAGGCAATAGGAAAAGTAGGCTTAAAATAAAAATACTCAAAGGAGATTAAGGCCCTTAAGATGCCAGTGTACTGTGAATAGAAAATTATAATGCATATAATTTATAAAAGACTCCCTATGGTGGCACGACATTATTATAAGAAAATTGTTGGTTTTGTAGGGCTGTAATCTCCATTGTGGCCAACAGACAAGTTAACAGCCAAAATAAAAAAATTGATTTTAATAAGATGAATTACATTGCATGATCAGCTGTATGATGTAAATAGTAAATAATATGTTTACATTTATTCATATGAATTCCAGTATTTATCTGAAATTCTGAAGGATACACTATCTCAGATTTTCTCACATAATCAGCAGTTTTACCCAGAGAAACATTTATATAAATTCATATGTATAGCAAAACAGCTTGATACATAATTATCTGAAGTATTTATTATAGGAATATTAAGGATTTTTAAGAGGTGGTTATTAAGTTATTAATTATTAAACTCACATAGAAAGTTATGTTCAGTGTATGACCATTCCTTAGACTGGCTTGGGGGCTCCTCCTGGATTCATTTCTTATATGCACACAAATAAGAATGTTGTCATAATGTCCTTGTTACCCTTTTGCAAATTTAGTGACATACCTGTGTCATTTTTAGTGAGGAGATTGATGCTGATATTGCATGGTCTGTTGTAGTCGGCCATGATGGGTGAAGGGAAGTTTCCCATTGGCATGGGAAGTGATGTAGTACTTTATACCCTTTCATGGGTGGTATATTCTATTTAATTTTTTAATTCTGTTTTTTACAGATTACTATTTGCTTTAGAAATGTAAAATCCTGAGTGAATAAGAAACAATCCACATCATTTTGTGCCAGAATCGACTTCCCTAATTTGGCAGTGTAAAATGCTCTCGCTTCTTGCTCTAGACAAAGCGAACACTTTCAAAGTTAATTCTGCATAGCTGAAATTCTTTGGCAACAAAATAAATTCTGAATATCAGTAGGAAATTTATGGATTTCAATTAGAGTTTGTAGTGTATCATAATTTCAGTTTTATATTCCATGCAGTTCAGTGTTTTGGATTTTTAATGGGGCCAGTGCAGTAATAATAAAAATGATTCAAAATGCACCCAGTAATTACAGAGATTTGCTGTTGCCTTTGCATTAAAAATGATGATGATTTATGCTCAGTGAAAGTGTGGTCTGTGGCTCTATTTAGGGTATTCTTGCTATTAAGCTCCTTATTAGTTATGGTCAGTGATTTAAAGCTTAAGAGCTACATTAGAGGGCTGTAAAATTATTTATCCTTTAATAGATAATAGTAAATTTGAAACAGACATTAGGTTAATTATAATCTTGTATATTAAAGAATAAGTATTAGCCCTTTGTCTCAGGTCTTTTGAAATTCATTTCAAGTAAATGGAAAATTGGTGATTGGATTAGATAGTGTAGGGTATTTACTTTTGCCTCCTGGTTTATAAATAGTTAACACTTTTTCTGAATGTTCATGAAAATAATTTTAACTTCTCATTGTGAGCCCTTCTTCAAGCTAAACAAATGCTAGTTTTCACTCTAATTTGTCTTTTTTTCCAGGTTGATATTCCTTATATTAGGCTGAAAAGATCAGAGAGGCAGGCCTTTTACCTAATCTTGAGATAGGGCAGTAGAGGATGGAAATAAATTTAAGGATAAATAGACTCTAATTTGGTATTACAGGAGGCAGTTTGTTGTTATTCCCATTAGTAACTATGTATAAATTTACATATCTACATATATATTTATACACATGCACACACAAGTACAAATACATATATATTTAAAACATAGACATGCACATATGTATATAAATCAGGATTTGTATGCTCCTCACTGTAGTTTTAAGTAAGACAGAAATCGTCGAGTATAAATATCAAGGTGTGTCAGAATAGGAATATCTTGTAACATTAATTAAATCTGATATTCAAATTCCTGTGCAATGCTTGGGTGTTATGCTAAATCAAGGAAAAAATCTAAATAAAGCTGATAAATCAACTGAGACTGATAAAGCTGATAAATCAAATGAGAAATATATCAAAAATATATGTGTATTATTTAGGGTAAGTTAGGCTATGCTTTAATAAGAAAATATCTGCTTTTCTTCCCCACCCCCAAACTCAACACCTTAACATAACAAATACTTACTTCTGGTTTCTGCAAAATCCGGTGTGGGTCTGTGGAGGCTTTCTTCCTTTCAGTGACTCAGGGACCCAATCTCCCTCCAATTCGTGATCATCTTAACACATGGTCTCATCAGGAACAAGGGATGATTGGCTTAGGATGTTTTTTAAGAGTGAGGCCTAGAAATGACTTCTGTTATTTCTGCTTCTATCCCATTGACCAGAACTCCATCAAATGGTCCCAGCCTATTTGTAAGGGAGCCTGGGGAACTAAAGCCTTTCTTTGTGCTAAGGCAAAGGAAAATAAAATGGTATTAGATGAACATAGTGTTTTGCCTGCCACAGTATGTAATTGCTTCTGAGCTCTCTGCATGTCATCATGTGAATTTACAATCAGAAAAGTATCATAAAGGCATGATATCCTTTAAACAATGTCATGAACTCTCCACTCCCTTCTGCCCTGTGTACTGAGAATTAGAAAGAAAACCAGTTGGTTTTACTGAGATTCTTAACACTTGTGGCTGGTGCCTTGTGGTTCAGCTTCGTTGTTCTGCGTCTTCCTTTAGGGCAGTGGATGCCTCGCCCACACGTATCATCTCCGCTGGGCAGGGTTGGCATTTCCCATTTGTCTGCCCCACGTTGGGTCCTGCCTTTCCATCACTGACCTCCTCCCTCTGTTCCCTGTGGAATTCTCTTCCCTTTGTGAGGATTGATGGCACACATTCTGAAGGTGGGAAAGAGTCATTATTTAGCTGTTTAACAGCACACCCCAGTTGATAAATCTAGTTACATGTTGTATTAGTTTTCTCTTGCTGCATAACAAATTACTGAAAACTTAGCAGCTAAAAATGACACCCATTTATTATCTCGTAGTCCTGTAGGTCAAAATTCCAGGCAAGCTCCAGCTTGACTGCATTCTCTGCTCAGGGTCTTATAAACCAAAATTGAGGTATCAGCCAGCCGAGGCTCTTATCTGGAGGTTCTGGGGGAGAATCTACTTCCAAGCTCATTTCGATTGTTAGAAGAATCCAGGCCCTTGCAGCTGCAGATGTGAGCTCCCTGTTTCTTTCGCTGACTTAGCCATGGGCCGCTCTCTGTGTCCGGAGGTTGCTCTCATTCCTTTTCATGTAGCATCCATCTCTCCCTCCATCTTCAAACCTGCAATGGAGAGTGGAATTCTTCTCAAGCTTCGAATTTCCCATGCCTTTAAAGGGCTCATGGTATTAGATTATGCCCACCCGAATAATCTCCCTTTTGTCATATATTGTAACCTAATCATGGGAGTGCCATCTCATCATATAGTCACAGGTTCCACCCACACGCAAAAGGGAGAGGATTAAATAAGGGCAAGAATCACTGGGGTGGGGGAGGAGGGATCATTCCTAGCATTCTGTTTACCACACACGTTTCTGCCCAGGATAGCTTAGGAAGGACATGTTTATTTCATGGAACCTGCAGTTTTGCCCAAACACAGATTTGAAAGGTAAGAAATCTTTCTCCAAGAAGAATCGATGTGGGTAGGGGAAGAGGAGGCGACTGGTGTTGGTGGGGAGAGAGGAGGAATTTTCTTTGCAAGGCTTCTTGATGTACAGAAAATACTTAAAAATCAACTTAATTTAGGTAATGAGCATATCAAATGGTTTACTTGCTTGATTTTAAAATTAAGAACAGTATTCATAAAATTTCATTCAGTAAGTACAAGAAAAAGTATGGTAATGGGCAATTAGAATAGACAGATTCAGTGGGGAGAGGTAAGTGCAGAGAAAGCACCAAGGGTAGAATCCATTCAGAGACCCTGACAGAGGAACAATATCCCTTAGAGGATTAGGTCACTAACTGTTATTAAAAACCATGTTGTGATTTTACATAAGTGATTTAATAATTTTTGTACCTGTTGCTTGCTCAGAGAGACCATCATTGAGAAACCGGAACCCCACCTCTCACTATCCTGTCACTCTCTGATGATCTTTACAGACCATGGCAGAATTTGAAATCACCTGTGTTATTTACATGTCTAATTGTTTATTCTCTGTATGGCAATAGAGCATAGGATAGAGAATTATGACTATAATGTTTCCTATCAACTTTACCCTGGAATGGGAAATACAGAGAAGTCCTAGTCCCAGCTCTGTCATTAACTTACTTAGTGATTTCTTAACTTCACTTGTGATTTCTGAGAACTGATCCCATCTCAGCATTTACACAAATGAATAAATTTACAATATACGAATTAGATGATTTCTAATGCTTCACCTCCATGTCTTTTGTGTTTCATTGGAAAAAGATCTACAGGAAATGATATGCTTTCTTTGATTGGGACTTAATATTTCTGAATATTGGGTTGCCATGTGCTCAAAGAAAAGATGGTTCTATTAATATGAAGGAATTTGCACAGGCTTCCCTAAGGCAAATTGTTCCTCCTACCCTTGGCTTTCTCCCCATGAAAATGAGGCCATAGTGTGACAGATTATATTTCTGCTCCCTAAAACACCTTTATTGCATTGCCCCTCCCTATTGGAGTATTATGTGTCTCGACTCTTTGAACTATGACATGCTTTGGATAATGAGAGTTGAGTAGAAGTGATGTGGATCTCGTCCAGGAAGAAGCTTTATAAAACTGTGCATGGTTCAAAACTAAAACTCTTCCCTGAGTCATAGTGATGGGCAACATTCCTGATGGAGACTGTTTTGTAAAACTTGGTCCTGGAGTAAAGAAAATGGCAGAGAACCATAGCTGAACCACGTTGGATTTGTAACACGAGTGAAAAAAAAAACCTTTGTTGTTGTAAGCCGTTGAAACAGTGGGGTCATTTGTTACTGCAGCATAACTGGCCCTTCCTGCCCGATACTTGTGTGTACCAATTTATATCATCTAACCTTAATTGTTATTGCAGACACGGCTGAGCAAACAGTTCTGCACAGGCTTCAACTATCATCACATAGGTGCAGCCAGACAGCTCATTGGTTTGGGCCTGTGCTTCTTGCTTCCTGTCCAGAAGCTCCTCTGATTTTGTCATGCACTCGTGTGGGAGTGATCAGGACGTGCAGGGAAATTAACACCCATGAGGCAAACCTTAAGAAATGAGTAATGAAAGATGTTGGATAAATGTTTCCCTCATTGTTCTCTTCCATGCACAGTTCTGAGATGCATTTCCTAAGGCTCCTGGGAAGGTCTTGCGTAATGGAGCAAAACATCACCCAGTGGCCATCATGCGTCATGTGTTGACTTTTCCTCCTTTGTTCCACTCTCCTTTTCCTTTTACTCTGTGGGATCACATTCCCAAATAAACCACCTACATGGGAGCCTTCTTCTCAGGCTCTGTTTGCTGGGGGAACATGACTCATCACCAGTTAGACTTTCATTTAATTGAACCAGTCTGAACATTATCTAAATAATTCCATAGTAGAGGACTGTACATTTATAGTAACTTGCAAAGCATAAAACACTTTGCTGCTCAGACTGGAAATTATTGTTAGATTTGCTGATTCCAGAATAAGTCCCCACCCCCATTTTCATCTCCCATCATTAGTTCTCAGTCCATCCTGATGCCATAATCTGCAGGTCTTGGTTGGGAGGCATATATGTTTTTTGAGGTGCAGTGATGTGCTGAATAGCATGTTGTTAGGCAAATGTTTAAATGAGGTTTTGGCAGAACTGTCATTCTACAGCATCTTGTCGCCCTTCAGTTCTGAGTTGCCAGTCCACTGACAGCGCCCTGTGGGAGAGTTGTTTGGTACCATGGGAAATACTGTTTTGCCTGGGGAGTGAATTGGCCAGATTTCCACAGTGCTTTGGCTCTGCTCCCTCTCTGCCTCCTTGTCAGGCTATTCCCTAGAAATCACGAAGTCACAGCATAGCAAAACTGAAAGATATCTTAAAATCTTCTAGCTAACCTCTTTATTTCATAGGTCAAAAAACAAGTCCGTAGAGGTGAAGGAAAATGATCCACTCTGTGCGGTGGGGGAGAGAAGTGAAGGGGGATGTAATTTTGGCTGTGAAGAAGATACCATTCTTTTTAAACATAATTAAATTCTTGATTGTGATGCTCTTAAATGAACCATGAAATTCTAAGCACTTACCATGCATGCAAGTGTGATTTTTAACTAAGGCTTTTTTTTTCCAACCCCCAATCTGAATGTTAAGGTGGCAGATGCATAACTAATCTTAGCAGAATCTATATTAAGAAATCAGCAAGGTGTCTTTATTTAACTTGCATGATCTGTGAATATAGTGTCGTGTTAAATAGCATGATTTTGCACATTATATCCTAAAATAAAAACAACTCCTTTAAAGTGATAGTAAAATGCAATAATGTGAAAGGTTATTTTATATTTGATCTCAGAAGGAATGAAAAGCACAGAAGAAAAGAACTGGAGAACTTGTTCTTAAATATGATTTAAGCATATGTATATATATTTAATATCTAAAGGACAAAAGTCAGTATTGGGGATTGTGTTCTGTGCCTGCAGAGGAAGCTCCCATCACCAGAAGGGAGGTTCTAAAATCCTCATTATCCTGGTTTAAATTTTCTGAAAAATATCCAACCCAATGAGCTTCTGTATTTTTGCTCAAGGATGCTTTCATGACTCAGTATTAGTTCCAGGAAATTTGGGTCCTTTCTATTTTATCTCTGAAATCATGGTTCCTGCAGAAACTATGTGGAATTTTCTGTGTTCTTTGCTGTTTAACGTCTTTGCTGCAGTGGGTCAGATTCCCGAAGGAGTAAACAATGAAATACTTTAAGGCCAACTGTGGAAGATCCTGCAGAGAGGAAATCCAGCTATTCTGATACAAGACACAAAAATTTTGGCTTTTAGCTTCTTGAGATACTGCTATAAAGTCCCCCTGAGGTACCCCAACCATGTAAGCATGGGGCTATCTTTCCGTGTTGTATTTAAAGTTGGGGTTCCGGGGTTTGACTTTTACTCAGTTAACTAATTATTATTTTAACATAATTGAATTCCTTTAAGCATCCAATTTTAACTTCTGAAGATTCTATTCCCCTGGGAAAGTGGCTCCTAATCCAAGGCACACAGATCCTTGAGGAATTAATACAAGAGTTCTGGAACCTATTTGGGTACAGACTGTTGTCAGGGAACCGCTACATAAATAATTTGTTTTGCACAAATATATTCTTGCATTCTTGCTCACTTTTAAAGCAATAATTTTTCTCAACCAAAGGGCACTAGGAAAGGGAGTAGAACATAACAGTAGGATCACTGTGTGTGTGTGTGTGTTTGTGCACATGTGTGCACACATCAGTATGCCTGGCAGTGGGGCAGCAGTGGTGGAGGGAGCATCTTAAAACAATTAAAGAGGTCTTTTTCTTGAGCAAGCTGAGAACTACTACTATGGTAGTTATGTTCTATAGGGCATGCTTCACAAAGCTAAATGAAAATTTTTAAAGTTAATGGTGAAACAATGCTTAAAGCGTACACATTATTCATGATTTATTCTAATAACATTTGTGGATGACTAACTTAATAATGCTGCCATGCATCCATTATGTTTTTGTACTGAAGATGTGCCTAATTGTCTATGCCTCCTTGGGGGTGGCTTTACATCACTCTGTGATGGAACTAAGATGTGTAATTCCATGTCTTTGTATAGGATGGGTACTGGGAAAACATCCAAATGGTTATGTAGGCTTACACTGTGCCAGATACTGTTCTAAACAGTCTTACAGATATCAGCTCATTTAATCTTCATGACAACCCTCTGAGCTTCAGGTACTACTATTGTTCCCATTTTATGAATGGGGAACTGAAGCAGAAAGTGGTAGGTTAGGTTAGGTAATGTGCCTGGGCTGCTCACTCAGGATGTGGCAGAGCTGGAGTTTGAATCCAGAATCTGAGCAGATTACTTGCCCAGACCTGCTCCTTCCAGGGGATTTCATGTCTTCCTTGCGGGAATGGATGGAATGACTGCTGAGGAATGCCTGGAGGCTGGCTGGTTTGGTTTGAGGTTGCCCCACGTGTTCTCCACCCCCATCCCAGACCCCAAAACTTCTCTCTCTCTCTCTCTCTCTCTCTCTCTCTCTGTCTCTCTCTCACACACACACACAGACACACACACACACATACACACACAGAGCCACCCTGGGCCCACTGTGACACAATGATCTTGGACTATAGCTGAGAAGCCCTTTGATCTGGACTTGCTCCCAAATCTTCTCCTAAAAATTATCCCTTCCTAACAGCAAGTGTGCATGGGTAAGGTCTCCAGGGCATGGCCGAGCTCAGTCCTCTTTACATGTTTGCTGCTTCAGGTAACCGATTTACACTTCCTCAAAGTTCATTTGGACAATGACAGCATCCTAAGGGTTATTCAGATGATGTTATATGGGTGGTTCCTTAAGCAGTTAGCCAGTGGTCTAACTTGAAGCCCACAGCAGAGCATGTTGTTTTCCTGAGACATCTGAAAGTGCCCCTCTTGTCCCCTACCAAAATTGGAGGCAAGGTGGAGGGATGGAAAACAGCACAGATTCCCTGGAGAGCCCTTTACTCTGGCTGCCACAGAACACGCACATGTGCCTTGGACGGAAGGGCTGATGAGAGCGATGGTGGTTGCTTCCCTGCCCATCCGATTTGGCAGGTGAAGTTCAGCCCCGGTGGAGACTGTGTGCTTCAGTGTTTGGGGAACCGAGCCTGGGCGTCCAGAGACCGCGGGTTGTTTTGGGGCGGCGGGCTGGCTGTGCTCAGAACTGCCAGTTGCTTCAAAAGCTCTTGTTATTGTCAAGGCTAGCAAGCACAGTCCCTCAGGGAAGCATTTATTTCCAGGCAGACCAGCCATCTTCGCAACCTTTCTCACCAGACAGGAGAGAAAGGTCATCTCACCTTCATGGCGAGAAGGTTCCAGAGTTTCTAGTGCCTTGGGGCTGAGCCAGATGAGAGGCAGAAGGGTAAATGTGGCGCAGTTGTTAGGAAGGAGCGATCATTTTTAAGGGCAGAATTATATTTCAGACTGATGACTTGGTCTGACACTTTTTAAAAAAAATTTCATAATATTTTGGGGTTATAAACATTTTGGTTACATAAATTGCTTTTGTACCATTTGAGTCAAAGTTATAAGTGTGCCCATCCTCCAGGTAGTGTGCATTGTACCCGATAGGTGTGAATTTACCCATCCCCCCTCCTTCCCCCCCCACCTGCTTGATTTCCAATGACTGTTATTTCCATATGTGTACATGAGTGCTGATCAGTTAGTTCCAATTTAATGGTGATTACATGTGCTGTTTGTTTTTCCATTCTTGTGATACTTCACTTAGAAGAATGGTCTCCAGTTCCATCCAGGTTAATACAACAGGTATTAATGTTAGTTCACCATTTTATTTTATGGTTTACCATGGTAAACATAAGGTCTGGCACTTGTTGATGCTGTTTTTTTGACATCTACCTTGACCTTGACTCTTGCATCTAGAAGTGGTACAGAGCTATGGTTTTCAAAGTGTGGTCTACAGACTCCTGGGGGTCCCCAAGACCCTTTTATGGGGTCTTCAAGGGGGCAATTGCTTCATAATGATACCATGACATTATTTGCCTTTTTCACCGTGAGGACATTTATACTGGTAGCACAATACAACGGTAGATAAAAATGCTAGGATGTTAATGCCACTCTGTTAGTACTTACTGTATTCTTCACCCCCCCACACACACACCCAAACAACAACAACAACATTTTCCTTTAAATAGCTTGATGAACAGTAGAAATTAATAAGTTTATTAAATCTCAACCTTTGTGTACACGATTTTGAATATTCTGTGTGACAGAATGGGAAGTACTCCTAAAGCACTTAAGTTGCAAATGCAAGCGTGTAGGAAGCTTGTCTCCTTGTAAACCACTTATGTTCTTGTTTGAGTTGGTGGCTGAACTAGCTGCTTTTTCTGTGTAACACCGTTTTCACTTGGAAGAACAACTGAGAGACAAACCATGGTTATTTAGACTTGGATATTTGGCAAATTTCTTAAAAATAATTAAAGTGAACCTAGCATTTCAAGAAAAACAATTGACAGTTTTTGTTGTTAATGATAAAATTTGAATGTTCAAATGAATGTTAGAATTTTAGGAAACTTATATCTGCCACCGTGAGCTTGACAGTTTCCTAGTACCTGAAGATTTTTTTGGTCAGGCTACTTTGGGTGGAGATATTAACAAATGTGATTTTTTTTTTATATTGAATAATATGTGTCAACATTTGGAAGAGCTGCGTAACCCAGCAACTAATTGTTTTCCATATGACCAATACATGATGTTATAAAATCATGTATGGGAAAAAAATCCATTAAAAGTAAAAGATAGACCAATGATTTTAATGTAGTAGACAGTACAAAAAGTTCATTGATACTGTTTCAGGTTTCACATTGCAACTTTTAAGAAACCACCTATGGTCAAGTTTTGGCATGAATCAAAAAGAATATTTACAATTATTTATATGAAAAGACTATTCAAATACTCATCCCTTTTCCAATGACATGTGTGTGAGGCCAGATTTTCTTTATATACTTCAACTGAAAGCCATATTGCCACAAATCAAATGAATATGAAGGAGAGGTGAGCAGTCCAGTAGACTGTCAGGCCAGATAAAAAGAGATATGCAAAAATGTAAAATAATGCCACTCTTCTTAATTTATAATTAATAAATATATATTTGTTTTTCATAGAAATGTTATTTATGTTAACATAATGCATTTAAAACTATTATTTTTAAATGAATTAAATACATATTTTAAATATTTATTATAATTTCAAATGTAGTAAATATCCTCATGTAAACAAAAGCTCTTTGGTATCCTCAACATTTTTGAAGACTATAAATGGTTCTTAGGACCAAAATGTTGGAGAACTGCTGGTATAAAATATCACAGTGTTTCCCAACTGGAGTTTTCTGAACTGTCAGCAGATTCAAAAAGTTTTTGCAGGTTGGGAATAGTGACTGTTTCATTACATATCTTTGAATATCAATGACAATTATTCAAATATTTTCTCCCTTAAAATAAAAACCTCATAGAGCTCAAATATGCTTACATCACACATTAAACTCTTCATTTTTCAATAATAGGCATCAAACCAAAAATATTGGCAATTATATTCAATTTTAATTTATCAGAAATAAATTATATCTGCAACTATTGTGTGTTATTCATGGAGAATGCTTGAAAATAGCCACTGAAACCCTCTTTCTTGTCTTGAAATTTAAGGCAAATCACAAATATTCAAGTAAATAATAAATAGACCAATGGATAGTCTAAGCAAAATAAAAACAATAGTTCCATATGTTGATTATTTTCTGTTTTTGATGCTGTAGTAAATAGTTAAATCTCAATCTGTATTTTAATGTACATGGAGTCCACATATAAATAGAGTATATGGTTTTAACATTTTTGTAAATCATGTTTTTTCATACATAATTAATTTAAACAGTTTGCATCATTTATTGAATAGGAAGAAGTCAAATTTTTCATTATGACATTAAATATACCTAAGTAAACATTATGCATATTTTATATTCTGAATAAAAATAAAATAACCTTTTACCTAAAATCAGATTTGCATGTACTGTCAAAAAACAATGAAGTGATTAAAATATTTCTAAGAGCATTTGAGAAATTATGTACTTTTTTTGAAAAGGTTCTGTGTTAGTTTCCTAGGGCTGCTATTACAAAATACCACAAAGTGGGTGGTTTAAAACAACAGAAATGTGTTTTCTCACAATTCTTAAGGCCAGAAGTCTGAAATCAAGTGTCAGCAAGGCCATGCTCCCCCCAAAGGCTCTAGGAGAGAGTCCTTACTTGTCCCTTCCAGCTTCTGGTGGCTCCTGGCATTCCTTGGCTTGTGGCTGCACCTCTCCAATCTCTGCTTCCGTCTTCACATGGCCTTCTCTGTGGTCTGTCTTCTCCTCTTCCTATGGGGACACCAGGGATTAGATTCAGGGCCCACCCTAAATCTAGGATGATTTCATCGCAAGATCCTTAACTAATTACATCTGCAAAGGCACTATTTCCAAATAAGGCCACATTCTGAGGTTCCAGGTGGATGTGAATTTTGGGGGGACAACACACTATTCAACCATTACAGCTTCCCAATCCAAAATGGCTGCAGAATGCGGAAGAAGTATTGATAAAGTGAGTTTTGCTGTTCGACAGAACTGCCCTGCCACTGATTAGCCGTTTGACCCTGGCAGGTGGTCTACGCTTGAAAACCTCAGATTCTTCCTTTATAAGGTAGGGCCCAGGATCACCATCAGAGTGGCTGTGGTAAGAAGCGAAGGCAGTTAGGTAAAGGTATGCATCATCCTTAGCGCAGCGCCTGCCGCCGACGGAGTTCACTCGGTAAGTGTTAAGCAGTTGTTTGCTACTGTTGCTGGGACAGGCAGGTAGTAATAATCGTAGTATGCACTATAAGCATATTGTTAATGGCAATTATATTGGTGTTCATCAGAGTAATAGCAGATTAATGTTAATGGTGATTTCAAAGACCATTAGTTTATAATAATAGATGATTTTATCGTAAGTGGATGAGAGACGGAGGGGGAGAGGGAGAACCCCAAGCGAGCAGCCAGGACCAGGAGAGTGGTGAGAGCCAGGCGTCACAGAAGCCTTTCGTCCCCAAACCCACCACCTGTGTGTTAAAGAGCCGTGCTAGAGGACAAGCAGTAGTGTTCTGCACACTCCAGCATTTATGGTTGTCTCTGTTCTGGGATTGTGTTGCCCAAAACAGGCATTTATATGCCTTTGTCTTGATCACATTTTGGGTGTTATTTGGTGTGATAGGGACCTTTGGAGTTTCTCTCTGTATCAGAGAATAACTCTGAAGGCCCTTATCACTGTCTCATCCCATCCCTGCAGTCCGGTCTAAACCTGCCCTCCCGCAGCTGTCAAACAGATCTCCCATCAGTTCTCTCGGCGGCTACTTTCGATTTTACCCCCTTCGCCTTAAAACTTTGGCCTTGGCCGTGTCACAGCGCGTCTGTGTAGTCAAGACTGAGAAGCAGTAGACCATTGCACACAGCTCCCTCCTCCCTCTCTCCTTCATCACCGAATCTGTGGGCCTCTTTACCCGTCTGGTCTTCCTTCCCTCTGTTGCTGATGAGGAATTACCCCCTCTCCTCTAAGACTAATGCCTACCCTGGATTTCTACTCCTGACTCAAGTAATAATTCTGGTCCGTGATTCTCCTTTTGTTTTTGGCATTTAGTCTCTCTCCATGGAATCCTTCTGATCAGTCTGTAAATACGCCCAAGCTCCCTCTTTGTTCTTAACGTCACTGATCCTTCCAACTACCATTTTATGTCCCTAACTGTGCTGTTAAACTTCGTGAAAAGGCGGTGACCTAGCATGACTTCTTGTTATAACCAGCTGATAATTATAAAATTACTGAAAGTACAGTAAAGACTCTGAATAGTTAAATTCCCGATCTGACTGCAGGCAGTGAGGAGGCCCTGGCCTCTGAACTGGAGTCTCCGGGAGCACTGGATGCCACGTGCAGACCACACTGTGTGGGAAGTGAGCATGTTCCCAGGAGTCAGCGATGAGTACAACAAAGTGCTTTTACGAAAGTGGGGGATTTGCATAGCTATTCGGTTGGGAAAATTATAAAATCGGTTACTGCCCTGAGGATTGCATAAACAAAGAGGCTTTTGTTTTTTAACCTTTGAATTTGTTCCTGAGAGTTTTCTGAAGAAGTGGGTAGGAAAATTCCAGCCAGCCTCTGCAGTACACTCTCCGTTTGCTTGAAAAGATGCAGAGAAGTCTTGAGTGAAGATGAGAACCCGTGTGGGTCTGGAGTGTGCTGTTTATGATAATCCACTTAATTTGTTCCAGAAACTAGAATAGTGCATCAGCACTTACCAAGGACATACCACAACAGAGACAGATAGGATAGTTAAACAGAGCAGTTTATAATTGGACAGCATTTGGGTATGTGTTTCTAAAGTCAAAAAAAGAAAATATGTGTAGATCACTGTGTAGATCATTATGTGGATCATTCTGGAGTAGGCCAAACATTTTTCTAGTGTATAGAATCCAAGGAAATCTGTCCTAGATTACTCCCCTAGTCGGAACAGGCCATGCCAGGACATGTGTCTATACCAGCTATTTGTATAACATAGCATTGCATCCTCCAGCCCCTGGGGGTCTGGGAGCCAGCCTGGGCCTTCCCCAGTGCAGAAGCTGGGGAGGAGACCCTTAGAGGAAAGATGACCATTAGACATAGATGGGCGCTGGATGTGGTGGCTCACGCCTGTACTCCTAGCACTCTGGGAGGCTGAGGAGGAAGGATTGCTTGAGGTCAGGAGTTCAGGAGTTTGAGGCCAGCCTTGGCAAGAGCGAGACCCTGTCTCTACTAAAAATACAAAAAAATTAGCTGGGTGGTGCATGCCTGTAGTTCCAGCTACTCAGAAGTCTAAGGCAGGAGGATCACTTGAGCCCAGGAGTTTGAGGTTGCTGTGAGCTAGGCTGACGCCATGGCACTGTAGCTCTAGCTTGGGCAACAGAATGAAACTCTGTCTCAAAAAACAAAAAAAAAGACCCAGGTGGGCTTGGTGAATATATATTGATCATTTTTTTCTGTAATGTATAGACAAAGGAAAATAGACCTCCATCTGACTTTCTAGACTAAAATTTTCCAATAGAACTTAGTGAGAAAATTTTGTAAAAATTATAGCACTAATGATTCAATCGACCAGCACTAGCAGTGATTGACATTGAATATAATGAAAAGTAAAATGTGGTATTTTTGCCCTTAGAGAAGTTTATAATTACAATGAGGTTGTATTTAACACCTTAAGGACTGCTCGCGAGTTTTCTCCTGTTTCGCGCGTCATCTGTTAAGGACCGCTCACGAGTTTTCTCGTTTTTCACTGTAGTTATGATGATTTAAATAACATGCAGTTTGCCCAAAAACGTGTGGTCCTTGGCTTATGTCTTAGAGATTTCTATGCAGTACGAAAGGTGTTAAGTCCCTCTCTCCAAGCAAATTCACACCTTTCTTGGTCCCATAATAATAGCCAGGGTGACAAGGCTGAATGTTGAAAAATTTAGTTTGAGTGTGCCATGAGGCAAAACACAAAACCTGTGTGTGTCACAGCTGCCCAGAAGTTCAACGTCGTGCCCTTTGCTCATCCAGGAGGACAGAAGGCAACATCAATAGCATCATCCTTAATTTTTTTCTATTAGATAGTTGTCCCCAAAATTGTATGGAAATTGCACAGTCTATTAGTATATAGTTGCCAGTGGTATTTTTTTATTCCAGCAGCCAAATATGGACAATTTGTGTCAATTGGTTCTACATCTGCAATTGAACTACATCCTTTAGAACAATAGAGAAATAACTTCTAAATGGTTTAGTCTGCATATAACTCTAATTGCCTTTAATTAGGGGAAAATCACAAGCTAAGAAGAGTAACAGACTTGAAAAGTCAGTTAAAAATCAGAGTAATCAACTGAGAAAAAAATGTAACCTCTTGAATCTTAATCGTTAACCACAAGATAATAGTTTCTTTATTCATTGAATAACTTTTCTGGCCCCCCCCCGCCCCGTTTCTCAGATTAGAATTCTAACGTTGACTGCCAAATCTCTATGACATGAGAGGCTCCCCCAACTGCATAAAATCCTAGAACAAATGAAACTGAGAATGTCATAGTTCAGCCCAAGAATGAGGTTAGGGTGGCCCAATGTAAGATCTCTCTGATTGCGAGTGGTCTCAAAGTCAGGTAGCGGAGTAATAAACCAATTGAGATATAGACCTTCTAACAATATTTTCCTAGAAATGGGGAGATAATAATTAGGCACATTATCAACAAACTGCTGGCAATTATTATTGTCTTTAATGAACCTTGTCTTTAAAAATTGCAAAACTTCTGGATATTAAGAATCAAAAATATACCTTGGTATTTATTCTTCCAGAGGTTGGCTTTCATGAATTCTAAGAAGGGAACCAATCTGAGGCAATTTCTTTCATGATTTTTAAATCAGCCTAGTACTGTATGTAACCAAAGAGAAGGATTTTTTTCTGTTCACATGTGTGGTGTAAAGTGAAGAAAGAGCTTTTTTTTTTTTTCTTTTTGGAATGTGCCAGATAATTTAGGGGAAAAATGAAATATGAGAAATGTGTGGTACAAGAGCAGCTCTGAAATGCATGTTTGCCTGTAAGAGTTATTTTCAGCAGTTATCTCCTTGAAGCTTGTCAGAATTTTAAAACTGTGCATTTCTATTCCACTTGAAGAGTGGGATCTATCAGGCCCAGGCTGTGGGATGTCACAACGGGATCAGCCAGCAGAGCATGAAGGAGCGTCGGGAACAGGGAAACCACTGACGTCTCCTGTGGTCATGAGGCAACATGTGCCCGGCTAATTACTGTTCTCAGCGACTGCTCTCACATCTTGAAACTCTCCGTGACCCAGTGTGGAAATCCTGTTTGTCTGCCTCCCACCTCCTCCCCGAAAGAATGAAAAACAGCAAATTGCAAGGCTGGGCTTGTTTAATGAATGTGATTTGTTTTTGCGGAACCAAAGGCACGAGAGGTTGCGGAGGCTGTTAGCTTGACGCTGGATTTGTGAGATGACTTCATGGCCCACGTCTTTCGATGAGTTTAATATAAAGGGTGTCTACACTTGCTAGGTGATACCCTGTCCAAAAGCATTTGCTTTATTTTTATATGTTCCTGGAGCAGAGCGACCTTCGAAGATAGGCGAGACCGTGTTTCTGCGCCAGGCAGAACTCTGTCTCACGTGGGGCAGGTGGCAGAGTCTTTCGTTTTAATGAGAACGACTCCCTTTTTGGCCTTTTTCTTTTCCTAGTGGTGGCCTTCCTGCCATCTTAGTGATCCCAACACTGTAACCTAAGGCTCTTTGGGGACTTTTTTCTAATACAAATAGCTAGTTATCTTGTACTTGATAGTAAATATAATTTTTGGTGTTAATGCCTTTCATTTATTCACTTTTTAGAGCATTAAAAACAAATTTTACCTGCTTGATATTAAGAGATAACTTCCTTTCTCTACAGAACTTCCCTTCATTCCCCTCTCCACCCCGCCCTCCCCCAAAAAAACCCAACAACTTAGTTTGTCCAGATAAATTGAACATTACTTTTCCAAAGTTTATAATAAGAAATGATGTTTCATAGAGGCATTGGCTAAGATGTGGGTTTATTTGGGTGACTGTTTGAATATAGTAGTACTGTTGAATTAGTAGTACAATATTATACTTACTGTAACAACAAAAGAGAAAGGAGACCTGAAACTCGCTTTGTTCTCTGGAGAAAGAAACTTCATGAGCAAGAATAGTAATACTTCCCATCCATTCAGATGTGATTGCCTGATGGTGTCGCCCAAACTAATTAATAATGACATATTAACTAACATATTGCCATCAGCAGGTGGCTGTTTGCACAGGGGTGAAAATGGCATGTGCTAAAACAAATTGCTGTACCCTAGAGAAATTTGTAGCATTGTTTTTTTTAAGAGTCTTAATGATGTCTGCAATATGATTTTTATTTTATTGTCACTTATAAAACTTCAAGGGATAAAACTGAGTGGAAGCTGGAGAGATGGAAGCTAGAAAAACAAAAAGGAACAAAATCAATGCAACTTTTCCCAAAGACTTTTCCCAATTTAAAAAAAAAACAAAAACGCAAACAGTTGAATCCAAGGAGCACAAAAATCCCAGGAAAAACTAAGGTATCCTTCTTCCTCCTTTTCTCCTTCTCCTTTGTCCATTCTGGATCTGCAAGGGACCATGGGCACACAGTATGGCCGTGACAGATGGGCAGTGCGCTGTCATCTGCTGCTGCCACCTTTCAGTTTCAGAGGGATCATCATGACAATGAAGGGGTTAAAACTGTCAACACCTATCAGAGCTTGGAGATAATTAGTGTCATATAAACCAGAGAACCAGAGCCTCAGTGCTGATGACCGTGCAACAAATGAATTCCACTAGGTTGCTGCTTTGTACTAATTCCTTATTAATCTCGTTCCAGCTCATGTCCAAGTATGCTTTTTAAATGCCTATTTGAAAAAGGTACTGTTTATGCATATAAATGATGATGCTTCAGTATGATTGGGGATCTTTTTATACTTTGGAAGACACGTTTTGAATTAGCACTTGCAGCTATAAGTCGAATAGATACATACTCTTCCAGCATGAGATAGGTAGCCTTCTTAATGTCTCACAGTGTGTTTTGATGGTTGCTCTAGTACCAAGGTTGCTAGAGTGTAGTGTGGAGTAATGTGAGTGAGGAATGCAGGGTATTACAAGGTATAATTTTATCCAATCTTTTTTTTAAACTTTCCTTTTCTTACACGGAACATAAAAGGAAAATGAAGTAGACCTCTTTAAACAAAATACAGGCTTGACAAGAATAAAATACACTCTTCATTTACTAACTTGAAAGAGAAAATGGATAGATAATGAGCAGAGATTCTTAAAGCCGTTTTTCAAAAGTCCATTTGGTAACTAAAAAGAGACAAATATGACTTAAAAATAGGAGCAGGAATCCGTGATGGAATAGGGGAAGAATGGGTAAAGGAGAACTTCAATAACCCAGATATGTTCAAATCCACAGGTCCCAATGGCTGGCATCCTAGAGTACTTAATGAATTGGCCGAAGTCATCACAGAACCGCTAGATATCATTTTTGAGAACTCGTGGAGGACTGATGAGGTGCCTGAAGACTGGAAAAGGGCATATTTAAAACCTTCTTTCAAAAAGGGAAATGGATGATGACCCTGGAAATACTCATCAGCTTAACTTTTTGCTTGGACAAATTCTGGAATAATCAACTTAGTAAACTGGGTAACTGATTTATAATAGCTAGCAACAAGGCAGTGAAATATCACACATAAAGAAGTACCGAGTTTATTTTTAAGAAGACACCATGATGAGATACAGTCTTACGCATATCTTGGGATTCTCCCCTCCATTCTTGATGAAAATAGATGATGTTGGCTAAGGTATTCTAGCAGTAACTTATTTTAAGTATCGTATAACAAAAAAGTAGGTTTCTGGCATTAACTTGTAATTATATTATTTCCAAGGGAGCTTTTAACTTGAGGATAGTAGCTTTACTTTTATATTTTAGCGTACATTTTATTTCATTTCATATAGGACCATGTTTTCATAAGATGAGATATTTTATATAAATAGTTTGGTGAAGGAGTTCTTATTTTAAGGTGCTTTATATAGTTATTTCATATATAGGTATACTCATAAAGCTGATGGATTAAGGAATATCAGCAAGGGAAGAAAATTTCTTCTAACTTTTCTTTTTAAATTTAATCTGGTTGAGGTTTAGTGTTAGGACTGATAAGAATGCCTTGCTCTAATGTGTATTGAGCAAGACCAGCTGTTTTACTTCCGAGCTAGCTTTTCTCACTCCTTGGAGACTGCCATGGCCTAGCCTGCAGCGCCTTCTGGTTGCAAAACCTTATCCCACTTCCTTCCTGGGCTTCTGACTTCAGGCCTGTGGGGGAGTGGGGCGCAGAGGTTGGTGGTGGCAGCAGGTGTGAGGAGCTCTATATACCTGCAGCCAGAAAGGAGAGCAGATTGAGGTGATTGAGGTGGGGGGGAGGGGAGGAGGAACTTAAGATGAGTCTGGGGTTTTTCTAATTCTTATTGTTCTTGCATTTGAATATTGGTAGTTTTATTTTCTGCTTAGAAAATGCAACCATGTTGATGGGACCAAAAACTTAGTTGAAAGGAGGCCATGGAAAAAGATCTAGATATGCAACAAGCTCTTGGGGCTGGCAACTTTTGAGAGCCCCTGAGCCCCTGAGAATCTTCCTTCACTACATAGAAGTCCATAGAAGATGTAACTTCACATCAGGATTGCAATATGGACAAAAATAGGAAACTCTCAATGGAAAAGAAATTGACATTCACTTTTTTCTGGTTCATGCTGGTCCCTAGGAATAGATAGTTAAGAAGGGTAGTAGGTCTCCAAGGGCAATTTTACCGTAATACTGCTTTAAACATCTAAGGTTTAAATAGTTTGCTTCTAGTTTCACTTTTAAATACAAATGTAAGGAAATTAAGTTCTAAAAGCACATATAAGTTGTCTTTTAAACTATACATAGCTTGTAGTTTCATAAGGATCCAATCAACCTTTCATCATTTTTTTTTCTAAATGAACTGGAGTCTTTAAAATGTCTGAGCTAGATTTTTTTAAGGGGTGGAGGAGTCTATATAGATTACAGGTATGATTTATTGTGATAACAAATGGCTTCCTGTTTGAGACCTCATTTCCAGGTGTAGCATCTGTGGCAGATTTATTTCACAGACGTACATTTGCATGCATTTGTTGAACTGTTGGTAGAAAGGACCCAGTTTCTGAAAAATCTGTTATTTTCATTATGGGAATTATGATGAGATCTACTGCAATAAAAAAAAGGTTCTTTGGTCATTTCAAGTTTTATTTTCTATTTGAGTAATATCTACCTTCAAGTCTTTTGCCACATTTAAATCTTCTATTTATGTCTGCTATTGGAATTTGAAGATAACAATGCTCTACCTAAATTGAGTCACAATCTAGAACAGTGAAAAAGCCAATGGATTTTAAAGATTCTTAGTCAAAGCTAGAGGAAGAAAACTTTAAGCAGAGAAGTATTGAAGGAAGCTCATTAATTCTTTTGCATTAAATCAAGATGAGGTGAGAAAGATAGAATGTAAGAAAAAGGAATTATTCTTACCATGAATTGTATCTGGTGATAATTACTCTGAAGAAAAGTAATTTTTCAGTGTTTTTTCCCTTTTATCTAAACACTAATGATATTCTTAATTTTTTACTTTAAAGTAATAGCAATTAACTAAGGAACAAACATGATATTAAAACTAGGGGATTATCTCAATTTGTATTTCCTAGAACACCAAGAGAGATTAATTACAGACTTTTACATTCGTCATCATATCGAGGCAAAATTTTCTTTATTTCATCTTAAAACAAACTTTTGGGGGTGAAAAAAGATCTTAGTCACATAAACTATTTCTTGGCATAAGGAAGGCAGAGTTTTAAGGCTCCTTCCTTACAAAGTAGGAGCTGAACCAAAAATCTTGGGGGAAAAAAACTAAATTTATGGCAACAAAAGGATAGTGGTTTCCCAATCAAGAGAACTCAAGCAGTTTCTCAGTTCAGAGATATTTACAGCATCTTGGTGGTGTGCAATAAACAGTGACAACAACAAGCATTGAGTATTGACTTTGGAGTTACTCATATAGTTCAAATGCTAGAGTTATCCTAGTAGTTTTTTCTAGAATTACCCTGTGGTGAATCTGTTAAGGACTTAAGCTGTGGTATAGCTCAGGGAAATGATCTTGAACGATTATGAAACTCATTAAAGATTCTTTTTCCTTGTCCATAAAATGGGAACAATAAATAGCTCCTACATTTCTTAAGAGGCTTAATTGTTATACAACTTACACCCCACACACGGCTCTTGTGTCCAGTGCTTGGTGCGTAGCAGGTGCTGACTGCCTCTCTCCCTTCCTTTCTTAGATGACTTTAAAACTGGCTAGAAAACTCAAGCATCAATTGACATGCCCTTATTGTTACTTTCAACCCAATAAAGCCCCTTTTCTTTATTTTAGAAAGGCTGGGAAAAGGTTGCAGTGCCTGCTCATAGTGGGAGTTCAGTAAATATTTATTGGTTGAATGAAAAGAATGTGATTTTATTAATAAAAGACAATGAGCAACTTCATAAAGGCCAGAACTTTTCAAGCCTGGGAAAATAATCGCATAGACACATATAAAGGTATTTTGTTACCTTTATTTTATTTTTTATGACAGCTTCAGACTTATAAATTTGGTGTGTGAGTGAGTGAGTGGCATATGTGCATTTTCCTCTGGTTTTATGACTGTGATTTACAAATTAGGAGTTCAAATGGGCCTTTCCCAGACAGCTTCTTCTGTGATGAATCCGGCCAAGATACGAAGCAGATGATGGTGGATCGGCAAACTTTTTCTGTATGAAGAGAAACCAGATGTGCCAGGGACTGGGAAGCACCTGCCTGAAAATTGAGATGAACATGTCTGAATTTTTCTCTGTTAAGAGCCTGAGTGTTGCAAATAGGTCCCTTGCATGGAGGTTGAAGCATAACACACAGAAAGGTTAACGGAAATGAAATTCTTGGACAAAATGTTTGATTTATACAGATTCTGACATGTCATATTGAATTAGGTATCAAAATATTTTCAGGCAGGTAGAAGATTTCTGAATTTTGAAGTCAATGAGAGATAAAGAGTATAATATGATATTCAGGGATATATAAGAGAAGGAAGTGAGAGCCTGACCCTAAATTTCCAATTCTCAGTTCCAACCAAGTGCCAAGTATAGGGAAATTCTTTGAAGAGATCAGCTGACAACCTCTGCTTAGAATAAAGCTGTGTAGATGCAAACATAGCTTTATTAAATAAAACAAAATAAATTGTGCAGAGCAAAGCAAATCAGTTAGACTTTCTTTTTTAGACTGTTATAATTTTATTCTTATTAGCCCTCTCTATAGTCATCAGTTACATATTCCTACATCAGGTATTTTACACGATCAGATTATTTGATTAAAAATCCTCTTCAGCATCCCATTATTAATCTCCAGTGAGATAAAATTAAATAACTTTCTAATCCATGATCATTAATCACTATTTTAGATATTTCCATAAAAGGCAAAAGCAAAAAAAAGGTAGATCAGAAAAATAAACGACATAACTTTTCTTTGTCACTTATCAAAATAGATATGAATATTTTCTTTAAAGTTGTTTAGATCCCTGGAAATGAAGTTTTATTTTTGTTGTTGTTAACAGATAGCTTTTTAGAGGAAAATAAAAGGTTAAATTCTACGTTAAGAGCTGAGCAGAATTTTTTTTTTTTTTTTAACAATTTTGCCAACATTTCTTCCACTGGACCACAAGGAAATAAGTCAACTTCTAGGCTTTATATATAAGATGGGAAATGTCTTTTGTGGATGTATTCTGTAACATGCCCTCAAGTAGATGAATTGTCCCTTATGATTCCAAAAAAATGAAATGCTGTATTAAATATCTCCAGGGCAAAGTGCTGTATTTACTAGGACAAATGTTAGAAATTCTGTTGTTGGTTGCAGTTGTTGGCCCTGTTCCCTAAACTTGACAATGCCCTGAGATACTATTTGGGTTACTAATGCCATTATTACTATTTGGGTTACTAAAGCCATTTTTCATTGAAAAGTTCTGTCCATACAGAACTTTTACATACACTTGTATATATCTAAATAGCCAAGCACAGATTCCTTCTAACTGAGAGTTGCAGTTTGGTTTTGTAAACGTAATTGCAATTGACACTTTATTTTTCCTTTCCGTTATTTTTTTTTAAAAGGGACTACATGAGAAGGCACTATGAAAAGCCTAATTGGAACAGCATTCTGAACCATGTAATGTATGCCCACGCAGCACTGTGATTTGCAAACATATGTCCGCTCTTCAATAAATGTTATGGCTTTCACAGCGGTTCCGCCTTGGTCTCTTTTGTAATCTTTCACATTTTGATGAATGCGGTAGAGACTGTAGGTTGTTTAAACTGATGCTATGTAAATGTTTATGGTACTGTAGCATTATGGTCAGCGTGGGAAATCAGAGTTCTAACTGGAAAGAAAGGAAAAAGCAGGCTTCCCCACACTGCATGCAAAATTCACATAAATCCATCACATGGGGTTGGATCCTTTTATTTTGTATGGTTGTTATATATGAATATGTTGTGGCCTTCTCTCGTGTGATATGTGCTGGTGACAGTGGCTCACCATAGTGGGGAGGTACTACGTGGCAGGCAGGTCGTGTGTGGAGTTTCTCCATATGTGATCCTGCTGGGGCTCCCGCAGCCCTGAATCTCTGTCACCTGAGAGTGTTGTGATTTGGCTACAGATAAGCACAAGGTCAGTGGTCATTAGGTGCAGAGTCCTGGATTCGAATCCCAGCCTTACTACTTTCTGGCTTCAGGACCTTGGGCAAATGCAATAATTATTGTACATTCTTAGCACAGTAACTAGCCCCAAAACATTAATTTGAAGAAGTTTTATAATAGTGTTTCGGGTTCTATATAAATGTCAGTATGTGCTGTGCTTTGGTGATGATGAATGACTGTTTTTCTATGCCCACTGAATACAAGATGAGAGGACAGGAAGTTTCAAGTAAGAAACAGGTAGGGTAAATGTTAGGAGGAACATGTCAAAATTTGAATTTTGGAAATGAAAAGGGACCTTAAGGATGACTTAGTCTGATTCAGAAATTGTGTAGTTAAGACACTGAGGAGCCAGGAGTTGGTGGCACACCCATGATGACAGACACCCCAGGTTGGTGACAGATAGTAGAGGTTCTCCCAGATCCTCTACTCCTGGCTTTTGTCTGATGTGAAATCCTGGAAATTATGCCTAACGGGTTCTGTGGCCTCTTCAAAAAAGACCTTTTTAGATTAGACTAAGTTCGAACCTTGATCCTTTGTTTTCAAGACGTAGCCTTAGCACTGTGTTCATAAACTAAAGCTCCAAGCAGCCCGTGTCTCTGCAGGGACTTACATTGGCATATAATAACCTGACCTTTCAGCTTTAAAATCTTATACTTCAGGTCCTCCTCGATCTCATAAGCATATTTAGAAAAGTTCCTGTTATTGGTGGGTAGCACTAAAATGTATTTTTTAAAAGTAGGGAAATGCATGCATGCAATAAAGTTCACAAATAAGTGTTTGTTAAAGAATAGTGTGGTTTATACCATTAATAAAATCACATCACATAAGGCAGTTTTTAAAAAGTCTTTCATCTGGAGCTGGATAATGAATACCTTCTAGTCTCATTCCAGGCCGTCCGTTGCTCCACTGAGGATTTTTTTTTTAATTTAAAAGAGGATCTTGAATAATTTTAAATGAAAAACTTACTTCCCCCCGCCCCCTGAGTTACCCTGAGGACAGAGTACATTCATGTAATTATGGATGCTTTTTTGGCCAACGTTCTCTACTTTAAAGTACATTCATGTACCAGTAACAGGATGTCTGCGGAATCTCATCTGTTTCTCTTGGTTGAATAATGAGCACCGATTGTGTTATATAACAGTATATATTCAGTGTGCATTGTTTTATGTCCCTTTTGCTTAATCAGTTTAGCTTCAGCTTCATTTTGGAAGTTAATTAATCTACATAACAGCATTACAAAAATGGCTATTTTGAGTGAAGAGTATACGTTCAATTTTTTTTAAGAAATGCTTTCCTATAAATCAGGAGTCCTGAATCCAGTGTCTGGTTTTCCTGGTGAGCAGAGCTGTCTAAGTCACTTCCTTTGACACCTTCGCTCTCCCATCTGTAAAAGTGTTCAGCGAACAGCACTTCTGAACACGCCCTGTGAAAGGTTTGAGAAACAGATGGTATCTGTAAGTAACCTCATGTTGTTTTCTTTTTGATGACCTCCACCAGGCCACGAGTACATCCAGTTTGTCCCCACTGGGGCTGTTCCTCGCTTGGTACTTCCTCAGTTCCTGGTGTGTCATCTGGCACGTGGTAGGTGCTCAGTAGCATTATTGGATGGATGAAGGACTAACTGGGTTTTCTCATATGCCTAGATAAACTGAAACCTGAGGTTGTGTGTGTGGTTCTACCTGGGGCATTTCCTATTTTCAGGGAACTCAAGGGCCCTTCTGTGTGAAGGCTACGTGCCTTTCACCCCCAAACCCGGGAAACCAAGTTTCCCCGTATCAGAACCTCACCTTGGGGTATAATTTGTTGTTATTCAGGTCTTCCAAATTTCCTGTTTTCTTTTGTATAACACTGCAAATGAAAATAATTTATAAAAAAAATTTTATTTACTCAATTAGGTTTTCTTTTGCAAAAATATATTAAATATTGTAATTTGTGAAGGCACATGAAAATACTAAAATGACACACTTTGAATTAAGATTTTCTTTTGGTGAGAGGAATATCATCATATATGTGCAATTAAAACTAATAAGTATCAATCTATTCCTACAATTAAAACTAATCCAACTGTGGTTAATGCACTTATCACATATGTTGGCATGTGATATGCTGTTAGAGAAAAAACAAAGAAATTTTGATAGTATGTTCTACACAAACCCAAACTGCCCTCTTAGATTGTATTTTGGACACACTTTTAGATCTATTTACTATAAATTTGTGACTTACTATTTTGTCTCTGGAAATAATTATTTTTTCTCTAAAGGTTACTTCTACCTTTTACCAATAGGAAAGCAAAAAAGAGTGGAATATTTAAGAACAGGCCAGGGTTGTTGAGACCTGTATTTAACTCTCACAGACCGGCTGAGAAATATGACTGCTTGCCCTAAGAGAGACCTTGCAACTTTGCAGTGATTCTGTGCTTTGCCTTTCTTTTCTGTCTCTGATATGTATGGTATGTGGAAGGGAGGGAAGAACATTAAAGTTTTGGAGCCAAAAAAACCTAGATACAAACTCCAGCTCCCCACACCTGGCTTTGTGATCTTACCACGAGTTACTAAATACCTTCCAGTCTGTTTTGTCATCTGAAAAACGAGGTTAATAATACCCCTTCAGAGGGTTCTTGTGGAAACTTCATAAAACACCATGTAGGACAACCAATAGAGGGTCTCGTATTGGAAGAACACAAATCCTCACTACGTACCACCTTGGCAGTATTGGCAGGTAGAAAGTGGAGGGGTAGGAACAGAAGAGAGAGTTTTGTGATTCATGAATAAAAATTGTTTCTAAGATATATTAGGAGAAAAAGTTTATATTCATGAATTAGTTACAAGATTAAAAAATATAGCTGACAACACTTAAAAGGACATTTAATCTGTGGGACAATTCAAAGCATTTTACATGTGTTATCCTATTTAATTTTCATAATAGCCCTATGAGATTGCTCCTTTTCTTTGGATTATTCCCATTCTACAGATCAGGAAACTGAGGTAAAGGTGGGGTTTTAGTAATTTACTCAGGGCCATCCAGTCAGTAACCAAGAAAGCTGGGATTTGAATCTCAATAGTGTGATAGTGTGACTGTAGACCTGTCCTCTTAACCTTTATTTATGGTTTATGGGGACCAAACTTAATACAGAATCAAATGTAAGGACAGTATATCAAGCAGTAGGAGAGAGCAAATTGACAAGAGTTAGAAAGAGAAGGTGCCTGAGGGATGAGATCAGGTGAAGACGGTGTCTCAGCTGCTGTAACGGCTGCCTGACACTGGGTAATTTATACAGAACAGGGATTTATTTTCTCACACTTCTGGAGGCCGGGAAGTCCAAGATCAAGGTGGTAGCAGGTTGGGTCGTCTGATGAGGGCTTCCTCCTTTGGGGAATATCCACGGTGTCCTCACATGGCGGAGATCAGGAGGGTAAGAGACTGGATGTTTCCTGAAATCTCTTTTGTAAGGCTCTTAATCCCATTCCTGGGGGAGCAGCCCTCATGGCCTAATCTCCTTTTAAAGGCCCCACCCTTAGTGCTATCCTCTGGCAACACCTGTATTTTGAAGGGGACATATTCAAACCATAGCGTTTCATATCAGATACGTTGAATTAGTCTAAGATACCACAGAGGGAAAGACCACCAGTGAGCACCACTAAGAAGGGGGGATGCTACCAGTTCAACTACATTAAAAGTTCACAGTATTTTTTCCGTTAAGATTTTTAGTGTCAACTTACCGACGGAGCTATCTTAGACTTATTTTTGCATAGATATTTATGATTTACCACTCAAATGCACAAAAAGATCAAAACAAAGCTAAGTAAAGGCAAGATCATCCCATAGCATTTTTGTGGGCACACTCCTCTGAGTCACTTTCTAACCCGTGTCCGTCGGTGGCCCTGCTGTCCTCACAGGTCCTGTGTGAGTGAGGTCTGGTCTCTGGATTTCACCCAAATCCTCTACATGCTTAGATGCTGATCTTACTCAAAATTGTCTGCAGAAAGTTTTAAGACAGCAACTCGTTCTTTCCTCAGATGGCCGTTGAATGTTTGCTGGCTGAAATGCCCCGGGCTTGCAGCTCTGCAGTTGTGCCACCAGGGAGGGCAGTCATGGGGTGGCAGCTGTGTCACTGGCTGCCGGTCCAAACTGACTGTAGTTCTCCATCTCTTGTCCTTCAGCCTGGTTGCAGGCATATTTAAATGTGAAAGTATGTGCGTTCGAATCAATGAAATACGTTTATCTGTCCAGTTACAAGGAAATTTTGACCACCCATTTATTTTACCTCCTGTCGCTCGACTTTGTTGATAATGATATACTAGTCATTTTGCCTGTAACTGTCTTGGATTTGGACTATGAATTTCTTTTGATTTTTTTGTAGTTGAGTCTGTGCTGATATTACTCTTCAGTGGGTCTCTGACATGAGGTCCACCATAGACAGATAACACATACTGGTTCTGTTTGGCTTCCTGCCGTTGTTCTGTATGTCATGGAGCTCCTTGGATCATGGAAAGTCTTTAAATGATGATTTAATTATTGTTTTATAGAATTTACCACCTTCCCCCATGGAATGATAATAATTTTTTATTTGGGTATTTTAATTTTTAATAATGATGCCCGATTGTAGGGTTATCCCTCATACTACCAATATACCTGCGCACTGTTGGAGGCAAGAGTTTGCTCTCACTTCAGGTTCAGGGGGAGAAATACTATTGTATATGTTCATTAGAATTCCAAGTGGCAGCTCAAAATTTACTATTTGGCCTTTATGTATCAGAACTCTGTGAAAGTATTTTGAAGTTTTAAAATGTCTTCCGGAACTATTAGCCTTCCATTCCCTGTGCTCAGAATATGTGTGGTATAGTAGAGAGGGAGAAAAGGCTCCAAACTCTTCACTACTGTGTGACCTTCATAAAAAAATACCAAGTGCTTTCCCTAGACTGAATTTTATGCAGTCTTTATAACAACCCAATGAAGAAATTGATGCTACTGATCCATTTTACAGGTAAGGAAACTGAGGTGCAGAGAGTTTAATTACTTTAGAATATTCACTTATGTTATCCGTGATGTCCTTAGAATTATAAAAGACATACTGACTGTTTTGGCCATAACATGTGTGAAGCATATTGCACATACTTGGTGATTGAATTGGAAATGAATTGTATTTTACTGATATTTACTTTTCTTCTCCTCTGTCTCCTAAGCAGTACTTAATTGCCATTTTAAATTGCCTTATGGATTCTGAGAGGATAATACACATTTTAGAATGTTTAAACCTAAATAAAAATAATTTTCTATTACACAATTTGATTCACACTGTTTTGTCTTACGTAATGAATAATCTTAATGTTTTTTTTTAATTAGGAAAACCAGTAGGCAGCTTCATACTAATGTCCAGGATTTCCTAGTGCCTTCAGGTATTCTCCATGATGCCTACATGGAAGGAATTTGTACTTTATCATGATCAAATATTCTCTCAGTGGACCTTTGGGTGAAGCAACCTAACATCATTTGTATTTTTAGTGAATCAATGACCTTCCAGTTGGCTACATAAGCTATAACTTCTGGTAGTTCTTATCTTTATAAAATCTCAATGTCTATATTAAAAATATTCCTTTTAGAAAACTTTTTTCATTGTACAACCAAATAGGAAGCAATATTTATATGCATATTTAAAAAAATAAGCTGATTCTATAACTTGATAGATGTAATTAATTAAGGTATAGTTTGAGAAACAAAATTATTGCCTCACAGTTTTAAGCCTGTCTGCCTGCCTGCCTTCCTTCCTGCCTTCCTTCCTTCCTTCCATCATTCCTTCTTTTCTTTCTTTTTTCTCTCTTTCTTTCTTAGAACTGACAACTAAATGAATTGAATATATCTCTTTTATCCGACAAATCCTATTCCTCTGCTTTTATTTTTCCATGCTTTGATCTCCTTCCAAGTACATTTGAAGAATAAGTAAACATATTTTCTAAAAATCTTGGAACATTTCCTGGTCTTGGAGGTGTGAGGACAGGGTTGGCAAAAAAGTGATTTTTGAATGAAAAGTTAAGTCTATACTTACATTTAAAATCCCCAGAGACATCATTGATATAAACCAAAGCAGCCATTTGCAGTAAGGAAAATAGCCAGATTATATGTGATTTTGATGATTGAGTTTTAAAAAAAAAGCACGTAGCAACTGAATATATATGTAAATCTAGTATATAGTATATCTACAACACAAACCATAGTGTAATCTCAAACAAAAATTGGGGAAAAATTAAACTGATAAAGGCTATATTCTAGCATTGAGTACACTATTCCTAAAGTCCAATCTATCAAAATAATAGATCTGTTAAATGCAATTTTAGGAATAAGGCAAAGCTTCTTACTGTGCCATAGAATGGAGAGAAGTTGACACACATGCACAAAGTCTCCTTCATGGGCTTGTATATAGCAGAGAATAAAGAAGGACAGGAAAGAGCCATGCATTTAGTTTACTGCCTATCAGAAGAGAGGTTTCTCTCCTTTATACATCTTTTGAATCTTGCCTTTGAATTTTCTGACTGTAATTGTTAGTTGCTTAAGGTTTATTCTGATACCATGCTGCTTAGTTGTGTAGTTAGTAGAATGTTTTGTGTGTATTTATCAATATTTCACCTGGCTTCATAAGCAGGAAATAATGTTGAACAACTGACATATAATACACATATCCATTCTCACATCCTCAAAGAAGAGTGCCTGCCCTTAAGTTGTGACAGTAACCTGCTCTGTGTAATGCCCCTCTCTGATTACTTGTGTAGATAGTGAGAGAGCTTTGCATCAGTTATAAAAATTGATATAAGAATATGTCTTTGTAATAAAGGAGAAGTTTATTCTTTGTGTGATTCAAAAATAATTCTGAGGCATCATCTATTTGTAGAAAAGCATTAATTTTCCCTTTGATGGTAAAGTTGGTTATGGTAGACATGGAGAATGACAGATATCAATAGGTTGTAGCCCATATTAGGTACTAAAATGCTTCCAAAAAAATCATAGGAAGTTGAAAGTTATTTGTGGGTAATAATAGGAGGTTGACAGTTATTTGTGGGTAATAATCATTTATATTTTATGCAGAGCATCAAAATATCTACAAAGTGAAAAAAAAAACTCAGTGCAAATTTATTACAGGTGATGAAACACAGTGCATCACGGGAAAGAAAAGAAGAGTTAGGCATGAGTTTGAATTCCTTCCTGCCACGTAAATCCATGTGGCCTTGGGCAAGTAAACTCACCTGTATCAGGATTATATAAACTATTTACATAGCTCCGTGCATATAATAAGTGCTCAATAAGTGTTAGCTATCATCATCAGAATTCATTTTCATATTTGAAAAATATGGTATTAAGACTGTGTAATGAACCAAGGCCAGACAAATTCCTAAATAATCCAGTTTGAGAATTTACTGAGCAGCAGGTCCTGCAGTACTGAGTTGGGCACTGAGGGAACAAAGAGGGAATGGACAAAGGATTTACCATGTGCAGGAGGAGACAGCCATGCAGAGAACCTAATCTCCATCAGAACAAAATGGTACCGGTGTCAAATGCACTCCTGTGGAAATTAAAGAGAAGATGTATATAATTGAGATGAACAGTCTTAAAAAGACGGGTAGGGTTTTGTTTACTGGGAGGTGGGAGTGGAATGAAGGACGGACAGACTCCCGGATGGAGGAGCCGCATGAGCAGCGGCATAAAGGGCTAGGAGTTCGGGGTTTTGTGGACGAAAGGAGATCAGCCAGAGGCTCTGCAGCCTGGGATGAGGGGGTGGAGAAAAGGGAAGATGTGTCTGGCGTAGCTTGGAAGCAGGCCTCGGATTCTGAAACGTTATACTAGGAAGACATATTTTATTTTATAGGCTGGATGTTTTCAAACTTTCTTGAGGCTTATGAATGATGCCCAACATATTTTCATGTCACAAACATGTATGGAATCCTTATTCTGTGCCAGGCTAAATGCTAAGAAAAACTAGATATAAACTAGACAGAACTCCAGCCATCGTGGAGATTATCTTTCTAGAGAAATGTGGGTGTGGGTGATTGAATGCTGGCTACTACTCTCTCTCCACTCAAAAAGGAATATCAGATGCAAGTCCATACTCATCGGGTTATGATAGGGAGTGCCTACTGCATAAAAATGCAAATCTTGCACAAACCGTTGCTTTACGTATACTTGTTAGCAGATGATTAGTGGACTCAAAACTAATGCCAAGTCTTGTAAGTGTCTGGACCCCAGCACTGACCACTGCTGCTCAGGCCTTTGAGGAGGGAAGTAGTGTGATCTGAGAAGGAACCAGAGAATGCTAATAACAAGGCTAGTCTCGCTCAGTTTCCGCTAAACATTGTTGTCCCAGCAGTTCAGGGGCAACCCCTCTCTGAATGTCCCCTGAGACCTTCTCCTGCTTGTCTGTCAGACCTCCTCTTATGCCATAAAGGCCAGAGACTCAGTTCTTCCCATGGCAGATCCACCCCTGGCCTTTTCCTCTCTCATCATATCCTACCTTTCTTTCTTTCATCTGCCGTGCTCATTTCTGTAATGGCGTTTGTCTAGACTGGGACTGTCTGCACTAATGGAAATGTCCAATGTTGTACCAGTGACTGTGGTGGCCACGAGCCATGTGTGGCTTCTGAGCACTTGCAGCGTGGTCAGTGTGACTGAGGAATGTAATTTCCAATTTTATTTAATTTTAATTAATTAGTCATATATGGCCAGTTGTATCCAACAGCACAGGTCTAGATGTTCATAAAAAAATGTCCAATTCAGCATTCTATTTCCTTGACAATAATATATCTGGAAAATTCTTTTTTTTTTTTTTTTTTGAGACAGAGTCTCACTCTGTTGTCCGGGCTAGAGTGCCATGGCGTCAGCCTAGCTCACAGCAACCTCAAACTCCAGGGCTCAAGCAATCCTTTTGCCTCAGCCTCCCGAGTAGCTGGGACTACAGGCATGCGCCACCATGCCCGGCTAATTTTTTCTATATATTGTAGTTGGCCAATTAATTTCTTTCTATTTTTAGTAGAGATGGGGTCTCGCTCTTGCTCAGGCTGGTTTCAAACTCCTGAGCTCAAACAATCCGCCCACTTCGGCCTCCCACAGTGCTAGGATTACAGGCGTGAGCCACCACGCCCGGCCTGGAAAATTCTTACAATCAATTTTTCTAGTTTTTAAAGTACCTGGAATTCTTTTTGCAGCAAAACCAAGATTTTTTTTTTTTAATTCTCGCCTACTTGTTGGAGTAGGAAAGTGGCAGTGCTGTTTTCTCTTTGACTACACTTGACCTTGGAGTCATGGCAACAGCAGCCAGGAGAGAGCTGCTGTGTTGGGGGTAAAGCTCCATCCACTCTGGCTTTTTATTTTAATCCACCTCTCAACATTCTCTAGCTGAGGAAAAAAGGGGTTTTCCTATCGTTGTCTCTCTCTCTTCTCCAAATAGGCTGCCTAGGGTAAGAATGGCCAAGGGGGGCGAGGTAACTCTGTTTAGACACCAGTATACCCTAAACAGTGATGTGATTCCCCCTCACTGGCTCCTGGCTGTTAATGGGTGTGGGGGTGAAAGGGAAGGAGTGGACCCCTGTGACACGATAGGCAACTCCATGCATGGCGCTATTCATCCGTAAATGGTGCAGAAGAGTAGAAACATGTTTGCAGGGCAAGGGGGATAATGAGCTCCATTTTGCATACATTGAGTTTGAGGTCCTTATGGTGACATGTGCCCTGGGGGGTGGCCTATATGTCTGCATGTCTGGAGAAGGATCTGTCCTAGAGATGAACATGTGGGGGTCGTTGGCATGTGCTAATTAAAGCCACAGGCGTGCGTAGCCTGGCCCAGGGACAGTGCATAGCATGGGAAGATGAAAGGATGAGCAATGAAACATAGACTTAGCACCAACCTTTATGTGATGGTTGGAGAAATAGGAACTTTGAGCCGAGTAGGAGGACAAAACCAAGAGAAGGCAGTCACCAAAGACAATTCCAAGATAAAGAACATTCAACAGTGTCACGTGTTCTGGAAAGGTCAAAGTAATGTAAGGACTGAAAAGTATCCATTAGATCGAGCCCCATGACATAGAAATCAGAGCTGTCAGTGAGAACAGATAACGAGGTTTTGAGGAATAGGTGGAAGGTGTGGAAACAAAGACAGCAAGTATAGACCGTTCTTAGAAAATGATTTGGCTGTCAAGGGGAGAGAGCTGGAATAGCTATCGTTGCAGGGCTGTGAGAAGTGGGTGGCGGATTTTGTTTTGACTGTAGGTTAGAGTTGAATGTGTTTCAATGCCGATGGCCAGGGGAGAGATCTGTAGACAGTGGCTGAAGATGCAGGAAGGGAGTGAGTAGGTCATTACGGGGCTGGCCCTTGTGAAGGGAGGAGGTTTGGGGTCCGGAGAACAGGTGGCAGGAGAGACATGGACCTTAGGCAAAGAGAAGGATGGATTTAAGGTGGGAAGGGTGGGTGTGACCACAGGGAACTTAATGGGTTTAGGAGATGGTGGCTAAGAGAGGTCCTGTCTGTGTGCTGGTTTTGCCAAAACCAGTTTTATGTAATCCCTCAAGTGACTTTTATATTTGAATGGAACCAATATTAATACAAACATCCTCACAAAAGGTGTCCCAGTCCAAATGACTTGTCTCATCTGAAGTTAGTAAAGGGCTTTAGGAAACCTGACTTGTCCCTATCATCTGCAGAAAGACTTCTTAGCAGAAGTCAGTTTTGCAGCTTTAAAACAAAGAGTGGTTTTAATTATTTCTCCTTGACTAAACCAATTGCAGGAAGCAAGCATAGTACTTCTGTTGGCTTTTCCTCTCTGCAGTTTGTATTGGAAATGCATTGTTTTAAGTTTTACAAATCTACGAAAACATGTCCTTGAATGTCTAAAGGGCAAAGCCCTAAGCAGGGAGCGAGGCTTCAGCTTGAATCAGCGCTGTGTTCAAAGGCTCCACGTTCCACAGTCAGTGGCACCTGCTTGTACAGAATGGGAGCTGATGGTATATGATATGTGCCTGCCACAGTGTGCCGCTCAGATGTGATCTCTGCAGGTGCTAGAAAACACATGTGCTCCAGGCGTGGGGGATGTGTCAGGATCTGGGTGGCATCAGCTTCTGAGAAAATCTCGTCATGCAAAGTGAAAATATAACTAGACATTAAAATACTTAATGATTTCTTAAAGCAACATACCCTTTTATTAAATAAAAACAGGATGTATACAATCCATATCAAGTTTTAAGCATAGACATTTCATTCCATGAATATTTCTCCAGTATGAAACTGAGCAGCTGTTTCTCCAGATGCCACATCAGGGGCTCTGAAGGGAATTGTTGTTAAATCCAATACCCTAGTTAGCTGAATAGTGAAAGAAATACTACAAGATGTATCTGATCTAATCACTGAGCCTCAGTGAACTAAAATTTAAACACACCGCATGGAATTGATATGAGAATTTGGATTACATTCTAAACAAGGGAAATGTAGTTGCTATGCTTTGAGCCTACCACATTCTAATTTTTATTATTTAAAACCTATTAAAGATCCATCACAAGAAACCCTTTGTTTTTTCTACAGTTGTCATTGTGGCAGCCAATTGTTTTGAGGGAGAAACTACAACATTATTATTTATGAGGAAGGGCTGACACACATAATCCATATATTTAGCTGACTCTAATATTCCTGGGCCAGCACATTAAATTATATGTATAACTACTTGAGAGATAGGTCCAGAGGGTTACAGGTAATTTTTATGCAGGAACCATCGGCCCCATACCGAAATGAAAACCTACTCATCAACTAGTTTGTAACCTCTTGCCAGTCTGTCCCATAGAAGGTGAAATGAAGAGCAGAAGAGATTTATGGAAGGATTCCACTGGTCTAGAATGAGTTACCTGATAATGAGGTAAAAAAGTGGAATTTAAAAAAAAAACTTCACAAAAAATTGGCAGTTTACCTTAAAGAAACTTACTAGAAAAAGGCCTAGTTGATTCTCTTTGACACATAACAGATAAATCTCTTGAGTATTCTTCCATATCTAAAATATATATAAATAAAAATGTTCATGTATATTGCCAGGTTTTTAAAAAGGCTTTAAAATACTCGAAAATATGTACAAGAGTATATGATTTTAGCAAAAATATATATAGTCTTCACATGTAGGAAAAATAGTAGAAAGTTAAATGGCAGTATGTTAACAATTTTTATCTCTGATTGGTGTGATTATAGGCATTTTTAGTATTTTCCCTGTATTAGTGAATGTCAGCACTAAGCACGTGTTATTTCCATGATTACTAAAACACAACCCACTGAACAAACAACCCCCTGAGCACTGCACATTCTTTGTAACCATTATTCAGATGTTGTTAACCAAGGACTTGCTTTTGTTTCCCAAAGATCTGTTTTTTGCCTTTATATTGTATCATATTGATAGGGAATTCTTTAATCTCTGTGATTTATCCACTGCTTCTGTAATTCTTCGCCATCCACGCTCCTTATCCTAAGATGCCAAAGACCGCAGTGCGGGAGTCCTGGACAGTGACCACTTAGCCTGTAGCTGGCCCAGGTCCTGCCTGCTTCCCCAGAGGCCAGGACCAGCCAGGGCTACCCCGGCCTCACTGCCACGCCTTGGTCGACACTCCTTATTGCCAGCTGATGAAGCTCAGGGACCATGCCAGCTTTGGGTGCCATTTGTTCCCTGATTCCATACAACATCTTATCACTGATGAATTAATACACGCATTACATTTACATACATATTTTGTTAATGGAATGTGCCTTCTTGGAATAAGTAAATGAGGACATGTATTTTTTCTTTAGAGTATTTCAGGCCACTAATTAGATTAGCTCCGTGAGTGCCTAGCAAAATATAACTTGTGTGTTATCCTTGGCAGATACGATACCAGCTGTAGAACTTTTATTAGAAAATGTGGCAGAAAGGAAAGAAGGAACACGGGAAGAAATAATCACTGATTTCATGAAAGTAGCTGTGAAAAATAGCTAGTAAAAACAGATGTAACAAATCAGTGGTTCTTAATACTCCAAGATGTCTAAATGTATGAGTATATTAGAAGCATTTGGAGGATGGGAAGGGCTTCCGAAAATTGCACCCATTCACGTTGACCCTATATGCTTTGCCCCCAACCTCCACCTGACACCCCAGCCATCTGAGTGAGCCACTCTTATTTATGGGAAGTGTGTTGGGGTAGACAAAAGATTGAGGATTATATCATTAACGGTGATGCAAAAAGCTGGAGCATGTCGTGGCATCCAAATGGAAGATCTGCCGTGGAGAGGGGTGGAGGGCAGTGGAGGACTTTAAACATTGACAGGTTCAAATGAAAAGCTACAGCGATAACTCCAAATGCCACTGTAAATATTATCAGAGGGTATGGCGATGGGAAAGGATGAGGCTGGTAGAGTTACAGCATGAACCCTTTTCTGGTGCTTAAGTCAGAAAACATGTCCCCAAAGTCAATAATTAATCTCACCAAAGAGGATAAGATTTTGCTCTTAAGGGCTCTGATGGGCTCACTACTGCCTCTTATGAACTTTATGCAATGGGGGTGAGAACTATTAATGAGAAGGCAGCAAACTGCTCTGTTTAGTAGGTGCATTAACTATCTCAGGCCACTAGGAATTTATTTAATAAATTGCTACTGTAGCCTAGGAAATCACTCCTTAATGGCTTCAAAAAAGTGTTTCAAAAGAGTAGCAATTTACTCCCTTGGCAGGAGGAACAAGCCCCAAATACAGCATTAAGAACCTACCATTTCTTCATCGTTTAAAAAGGATTATTAGTTTTGATCTTTAATTGCTTGCACACAGATTACATATAATGAATTTCTAAAGAACTTTGATTTTCGTAAGTCCTAATGCCATCTCACTTTGAGAGAGAAAATATATACATGCATTCACGCTATAAATGACAAAAACAGTGAAAACGTGAAAATTCAGTGTTGCCATAAATCCTGTTGAAAGGACCGTAACAAAAAAATAAGGTTGTAATTTGAATCCAAGTTTCTTCATGTCCCAGTTCAGAACAATGTGGTCATGACAAATGGGTCACATCAAAGAAAGGGGTGGGGAGAGTGAGTATTAGTTTGGAGCTGAGCTAACAGTGGCTCTGAAGGATGACCATCGCATGGCGCCATGATTAATTAAGGTATCTGCCAGTCATCTGGGCTGGAATTGCTGCTTTGGAAAGGGCAGAAAGCCTCAATATTTACATAGGGATCAGACACTCATATTCAGAGCGCTGTCGCTGCTTCTCTTGGCAGCCTGTGACTTGTTGGCAAAATGTCTTCAATTATGGGCAAACTGCCTCTTCTCATATCATCACAAACCAATTTGTCAGGATGTGTGTATTTGGAAAGCTACAAAACAGAAATATTTTACTTATTTTAAAAGGGTGGGGAGAAACCCTATTGCATATATATTCAGAAATACCAACTCTTATAAAAGTTCACCCTTATAAATATTTAATAAAAATTGCTATGCCTTCCACAAAGGTAAAAAACTAGAGAGGAAATATCTGTGTTAATGTTAGTGTGAAATAGTTTTATGACTGTTTAGAGCATGTATTTATTTGTGCATTTACAAGAAATCATGGAATGGAGAGGCTATATGATATTTCTACCTGAACTTCACGTTTAAGTTAATCAACATTATCATGGTCTTTCTTTAAGTCCACATTGCCTGAATTTTTTAAATCATCATTTTCTCCATACTCTGGGATAATCATGGGGGTTAAAGTATTAGCTATTACAGTTTATATTATAAATAATACAAAGATATAAATGATATAAAGATAAATATAAAGATATACAGAGTGTGGAAAAGAGCCTATGGCAGCAAAAATAAAATAAAGGCCAATTAATGAAAGAAAATGAAGAAATACTTTAGCGTTCTTCCATTTGTCCTACTCCTTGCCTTTCTGTAAGAAAAATGTTAAGAATTGTGGAAATGAATAAACAATTATTAGTATAATTGTGCTAACATTAACTCCATTGCTTCTCATCTACAGCTTTTTTTTTAAAAAAAGTAAAACTTTATTTTTCTTATTCTTAATTGATATAGCAGATAAGATTTTTTTTATTTTTTAATTTTTAAAATTTTTTTTCCATCATATTTTGGGAGTACAAATGCTAAGGTTATGTATATTGCCCTTTCCCTCCTCCCACCTCGAGTCAGAGCTTCAACCGTGTCCATCCCCCAGTTGGTGCGCATCACACTCATTATGTATGTATATAACCATCCCCTCTTTCCCCCACCTGCCCGACACCTGATAAATGTTATTCCTATATGTCCACTTAGGTG
>VBSM01000361.1:91537073-91623798 GCA_008086735.1 Cheirogaleus medius
CTTTGCAATTGTGAATTGTGCTGCTGTAAATATTCGAGTGCAGGTGTCTTTTTCTTATAGTGACTTTTGTTCTTTTGAGTAGATGCCCAGTAATGGGATTGCTGGATCAAATGGTAGATCCACTTGTATCATTTTAAGGTATCTCCATATTGCTTTCCACAGAGGCTGAACTAATTTGCAGTCCCACCAGCAGTGTAGGAGTGTTCCTATTGCTCCGCATCCACGCCAACATTTATTGTTTTGGGACTTGTTAATAAAGGCCATTCTCACTGGAGATAAGTGATATCTCATTGTGGTTTTGATTTGCATTTTCCTGATGATTAGTGATGTTGAGCATTTTTTCATATGTTTGTTGGCCATTATTCCGTCTTCTTTTGGTAAGTTTCTGTTCATGTCCTTTGCCCACTTTTTGATAGGGCTGTTTGATTTTTCCTTGCTGATTTTCCTGAGTTCTAAATAGATTCTAGTTATCAGCCCTTTATTGGATGTGTAGCTTGCAAAAATTTTCTCCCATTCTGTGGGTTGTCTGTTTGCTCTCATGACTGTTTCTTTGGCTGTGCAGAAGCTTTTTAATTTGATCAGGTCCCATTTATTTATTTTTGTTGATGCTGTGATTGCCTTTGGGGTCTTCTTCATAAATTCTTTGCCTAGGCCAATGTCTAGAAGAGTATTTCCAACGTTTTCCTCTAGAATTCTAATAGTTTCACACCTAAGGTTCAAGTCTGTTACCCAGCGTGAGTTGATGTTTGTGAGAGGTGAAAGGTGTGGGTCCTGTTTCAGTCTTCTACATGTGGCTATCCAGTTTTCCCAGCAGCTTTATATATGTTATTTTAAGCTTTGAAAAATAGCTGCTTCCCTGCAAAGTCGAATGTAAAGTGAGTTCCTACAAAATGAATGTCATGTTCCTATTAGATTGAGTTATGGAGTTAGAGCATTTATTTATCTGTGCATTTGCTTGTTTAATTCCTGTCTTCCCTGCGCGACTGTAAGCTTCAGGAGGGCAAGGACCCTGTCTTTTTCATCGCTGTACTCCCAGCTTCTACAACAGTTGTAATTCCCGCTAAAAATATTTTTTCAATGACTGTTGATGACGTGCTGTTCTAGAAAAATATCATCATCCAGTATAATAAATCTAAAATTTTGTTAAATAAATAAATACAGTTAAGAGCTCCTTAAATATATCTACTCTCATGTTATAATGAATATATTCATATACCAACAGGGATATGCTTTCTGGCCACTGGATTTATCATAGAGTTACTTGTCCTTCTGCAGCGTTTTCAAGACTTGATAGGACTTCCCCTCTCCTAGGGTCTCCTTTTGACTGTCTGACACAGTTTGCCTTTCCCCGTCTACCGGAGCGATTACTTGTTTTGTTAAGTTCCTAGAACTTAGCCTCCTTCCTCCATTTCATGTGTAAGTTTGTAATAGCAAATAGAGCTGTACTGTGGCGATTCATTTTTCTGAGGGATGTCTTACAACCTGGAGACTTTCAATGTTGGAAACTTTGCACTTTTCAAAACAAATTGGGAATCTACTGTTTCAACTCTAAGTTTAGACCTCCGTACACAGATTTCTTAGATTGAGAGCTACTTACCCCTATGTTTATACAATGGAAGCAAAGAAATTAAGGTGAGACAGGCAATAATCCGAGGCCATGGAAGGCTGAGGAACAGAGTACAGGATTCAGTTGCTTTAAATCTCCCTCTTTTGTTCTTAAGAGAAATCATGATAAGCTGTTTAACAAGTGAAACACAGATAGGTATCTAATTTGCTTTCATATATTTTAGATAAATATACAATGTGGGTAATGTTGCCTGGTTCAATAAATCATTTCTGTTCCCTCAATAAAATGTTGTGTTTTCTTACCTGGTGATATGATTTTGAAATAGCTTTCAGAGGACTGTAACTGTTAGCTTATCAAGATGTTATCATATTATACTTATGTTAATTATAATGTTCATTTACCTTAGAGAAAGTGGTAGTGGGTTGTTTTTCCCCCCACACATCTTTTTACTCATTTCTATTAATACTGAAATTCATGGGAATATGAGCAGGATTTTATGTCAGAGCCCTCCTGGTTTATGCCCGTCATCCTGGCGTTAATATTATTAACAGCATCCCCTTTCACTTCCAAAAGTTTGGACAGTAATTTATATGTTAGTCCATCTATAAAGGACTTTTAGAACATCCTCTACATATTTTGAACTTTTCTCTACCCATGTTTCCCCACTTTTCTCTACCTTTGCCACTCACAGCCCAAGCCCGTCTTTGTCATGTGTGCCGCAGAGACAGATCTAGCATGTCCATTATGAGACCTGGAGGATTGGGAGCTGGAGCCTGACTCTCTGGGTCCAAAGCCCAGTGTGGCCTTTTGCTTGCCTTGTGACCTTGGGTGAGCTAGCCAGCCTCTCCAAGCCCCAGTGTCCTCAGCTGTACATTGGGGTGAAGGTAGCACTTCTTGGAAAGGCAGTTACGAGCCTACACAGTGGGGCCCAAATGCTTGGGCATAAATCCCAGCTCCACCCTAACTTAGGACTGTGACAAGCATTAAAAGAGTTGACGTATATATAAAAGTTCTCAGAATAAAGCTTGATACATGGAAAGTGTTCGGTATATGTTAGCAATTGTTATCAGTGCTCTGAGAATTAAGTACAGTATAAATGTGAGTGCCTAACATAGTCACCACTCAATAAATGAGATCCAGTAATATTAATATTACTGGTTACTTACCTGGCACGTCTCTGGTTTCTATCTCTGCCTAATCCCAGCAAGAATGTATTCATTGTAGATATCCTAAATATGTGCATACATTTGTATGTGTATAGGCCTGGAATTAGAAATTCTGAGCAGCTATTGCTTTATATCTCCAAACATACTGTTCAGGGCTGCCAAACTGCAGTTAAAAATCTAGCAAAAAATGCCAGCACATTTTGAATAAGATGCAAATATGAAATTCACTTACTCTTCAAAGGTGTATAAAGGCTTTGCTAAATTAGAAATGCAGGGAAAGGAGACTTTATTTATACTGTTTATTTGAAGTGAGAGCCAGAATCAAGATGGTTTAACAGTATTAAATATTTTGTTGGGTTTTTCTAGGAGAGAGAGAGAGTGCACACACAAAGGGAGATTGTATTTACCTCTTAAAAGGCCCATATCTATCTCCACATATGAACTGAGAGAAATTTTATTTATTTAACATTTCTCAAATAAGACGTAAGTGCAGTGGAATAGGAGCCCCTTCAGTGAGTGAGGTACCTAGCTGTCCTTGTGTCCCTCCTGCACCCAGCAGGGGACCCTGCCCCGGTGGAGCTCAGGGAGTGTTTGCAGACTTGAAGGCGGTTGCATCCCATCAGAGGGACAGTCACTGCTTGATGACCCAGTGTTGTTTCTTTTTTCCCACTTGTTTCCTAGGAACAGAGTTCAGTAAAAATAAGTCTACTTGACATCCCTGAGTAAGTGACATTCTATGCATAGTTTCGAACATTTCTTTGTGACCAGCTTATGTCTTACAGCTTGTAACATAAGGATGGGCATTCTAGAACAAATTTAATTCAGTCATATATCTGGATAATGTGCTGCTAAGCTTTCCATTAAAGTGGGGATTTTATTAATTTAGAAATTTTCACTAATTTGACTTACTGTGCTTAGACTAAGGATATAAAAATCACTATGACATTTTTGGAAAATGACTTAAGCTACAACAAGCATGCAGCACCCACACATATAGATCTCCCTGCCCCCCAAGGCAGCACCTGCTCCAGGAGCATGAAGCTCAGAGTCCCTGGGCCCCCTCTGAGAAGGGCTCAGGGGGATTGGGCCCCTCAGCAAACAGCTCTCTGTCTACAGAAGTCTCTCCACTTTGTCCAGCCTGGTGGGAGGGCAGCTTCAGGGGCACTGGGAAAAACAGATCAATGCTAGCCCTGGAAAGTAGTATAGTAGACAGTTCTTCTCTTTCCCTAGGCCCTGGAGTGCCTCACCCTTTATATTCAAGGAGATGTCCAGGTATTTCCTGAACAAAGTCCACCTCTGCTGATATGCACTGCTCCACTCCCTGGTGGCTGTGTTTGGTTCTTGTTTAGAGGGAAGAGGTTTCCCTCCCGCCATAGAAAAGAAGAGGCAGCTATAATGGGTTCAGGTTAGTGCTAGGAAGAAGGTGGGCACAGGCCACCATAGGAGCACGGGAGTGACACCTGCCGTGCTCTCAGGTGTTCAGGGAGGCTCCCAGAGGAAGAGGAGGCCTGTAAGTTAAGTGGCCAGCACAGCCCAAACAGGAGCTTGGCTCCTGATGATTTAAATGATGATGTCCAGAGATATGTAAAGCTTCAATCAATTCATTTCCCCTCTATTCTTTCTCACTCTGCCCCTGCCCAACCTTCCACACCCATCACCATGCCCTATTGATGTCTGCTTTCCCTCTTCTCTGATGCATAGAGTTCTCACCTTCTCTCAGGTCTGAGGTTGCAATCTGCGTTCTTCTTACAATGAATAGACCAAACAGAAGTCATCTCCTTTGTTCTGTCTTCTCAAATAGACTCTAAGCTCCTAAAAGCCTGGGTTCATGTGTTAATAATACCCAACAACTAGACAATGGTGACGATTATGAACACATTAGCTGTGAAACACTATGCAAAAAGATGCATAACATTTCTGTCTGCCAGTCTGCTCATAGTAAAACAATGCTAATAGTACCCATACTGAAAGGTTGCATGAGGAATAAGTGAGAGAACATTTGTTAACACATCCATCCACTGTTGAGACGTTGAATCTCCTTCAACCAGAGGTAGATCCTAGGCTTCTAGGCTAGAAGAGACTTCATTATCATGAAAGCTATGTAGTAGAATCTTGGGATACTGCAGAGGTGATTAAGGTTGTATAGTGTGTTGTGTTTGGGTTTATGTGGTGAGGGAAAGGTGTGGTAGAGGGCAGTGACTTCGTTAGATCACACCAGAAGTTAATGGCCTAGACTGGAATCCAGCACTCGTGCATTTGCTCATTCATTCATTCACTCACTTATTCATTCATTTTATTGAACATTGAGGTCCTATTCTGCATTATGTACTGGGAAAACATATGGATTTATAGTGTCACATAAATCAGACCTGGCTCCCATACCTAACAGAGCTGACACAAAAAGTTACCCATTTAATAGAGCCTATGTAAGTGCTATAAAATGTTTGGTGAGTGAATTTGGTATATTCTTTACAGCGAATATGTTTGAAATAGTAACCAATGCCCCAGCTGTGTATAGAAGCATCAGGTATTAGTCATTTGCAGTTGGCCAAATACAATGCTTTTCAGACTGCCTGCATCTGAATGGTTTTTAGAGACTGACATAAATTTGAACATGGCTTTCAAAAGAATTAATACTGCAAAAGCATGCATCAACATTTGACTCCATTGTATTCCCTTCTCCATGATCATGTCTTGCCCTTACTTTCCTTCTCCACGTCTGAAGGCTTAGAGGACACATCCATTGTAGACGGTCCACTTAGTCTTTTTGCAGATGCATGCTCGGGAACGGAACATAAGAAGCAACGGGAGCACACGAGTAAAGTGCAAGAACGAGCGCTTCCATTTCTTATCCTTAATTAGACCGTTTGTGAATTATCTCAGCACTTTGATTCTTTTTTCCCCTCCCTTGCTCACCTTTTGCTCATTTCTTTGCTTATTAAGACTCGATCAGAGGTTAGGTAAGAGCAGAAAGAGGAAAATGCAATAGTCTCCGTTCCTTTTTATTAACAGCTTTTGTAAAAGGTTTTGGTGGCAGAGAAGATTGAAGGCAAAATGAGATTATAATGAAGTTCATGGATAATGCCACTGATTTTAATTATGCCAAGTTCTTAGTAGCAGAGACAATTGAGACTGAGTTCATTCTACAAGTTTTTATCTAATCCATTATGTTACAAAGGCAGGTATTGGTAAATAGCTGTTTGCATGTTAAGGTATATTATTAAACAGACTCAGCAGAGTTATTATGACAGCAGATTCCTTTTAATAGTGAAAGAGGAAAGATACGAGGCAGGAAGATGGAGCAGGGGGCAGTTCAGAGCCCACCCAAACTACAGCTGTATCTGGGGAAGATGACCATAGGCACTTTTTATTAGCAATCAGTTAATCAGAAATTGTCACCAACCAGTGTCCCTTGGAACTTTGGCCATATGAGGGAAATTGGGGTCCAGCTTGGTGGTCTTCAGGTAATTCAAGAGGCTGAAGCACCCTCTGAAGCCTCCTATGAAAAGCGAAGTAAACTGCAGTGTTGTTTTGTTAAGTATTTGTGTATACATTCCCCAGAAATTGATGATGCGTGCATCTTAAAATGTAACAGTTCTATTTACCAGAATATTTATTTAACTACCACATCCCTTCTCCAACATTAAGTGAAAAACAGAACTTACCCTCCTTGACTAAAACTACAAATGAAGAGCCTGCTAAAGCTATTAATTTAGATGATAAAATAATTTTCACAAACTTGCTCTACCTGTTAAGACTGCTGTGCATTATGTCATCTTGAGAACTGACCCAGCTCTGACACTCACTTCACCTTGAGCAGCTGCTTAAAAAATTCCCAGTATATTTGGAATGTTTGCAGAAACCGTGACATGTTTTTCGTAATAATGGCAATAATAAGTGTTGCTATTTTTAACACTGTGTAAAAAGCTTTATGTGCAACATACCACTTAGTATTCACATCAAACTATGAGGTAGATACTTTATTTCTCCCATTTAATAGTCTGAAGCTTAGAATAACTTTCCCAGGAGTTAGCCTAGTGGAGCCCAGATTTTAATTTGAACTCAGGTCTTCAACCCAGCCTTTGGTGACTTGCTATTATGCCTCCCTTAGAATAAATGTGCTCTTGGCTAGAAGAGACTGAACTACTAAATTTTAATTAGTAGGTAAGTCATCTATATTCCTCATGCTTCAACTTTCTTATCTAGAAAATAGTGATAACAGGGGCCCTATATACAGCCCAATATTTTTCTTATTATTTTAATTTTAAGATGCAGATGAATGTGAGATAGGCTTTTAGCAGCATGGACTTTGCTGGCCAGGGATATTAATGTGAAATATATTTGAGACACATCCTGTTTACATTCTGAGTTTAGCTATAACCTCTTCTGTGTTTGCCAGGTTTCCACTTAAGTAAGATACTCATGACCAAGTAAAAGAAACTGAAAATTGTCTGGAAAACCAGATTATTTGAGTATTTCTTTTATCCTCATTAAATTTTTCCTCTTTGCCAGGATTATGTATTTATTTGTTTCTTTCTCTGTAGGTTTTCTTTTTTTGATGACTTCTTTGGCTTTTACCAAACAACATGTCACAGTGTAGACAGATTTATTGGTCCATGACTGTGTCTTTGTCTCAGTACATTCAATGCTGTAAGCTTTCTCAGAAAATATTCTCAAGTTTTTAACTTAGTGTGATTCTTAAAACTTGATTTAAAAGTATATTTCCAGTTGTATATTTACTAAACCTGCTAGTTTGTGATTATGGCCATAATTGCTACTCCGGCAAAATTTTAGTTTGTATGTATGTATGAGTGATGAATGGATACTAATGTTCATTCTCTAAAAATACGTTTTCCAGAGAAAATGGGATTATCACTTGCTCTAAGAATGTTATTTTCAAAATTCCATTTGAATAATGAGTGATAAAACACTCTAGTTTTTCTCTTTCCCCAATTATTAATAAGCTGTTAGCCAGAACTCTATAAAATTATAGGAATGATAGACATCATTTAGATTTACTATAGTCACGTTTCATAAAGAAACATTTCTTTTAAAATTATTTTTAAAAATTTACTTAACAGTTATGCCCGTGTACTAACATCTGTACATACCTACTTCATTTGTTAGATAGGTGCTATGGAGGAAGGGACTATGTCTGCTTTGATTTCATTTTGAAAAACTCCATATGGACCAATCTCACCAACTGATAGTGATTTTTCTTTAAATGTATTTAGAGCCTTTGCATTTCAGAGGAAATGGCTTACTTTTTGGTGCCACATGCGTCATGTTTCAGATACACACCATTCGAGGACTTTCCCCTTCATGCCATAAGTGTTTACGGTTCTGGGTCATGATTGGCGGTGCGGGGCAGGGAGTGGCGACCCAGCTGAGAAATCACCTGGATGCACGATAGCGCTGGGTGTCCCGGGATGCCTTGGTCCAGGTAGCCAGTGAGGATGTTAGAAGGATATTTATCATACAGATGGGTCTTTAAAAAAATCAGCATTTTCTCAACTGTAAGGTTGATGATTTTTAGGATTAATTAGTAGGGTTATTAATCCAAACAATTAAATTCTCTCCTAAGAGTACAGCTGTCTGATTAATTAATCTATTAATCAGTGGCTTCTCCAGATGTCTGTTGAGATACTGTCCCTTGAGCACTGCTGGGATGTGTTTTCAGACCATGAATTAATCCCTTTCACTTATTCAACTCTACAGTAAGAGAAGACTATTTATTAAGAGAGCCCTGTTGCGGGTTTGCTGTGAGCAAAAATCTATTTGTAATTATTTCAGGTTATCCTTCTCACTCACGTATGTGACATACTTCTGTGTCGTGAATTGATAACGTTTGATAAAATCTTAATAGCTTTTCAGATGTATTTCCTCTCACCATACCGGAAAGTGTACTTACAAAATTAAACATTGCAGCTGAAAAGAGAAGAGTCATCATGTTCTAAAACATGATTTATTTATTTCAGTAAAGCAAGAAAATTATGCCGATATTTTGAGTCATATAAATTTCATGATCTCTTTGAAAGCCATTGTTTACCGAGGCAAAACTTTTGTATGGCAGCCAGCTCTATCCTGATTCTTGCTTCAAACTCATGTGAGCTCCAGGTCCCTGAGCAGGCCTTTTGTGACTATTTCTGGGAATCCCCAGGTGTCATTGCCTAGTGGCTTATAGGATGACTTCCTCCTCTGGGCATGGCTGAGCTACCCTGTTCTCTGGTCACCTAAATACTGCCCAGATAAGCCCACTTTTCCTTCTTCCCCCCCTGCAGGCCAGGCCACCCAGAGCACCCCAGCCCTGCACGGCTGCTCCTTTTGCTGCATGGCTGTCTCCTTCCTGTGCCATACTACTTTGGCTGGGTCATGCCAGGCCCTCCAGGCGTAGCCTCACCACAGCACTGATGCTGTGGAGTCCTGGAGATGACAAAGCTACAGGATAATGTTTTTAAAAGTGGAAAAAAATAGTTCTTTCTCTGTCCCCTGCCTTTTTGTAGGCAAAATAGCGTAACAAAAGACAACATAGATTTTAGAGTCAGAAAGCCTTCTGACTTGAAGTATTCATTGAAGCATTCACCCATCCAGTATCTGCACGGGTTAAAAAGAGGATAGTAATGATACTGACTTCACAGTGTAGCTAGGAGACCTGCATTGGGAAGACTGAACATAATCCAGGCATCTCATCCTCTTTCTGCAACAGAGCCCCTGAATCCTCCTGCATAGTTCAGTACATCCTCTTCTGTACATCAGACATTCATTCGTCAGTCTGCACCTACTGTGTATCTTTCACTCAGCACTGTGATGATTTATGTCCCGAAGGTGTGTCCCAGGTGCATAAGGGTGGGGAAGAGGACAGGAGGGAAGAAAAAGCCTGGGTGGCAGTTGAGGCTGTGGACTCATTTGAACTCCCCGGCATGGATGTGCACAAATTAAAAAGACGAGGGCGGAAAACGGACCTCTGGGGAATGCAGACATGTCAAGGGAGGGCGGAAGGAGAGTTGTCAGCAGTGAATGCTAAGCAGGTGTGGTCAGGGGAGAGGGAGGAGAACCAAGAGAGGACAGAGAACCACCATGGCTGGAGTCACAGAAGATGATGGAGAGGTCCATGGAGCCAGTGGGAACAATTGTTGCAAGTGTCTCTTTGATTGCCAAGGGTAGGACTTCGCTGACCTTGCTGGAGTGCTGGCAAAGCGGGACAAATTGCCATAGGTTGAAAAGCGAATAGGAAGGAGAAAGCACAGATTTCCTGAAAGAAGCATGGCCGTGAAGGGAAGAAGGCAGCAGAAGGGGCAAGCAGGGTTAAGAGAGGGCCATGTTCTCAGATGGAGCAGACCGGACATGGCCAAAATAATTTAAAGTTTGCAATGAAATAAGGTTTCTAAAATTAAAAAAAAATATATAGCAATGAATTTGTGACCTCAGTTTTAATTATTAGCATATCAATTCTAATCTAATCTAGCTATAGCATTTGTCAGAATTGGAGGGGAAATGTATTATTTTATCTTTTTAATTCTCTTTTTCCAGATTCAACCTGTTACTGTGACTAGTGAAATACTCTGGGGGAAAAAGAGTCAGTACAAACACTTTTCTGTGACCATCTTTGAAGCCTCAGCGCTCGACTCAGATGTCTCTTTCCTAAGTTAGAAGCAAAGAGAACCAGCACCATTGTCAGTTCCCGTTTGAGGTCCGTTTCTTGTCACAGGAGGTTTATAAAAACGAGCACAGCTTTGCTGGCCTGATCGGTAAAGCTAAAGACCCCACCACATAGATCAGACTGGTTCTTGGCTGTTTCTTTTAGTCCCTCCTTTAAAAGCTTACTTACATGTATCTTACTGGACTAGCCTGGCCTCTGAGTGACACAAGTGTGGGGAGGAAACACACGACGCTGGACTTGGGGTGTTGCTGGGGCTCGGAGAGGTCCCTAGACCAGGAGGTATATATGGGACCTGGGTGAGATCCATCCTATCCCTCCCCCGCTGCTTGTTTTTCTAGATTTAAAAATGAGAGCTGCTGGTCTTAACAGAGAGTGAAAGTAAAGTGACAGGGGACGTGGATCCTCTTGGCAGCGTGCGGTCAGAACCGCTGCTAGATATTCAGCCTCTCGAGAGGCTTCCAGTGGAAAGGCCTGGGGTGTGGTTCCTCGTGGACACTCCGTGTAGTCCTGGACTGTGACGGCTGCCGCAGCGGCTCTCCCCGTCCCTGCCCTCCCCGCCGGCTCTGCTTTCACTGCAGCGGCCCGGGAGGGAGCGCACCTGCGTGCTCCTGCGTGGGAACTAACCCAGTCCCTACTTTGAGATGCCAGACTTTTCTTGGTTTTCTCTTCTTAGCTTCAGACAAATTTTCTAATCCTTGATAGATAAAAAGAGGTAAAGAAACAACTGAGAGCTGACTCGTCTCCCATTTGGGGCAGTTTCACATGAAGCCTCCCCTCCCCGCCCCTCCCATCTAGTTCAAACGCTCCCTGACCTTGGATTTGTCTATCTTTCTCTTAATTTCAAAATTAAATAAAGAAATGTATCTATTCTCGGAGCACATTACTTTCTCCCCACTTTCCCTCCGCTCATTTAGAACCCCTCTGTTTTGACAGAATTTATCATGGGCTGTCACCCTTGATGATTAAAAAAGGCACTAATGAGACGAGGCCTGTCAAGGCTTGATCGCAGGGTCTCTGTGCTCTGTCGGGTGGTAATAGGACCTCTTCGAGAGACTTCGAGAGAGCAGAAAGCATGAGAACAAATTAGGGATTCTCGTGGATGAGATCAGAGGTGAGGTGAGGCTACCTAGAATCAGAATTCCTTCAGGAAATCAAATGCCGCTGCAGCAGTTCTCCCCTCTGCCGTGTTTGAACGGTGCACTAAGCAATGTGGGGTGAATGCTAAAACTTAGAACAGGGGCTTCACAATAGTAGAATTTTCAAAAGTATGAGCGGGCGTCACTTGCTGTGACTGGGGCAGAACTATGATTGTTTTATTTGAGTGACAAATGTAGCATGAAAGGCTGACAGATTTATTAGCTTTCCATGGGGTTTCCTGTGGAACACACAAGCCAACCCCAGAGAGAGGAGACTGAGTCTATATGGTTCTCCAATGGGATTTCTTGTTTGAGATGTGCCTTTTATTGCAGATCACTGTGGTGTAGCTTGCAAGTTGGCAGTAGTTCGTTAGGAAATGAATATTCACAAATAAATCATGAAATCCATCAGGTTTCTGCCGCAGGTATCTACAGACCATAAATTTATGTTATCATACATACCCTGAAAATACCATAAATTGGAATATTTTTTGCTGGACTTCAGGCAACTATTTCATTCAGATGTTTAGATAATCAGGTTATTTTTATGTCCAGAACAACTTCTCTAACTCATGTAAAAACTTATTTTAGTGTAAGATTTGTATTTGACTGTAGCTTGTGATTTATTGGATTTATTATTTTTTTTTTAAAAAAAAACATTGTGTGTTTAGTATTGTTTTAGAGAGTTGGAACTTGGTATATTCTAAGGGCACACTCTTTTCAATCCTTCACGAAGGAATATATGTCCATATTGTTTGAAGATAAACATACTTTACATAATAATCCTCAATCCTGGTCTTGAATTGGAACACTTATTAGAAAGATATAAAATAAGAAGAAAACGACATAATTAAAGTTAAAAAGTTAAAACATTATTTTTGTCTCACATTACTGTTATTCTTATCCCATATGGTACTAAAGGATTGATCATGGTATGTTGTTGGTCGAGCGATAGATTTGACACAGTTTACTTCACCGTGAATGCAATTAGGCGTTTCAGGGTTTTCATGAAGAAGCGGCTACCAGAAAAAATGTGTGCTAGGGAGTGTTCATATTTTATGAACATGATCTTGGTCCGTTGCCTCCTTCACTTGAATTAGCACTCAATTATCCTAAAGGAAGGGGCTGAACGCTCAGCAGAATTGGAAGGTGCCTCCAATCTTGTTACAGCAGCAGATGCCTGAATTTATTTGCTCACACCAAATTGCAGCAACTCATTTAATTTCATTTTTGCTGTCTTACTTTGTAAAAGAAACAAAAATGTATTTTAAATATCCTAACACAGATTGAAAACTACATAGCAACTTGAGAACTGATAAAATCTCTTCTTTAATATCTTTCATTCCCCTTTGGGTTGGATAGGCTAAAGACTGCATACTCATTTTTTAATTTTTTTTTTCCGTGAAAGTGCATCATTTTTGACATGACATTTTCAATTCTGAACAAAATTGGGCTAGAAAGGGTGATGGTGCTGAGTTGATGCCATTAATTATACTAATATTTTTGTTTCCTAGTTACCTTTGCGGACAGTCTATTAATTATATTTTGGAAATGTGCTTTTGTGATGTTTAAAGGGATCCTAGTGGAAACAAATGTCGTCACAAAAAATTCTCACCCAATGAATGAGAGTCGTTCCAGAATAAGGAAAAGTAGTTAGGTAATTAAAAATAGAGAGAAGAGAGAAATATTCAGGCTGAGAATACTAAGATAAATTTGTGGGTGCAGAAGGTGGGGAACACAGGAAGCCAACCTCTCACTGCATCTAGTGGAGAAGGGACTACATTATTTGACGTTGATAAACATCAGCTAGAACAAATGGAATGGAGACGCAGTTTCTAAGAATACACAAATTACTGTGCTATAATTTTAAAGCCATGTAAAGGTAAAGATGAAATTGAAAAGATAAGACTGCTCAAGGTCCATATTCTCTCATTCCTTAAAAAGAAACAGATCTTCTGTTTCTTCTTGGGGAATTAAAGAGATGCATTAACTGAAGTTATTTCTGGGTGATTGCAACAGAAATTAAATTGAGTTTTTTGGGGAGATATTAATAAAACATAGCCTATTCTCAGCATATTTTCAGGACCACAGACATATTACCCAGGCAAGGGTAATATTTTGAGTGCCCTATACAATAATTTTTATGAGCATGGAGGTGTAGATAACAGAGAGACCTGTTATCTACAGAGAGAACGTTTTCATTAGATTGCTAGTTTTGAGCTTTTTAAAAATTTTTATTATTAGAGTCAGATATTCCCTGAAGGCAATTCTTACTTCCAAATAAAGCTATTGGGATCAGTGTTTCCAACTTGCTCTAGTTAGAAAGTGACAATAATGAGTTGGGGCAGTGTGAGCACGTGGCATCCTCTCTCCGCCCCCAGCAGCAGGGCTTGGCCTCTCCACGTCTGTCTGCTCCTCAGTTCTTTTGGGGCTCAGCGAAGGCATGTGACTTACTCGGTGTCCCAGAATTAGTTACATCTAAGCCAGGTCTGGAACACAGATTTCCCAATTGCCTGACCAGCACCTTCTCACTAAGCTGTTGCACAGAGAGTAAATTGACATCTGGCATATTTATGAACAGAGCAAACTCATTTGATATAAAAAAACTACCTTGCTGGGAGATAGAGGGTTTGATTTTCCCATGTGCAGAAATTGAAATCTAGGCAGAGTGGAGTTTTTCTCTTTGGGCCTCTAGCTTTAGTTAACACTATTCTCTAATAATTTTTCTAAAAGACACTCTATGTTAGTTTATGAGGCTGCGTGTATATTTTTAGGCCTTAATTTTCCACAGTAGTTGGATTAAAAACACACAATTTTAAATTTAATAAGCCTGGTTTTTAATATAGAATATAGGCTCAATTTATTAGAAAATAATGTTTTGTTTCTAACACAAAGACTGACAGCTGGAGAAACTGTAGATTTAACAAAACCACCAAAGTGAGTTATGCCAGACTGACAATATTGCTTTTTACATAAATGTACTTTTTTTTTTTTTTTACTAAATGATGCTTAAATATCAAGACATGGCTTGAGTTATGCTTAGATCAGTGAAAAATCTCATTTTTAATACTGCCTTTAATTTTTCCTCCTATAAAGACCTGGCAGTTCTTGATGAATACACTTAAAAAAGACAGCAGACGTGTTCTGCAGTAGGAATGAGATTGTGAGGAAATTATGCCCCTTTCCCCCACCACGTAAGTCTCAGCCAAGAGATAGTTTCCCTGTTAGGTTAAGTGCTATGTAATTACAAAATCACTTTCAAGAGAGGGAAAAATATAGCTGGCAGATTTGGGTAGTTCTGAAACACTTGAGCCCATGCCAGCAGTATTAGGTGGGGATCCGATTTCAATTCTGGTTTTCAAGAACGGAACTAGTTTTCGCTCCTCTTTCCTCAAAGTGCCAAGGGTCCTTTGCTCAGCTTGCTGGGAAGAATTCTTTTGATCCTCTGACACATTGACTTAATTAAGCTTCAGCATCATGGAATCTGTGAACCAAGGCTGGCAAGTTTACCAAATAAATTCACCTAGTATGTAATTGTCTTAATGACAGCTTCCCATGTAGGTCTTCTAGAACACCTGCAGTCTATGTGCGTTGATGTTAGGAAAATTCCAGGGTGTACCTTATTGGTTAACTGCAGCATGGAAAATAGGATGATTTTTTTTTTAATTAAATAAAAAAGATAGCGGGGAACTAGAAAAGTTTGCAAAGAAGAACTTCTGAAGTTCTAAAATGTGGCCACTGATTTGTATCTCATGAGGGATAATCAGAGTCTTGATCACTAAGATAGAAAATCCATGGTCTGATTGCATTTATGCATCTAAGGCTTCTCTGACGCTATCCTCTGTCACTTGCAGTGCTAGGTCAATGTCATGCTTATGTTGCTGTTTTTAGTAGCATTTTCAGTTTATAAAATGTATTGGCAAGAATGCATGGTGAAGAATCTCTAATCTTTGTGGCCTTGAACCTGTTCTGGAAACCAAAGTACCATGTAATATGCTTGGAGAATAAATATTTTTTTCAGGATTTTCTGTGAACAAAACAATGTACTGAAAATGAAGTGGATGAAAGAGATATTAACTAATTTTTAAAAACTTTTCAAAATTCCATTAAAATCAGATCCTTACTCCTTTATGTTTTCCTAAATTCAACAGAATTTACACTAATCAGATTGCAACATTTTGCCAGTTTGTCACACAGTAATCCAACATGGAGTGATGAGTGGAACCCAATGATAAAGAAATTAACCATCAGGATTGTGTCTGGTCCTGGACAATGTACTTTAAAAGGAGAAAAATTCCTCTTAAGCAGGGAAGTGAAAATGGCAAAGGGACTAAAACTGTTCCCCACGAGGGGTGTTCAAGGTACAAGAGTGTTCCTCACAGAGGAGGCTCTAGCAGGCCTAGAGCGGGGTCTGGCACAGAGGATCCAGTGCATATTTGATGAACCGCGTGAATGAATAACAGGATTCCAGTCCTCGGGGGATTACCACATGAAAGAGGAATTAGACAGGTTCTGTTTGGTCCCACAGATGGGATTAGGATCTATCTGCTCAATAACAGGAAGAACTTTCTACCTTCCCACTGTTTCCAGGAGGATGGGTGCCCGTTAAGGAGAGTTTCATGCCCATCAGAAGGGAGGACCCTTTGGGGTGGGTGATGCAGAAAGGACTCAAGAAATGCACAGAGGATGGGGTCAGATGACTTTGGTGGCCTCTTTTGAGTTTAACATGCTGCAAAGTGATCTTTGTTGTTTGTTTTTCTTGGATTCCCACTTGATTTCTTTTTTTTCTGTTTTGGCAAATGTTAAATAATGCCCTTGGACTTATTAAAACAAAACAAAACAGCCATTGGTGAGAGTAGGCAGGCCTAATCTTACTCTTAATGTAGGTATGGCACAAGGAACATCTGCGTTCACTGCATTTCGGTTTTTACTTTTATTTACTTTTTATTTTAAAAAATGGCAGCTGACTTTTAAAAAAGAATCTTTTTTGGAAGAGTCTATATAGTGGGTGGATTAAGAGGAATCACAGTAACTATTAATACGATAATAAATACTCATAAAGCACTATCCTTGCCAGGTACTACTCTAAGAAATATAAAAAAATATATAAACATATTATGTGCATACATACATACACTCTCATTTAATCCTAACAACATATTTATAGTCCACATTTTACAGATGTGGAAACTGAGGAACAGTGAGGTTGAGCAACTTTTTCACACGGCCACACACCAGTAGGGCCAAAACTGAACCCTGGCAGACTGTTCCAGAACACGTGCCTTCAGTGGCTATTTCACACGTTCAAAGGAGGGAAGTAGAGAGCCGCGTTTCGCAAAGTTATTCCAATCTGTAGCAGCTTTAGCCAAAGAGAAGTTCATATGTGAAGTCCCTACTTTTCAAGTAGCAAGTCTAACTCCAGGCTCTGGCAACCTTGTCACCTGATTATAGTCACCTGATACGCCTTTTAAAAAATCGCTTTAGTTTTCAGCATTGTTTTTAACTCTGATGGAATTTTGAAATTCTTTTTGAAAAGAGAAAGCGATCACTTTTTAAAGGATACTTGTGTTCCTATATCAAATGGGTGAAGGCTACCTTTAAAAGCTATTATTTGTTAAATTCTCTGTTGTGAATTTAACTGTATGTTCTTCAAAATTCATACACTGAAGCCCTAACCCCAGTACCTCAGAATGGGACTGTATTTGAAGATCGGGTCTTTAATGAGGTAATCAAGTTAAAATGAGGTCATTAGGGTGAACCCTCTTCCAACAGGACTCATATTCTTATAAGAAGAGGAGATTTAGGGACAGACACGCATACAGGAAGAATGCCATGTAACCATGGAGATGGCCACCTACAAGCCAAGGATAGTGGCCTGGAACAGACTTTTTCATCAGAACGCTCAGAAGGAACCAACCCTGCCAAACTCTATCTTGGACTTCCAGCCTCCAGAACTATAAGACAATAAATCTCTGTCGTTTAAACTACCCCGCCTGTGGGACTTTGCTACTGCTAGCGAACTACTCCCTAAGAGACGTTACTTCACGTCTCTACTGGATTGCTAAAAGGAGAACATATTTAGCAGATCAGAGAAAAAAATGTGGCTCATATCAAACATTTCTGTTCCTCATATACACCTGGATTTAATTTTTCTAACAGTCCTGTCCAAGTGAACACAACTTTTTGTGGCTTTTGATGTTTTCATTAAACAGTTGGGGAAATAGCCACCAACAAAGCATGAAGCTCCCACATTATGCTGTGCGCTGTGCTCTGTAAACGTTGAACATAATTTTCTCACTTATGAGATACTTTCCATGCTGGGCACAAAGCTCTTGTTATACGTCTTACATTGTGCGTGTTCAGGCTTCCATTTACATTTATATGTGAAAAGTATTTGGGCTGGCTGATAAACACACTGGGAAAAGAAAGACATGGATAATTTACCTGAAGCCATTTAGTGCGTCGCAGTTTCTATTATTCCTAGCAGATCTTTACCCCGTTGAAGTAAAAAACAGGAGGGAAAAAAGGTCCCATCTAAACAGAGACTGTATTCAAGACGTGCCTGGCTTTGGTGCAGTGATGACACTCCCGGGAGCAATTGTCATGCTGGGCGATGTTGTATGTAAGCGGTGCCCCAGGGATGTGATTCTAGAGCAGTCTCTCCCCACTGCCATCTGTTATGCAATATATTTCTTATAAAATTGAACTCAAGCATGGAATTGAAATTCGTATCATTACCAGTAGTTTACTAAAGGAATACACTTGCTGGATGTGGCAAAGTAACACCAGAATATCTTTAAAATTCAAATCACCACTAGTCCTTTTAATCAGACCTTCACACACTGTCCAAGGGGCATTGGGACCAGCCTCAGTCTTATGAGATTGACCAGAATCCTTGAGTCGGTCACTCTGATGAGGGTCTGGCCCTTATTTCTCTCATGGTAGCAGAAGGTTGGATCAGGATTTGGAGTCGGGCCCAGAAGGATGGGATGGGTAGCCGACTGAAGAGAAGCTGATGTAGGAAAAACCGTGGGGGTCCATAAAAGCTAGAGTTCTCTGTGGAAAGTTCAGATGTTTGGCTCTGGGGCGAGTGGATACAAACCCTGTGATGCAAAGTGCAAGAGAGGAATTTGAAAGAAGAGACTGAGCATCGGATTATAGTGGGAGCTGGACAGAAGTCACCAAGGAGAGTGAAGGACAACTGCTGTGACCTCAGCAGGGCTATTCATAACGTGAAATGGGAAGGGAGGTTAGAGATGAGCCAGTCTTCAGCTTGGCTGCTGGTTGAATTCTTTACCCAGGAAGAACAGAGGCTCCCTGAAGTCACCTGAAGTCAGACAGTCCGGTTACAAGGATCCGTGGCAGGAATCTCACTCAGGCTGCCTAGAATCCTGATTACAGTCATGCGACTGAGCCTTAGGGAGATGAAAATGCAATCTGTGACAAGGACGATCATCATCAGGCTCGGAGACAGCTGAGGCTCTGGTTATGCCCCACCTCCTGAGCACAACAGGTGTAGTAGATACCTGCTGTAGCGCGGGGCCATTGGTGGAGCTCCTGTCTCTCTCTCTGATTCTGTTTCCTACCTATGCCTTTTGGCGTCTATTCTTATTACCATTGTGTATGTCATCATATGTCTCAAGTTCAGACTCTCGCAAAGCAAGGGTAATAGAGTTTATTTGGCCCGACTATTGCCTAATGGTCACCCAGTGAGCAGGTGAACTGGTGTTGCGTCAAATGCCCATCTCTGGCCCAGGAGGTCGCATGGTGAACGTGTGCTGACTTAGGTGAAGGAACACTGTCTGTTGGCAGAGGCTGTGGGTTTCGTACCATTCTGAGACCTGTTGGGCCTAAAAACACCACCAGCCCAATTACTCACAATGGATAGAACTGTTAGACAACCTAATGGTCTCAAACATTGCTTATATTTTAAATTTTCTCTGATTTAAAAGCCAAAACCGATTTCCATAACTGCTACTCGAGGATCATGTCTACACTACATTACTTGGTAGTGAAATATCGGGCATTGAAATAATCTGGCTTCAAACTACATTCCTGAACTCCTCTTCCATTAGTATTGTATTCTAACCTTCCCCACTAACTCGCATTTCTCTTGTTAAATTTCTTTACCTGTTCCAATCCTGCTCCTGAATTTTTAAAAAAATTTTTTGGAGAAATATGGTGGGAACGATGCTAGATCTGGCTTTAGAAAACCACTGGAGCACAGAGGAACCTGCTGTGTGATATTAGATAAGTCACTGATCCTCTCTGAACCATTGTCCTCATTTATAGAATATATTGAGTTACATCCTGTTATCTAACTTCCTTTCATCCTCTTATACCTGTCGTCACTGTCTGAGCCAATGACAGGACTCAGTCTTCTCTCTGCTTTCTCTTTTCTGAAGTTGTCATATTTAAAGTCTCAGCTTTTATTTTGAAAATTCATTATGATTATATTTTACAGAGGCACTTGCCCCGTCACCCATCCCCACCTGCCTGCACCCCCTAGAGCAGCTGTGCAGTGCAGGAGAAGGGTGTCTAGTCATGGGTCCTCAGCCTGCGAATCTATAGGTTTCCATCCTCACTGAGCCCCCGATTCTCTTAGAGCACTATGCACTGGAAGATAATCTGACCCCGTGTCAAACTTCTGGCCTCCTTAGTCAAGCCTCCGGACACTTACGTAGGCTCTCATGGGGGGACTGTTCTCTACTCCCAGCAGTTCTTCTCTTCTACGGCAATGCTTGAGTCCACTCCTCTTCCTCCCGCTACCCTGAACACTCACCACCAGGCACATCACCTGCTGTCTGCGCAGAGAGTATAATGAATTTCATTAAATGTTTGTCAAGTGAATTGATTAGCCCAAGAAGAGAAAAAATGAACATACAAGGCAAAGATAGCAGAGGATGAGATTGAGAGAAACAGGGGGAGATGGAGGGGAAGGGGTGAGGAGGAGGAAGGGGAGGAAGAGCGGATGGGAGAGGGATGGAGGGAAGGAAAGTGGTGAGAATAGGTCTCACTTTTCTCGATCTCCCAGGTACATTCATGCTCTAAGGACTGCTGTCCGTCTTCTCTCCTTTCCTTCCGGCGACCGCTCTGTAGAACAGGGGCAGGAGCACTTCCCGCCCAGTGAGTACCAACACTCCACGGGAGGCAAATGAAACATGTTTTACAGAAGATGACATGCAGAGAAAAAGAACTGCCAGTTTTGTCTGGGGATATCAAGAAAAGTGTGACAGGGGGTACAGGCGTTGGGTGACTCAGCGGGACCAGCAGGATCTATGAGGCAAAGGAGGCAGCACCCGAGACCAAGAGGAAAGCCCGTAAAAAGACGAGCTGATAAAAACAAGTGAATGACTGATATATGCAGCAGCATGGAAGACTCTCAGAACCACCATGTTGAGGAAAAGGAGCCAGACGCGAAAGAGACACTATTAGGATCCCATGTCTGTGAAGATGAAAACCAGGTAAAAACCAATCTAGGATGTTATAAGTTGGAAAGTGGTTACCTGAGATTGGGGGATAATATTGCCTGGGAAGGGCATCCAAGAGCACTCTGTGGAATGTGAGTTTGCTATGTTTTGATGTAGATAGTGAGGACATGGGTACGTACACATGTAAAAATTCATCAAGCTGCAGACTCACTTGACTTAAGATTTTTGCATTTTACCATACAGTCGACCCTCCCTATCCGTGAGTTCCACATCTGTGGATTCAACCAACGCTGCGTCGAAAATATTAAAAAGAAAATTTCATTTGTACTGAACATGTACAGACATTTTGTTCTTTTCATTATTCCCTTCGCAATATAGTGTAACAACTATTTACATAGCATTTACATTGCATTAGGTATTATAAGTAATCCAGAGATGATTTAAACTATACAGGAGGTTGTGTGTAGGTTATATGCAAATGCAAATACTATGCCATTTTACATCAGGGACTTGAGCGTCCTGGAACCAATCTCCCATGGATACTGAGGGATGACTCTTTACAAAGTATACTGCAATTTAAAAAAAAAAGCTAAGCAGAATGAAAGTATGTATGTAGAACAGTACATTTAAAAAACCAACACAGTCAAACAAACCATGTTAGACACCCAGCCCTGATTTTACAATTTATATTTCTTGTTTTTAAAAGCTCATTGAAATTTAAAATTAGGCTATATTAATGCCAATGTGAATACATTATAGTTCTGATTTTAAGAATAGATTGAATAAATACCTACATTTAAATAGTTATTAACTTAAAAATAGATCACTGATAATATTTGTCTCATGCCTTTTGGGCACCTATTTTCTGTGACTTGGGGAAAAGTAATCATTTTTATTTATATCCAAATTAATACAATTGAGAAAAATTGAGATTTCACTTATTGGGGAGAAATGCATAATATGATTAAATGAAAATTATTTCATTCATGATTGTGAACTCATTTATAAAAGCCCTCCAGAAATAGCTGAAGAATTTACCATGCATATCATACTAGCAAAATACAAATATTAACAATGTTTATTTCTTTGAACTATGCATGAAATGTGTGTCAGTATAAACATATCTTCCTCAACAGAGTGATATGAAAATATTGGCTGGAATGATTTATATTTTTTGTGAACCGAAAAGTGTATGCAGTTCAGTATTTTTTAAATAAATAAATTATATTAACCACAGTTTGCAATATACCAAAGACATAAAGAGTTCCTTCTCTGTAATCCTGCTGTTCTGGACGAGAGGTCATGACTTTCATCTTGGCTTTTATGTTGCTAAAAGAAAATGCTGCAGAAGGCCTGGGGAATGAAGAGTTAGTCACATGTGTGGTTAAATTCACCCTCCATAACCTGTGTGACATTGGGCCTTTGCCTTAACTTTTCTGAGACTCTGTGTTGTCATCTGGAAAAACTGAGCTATTAGCATCTGCCTTTGATGGGGAGCCCCGTGAGGACTGAGTGATATGACAAACTGAAAGCCCGGATATAATAGGTGCTCAATAAGTGTTCTTTTTCCTGGGGCTTCTGTGGTCACTGTGATCCTTCTGTTAGGCAATAGCAGTGAGTATACTCCTACTGTTGCTTTTTGGCTTTAATATAGTTCTATTCACTTGTCATATGATAATTTCAGAATATAAATTAGTAAACAGAGAGGGAGTGAGACATGGTTCGGATAATTTTTGTTCCCATGTTTTGAAACAATAATAAATAAGTCGAAATTGTGGGATAAAAGTTTCTCATCTGTGATTTAATCATGGGAATTGACCTGGTTGAGGCTTTTCTGTGGGTACGGCCCTCTCTTTCTCTGTTATGAGAGAGGTACTGTGGATAGTCTTCCTCTAGGTGGGTCTCACCCCTGATATGAGTCAATGCTAGCCTCTGAATGGGAGATTTGCACAGAGTCATGGTAACTCAAAGGGTTATTAAGAAAAATTATTCTCCCGAGAGACAGGCTACCTTGAAAACCAGGCGGGAAACACTCAGGAACTTCAATAAAAGCAGGATGTCTTCTTGTGTTGCTTGTACATTCAGCCCTGGCTGCCATGCCACTGGGCCTCCAATTACTGCAAAAGATACCTGGCAGAAGCAACTTTTCTGATTCATTGGCCTTTGGAATTGGTTTGTGACTTATAGACTCTACTTAGAACATAATTATGCCATTTCCATCTTCACAAATGTGGCATACTCTTGACTGTAAGCTGCAGGGATAGCTTTATGAAATGAAATTGCTCCATAGTGCTTTAAATGGAAATTGCCGCATCAGCTACACGGCAGTATCTATTCTGGAAGCTAATTGAAATTGCCGTGGCAGATGCCGGAAACAAATGCTGGGTTACATTAGCTTATGGGGGTCACTGTCTCCACTGTGTCACATGCAAAACTCATCACACCATCCTGGATTCTAGGAAAGGGCACGGGTCTAGGGCCAGGAGGGATGGGATTTGGATGTTGCCTTCTGTAGAGTCCATACTTCCAGTGGCATTCCAGCTCTGTGACTGGCCGGTGCCTCGTATACAACAGTAATACCTATTTCTACAACTACCTCACAGGCTTGTTGATACAAATTCAGTGTGGAAGTGTTTAAAAGATAAAACTTACTGGGCTAGTCAGCCATTTAATTTTTAATATTGATTCAGTCATTACATCAATATTAATTGAGTCTTTTATTCAACAAACATTTTATTGAGTGTCTAATAATAATGGCTAAATTTTATTGAATGCTTAGAATGTGCCAGAACACTCTACTTTTTAATATTTTAACTCATCCTCCCAGTAGCACCTATTTTACAGGTGAGGAGACTGATAGAACTAAGGCAAAGAGGTTACATTGCTTCCTCAACATTTGCGGAGTGCTCTGAATATGCTAGCGCGGGGCTGGGCGCTGGGGGTGCACGGATCAGTAAGAGACCGCCCAGTGCTCAAGGATGTTAAAGTCTAGTTGGAGGAAGGATTAGAACAGAGAAATTGACCGGCCTGTGTTTAAACCTAAGGATGGAGAAATTGCTCAGCGCTGGGGGATACTTGGTAGCACGTGAGACGGAGTGGTGGGCGTTGGGGGACAGATGCCAAGAGACTGGGAGGAAGTAGAACTGCATGGAACCTTGTGCATATGCTGGAAGCACGTGGAAGCAGGCTAGACCTAGGAGAGTGCTTGAAAGCCAGTGGTTAAGATATTGGAGGTCAAAATAAAGCAAGTTATCAGGAACAGAATAGAGCCAGGTGTCATTATCAAGTCATGTGAACAACAGTTTCTACTTATGGGATTCGTTTCTTCTAAATCAATCGAATGTCGGTGTTTCGTCTTGGAGCCCCATGTAGCCCTTGTGGGGAAGAGCAGCGCCACTGTCCTCAGCATCACAGTGCCCTTCCCTGCCCAGAGATGCCCTGGGATTCCATCCTTCCTTTCCACGACCTGCTCTCTGCTCCCTTCCGCAGCACCGAGCAGGGTCCTGCGCAGTTCCCTTGCGCATTTTCTTCTCACACTCGTGCCCGTCTGCAGAATGTTTCTTGTCTCTTCTGCTCTCAAGTCCTAGCCTCAGCCTCGCTCCTGTGTGACCCTTTAGCCGGTCAGCTTTGACCACTTCTCTGCTTAGCTCTGCTCTCAGAATGAAGACCACAGTTCACAGCATCTGACTTGCGCTTTCATTCCTATAAACTGTATTTATTGTGCACCAGTTACATGCAGAGCCCAGGCAGGAATTCTGCCTTCAGAGAATTTACAGGAGTGGGGGCGATAAGATGTAGGCATGCCTAAGTCTGCTTCAAGGCACAAGTATCACATGCCATAAGAGCCATAAGTTAAATGCAGAGGGAGAAAACACTTCTAGAAGGACCCAGAGAGATTGCATGAAGGAGACTGTGTTCCCTAAAGCACAGCTTTTTTTCACCTGTGTGATGGGACTCACATACAGGTAATTAAATAGCCATCTCGGCTATCGGCCTACCTGAAGTGCTTGGCTGGCTTGGAGGTTTACCTTGGAGCTTGATTTTCTCTGTGTGTCCGTGTGTGTCTGTGTGTCTGCATGTGTCTGTGTGTCTGCATGAAACTGGTAAGAACACTTTCTTAAAGAGGAGTTAGATTTGGACATTGGGATTGTGTGCATAAGGAGGAGTTAGAAGGGAGACAAGGTTAGAAGAAGGAACAAAGACTGTTTCTGTGTGTGTGTGTGTGTGTGTGTGTGTGTTGCAAGCAAACAAGCAAATTGCAAATAGGCAATAAGAAAGGTGGATTGGAGTGTCATCACACAGGGTCTTACATGTCAGGATGATAGCTTGAATTTTATTCTGAAGTTGGAGGAGTCAGTGGAGGTTTGTTCACAGAATGATATAATCTAAGCAAAGCTTCTTATGTGCTTTTATGTACTTCTGAGGTTAAAAAAGGGGGGAGAGAGGCTGGAGATGAGAAAACCTTGGGGAAGGTTTTTCAAATTTTATGTGAAAGAAATAATGAAACATGAACTAGAACAGTGGCAGTGAGATCATGTGGTTGGATAGGTGCCGGAGGTATTTGGGGAGACCGTCAAAAGCGCTTGACTTCTGCTTGGGGACAGCCAGTGTTCAAGTCAAGGGTGCATGTGGGACGAGAGAAGGGGAAAGTCAGGGATGATGTCAGAGTCCAGAGCCTGGGGACTGGATGATGCTCACGGCCGCACCCCCTGTCCAGTCATCCCTTGTCTCTCTTGCTGAGAAAAAGCTACCCCCAGTCCCAGGGAATGACTCATGATTGGCCTGAAGTCAGCCAAGACCATTCGTTTCCCTTTGCTAGTGATGGCCGGGCCATAGAGGTCTGACCAGCCCTGGTCAACAAACTAAATGAAAAGGAGAAGTCAGCTAGGGCTCTCTGCCCAAAGAGAGCAGCTGGGGGGTGGCCCTTTTGCTTCCCTCCCTCCCTCTTTTGTTGAGATGTTGTGCACTATCATGATGCCTGGAGCAGTGGCAGGCAGCTTCAGACTACGAAGGGGAGACGGGGAGATCAAGAGAGTCTTGGAGAAGCCCATCTAGAGTCCCGACATTGTTGAGCTTGGAACCAACCGTGGAACTGTGGATCTTCAAACTTTTTGCTAAGCGAGATCATACATGTCTGTACTATTTGAATTTTGTTACTTTCAGCCAAACATATATGAACTGATAAAATGATTAACAAGAATGTGGGAAAGAGGGAGGAACACGTGATTGTGCTGGTACAGGTAGATGAAGAAGGAAGACAATGAGTTTTGACCAGGTTGTGCTTTTCTGGTTTTTCCTTCTGATTCTGCCTCACCAGCTAGAGCCCAACATTCCCAAGGCTGGTTGTCCCTCAGCATCCCTGGGGGGTTGGTTTGGGACTCTCTGTGGATACCAAAATCCACGGATGCTCATGTTCCTGATATTAAATGTTGTAGTATTTGCTTATCACCCACACACATCCTCCTGTATACTTTGTGTGTGTGTGTTTATTTCAGAGTGTTGTGGGGGTACAAATGCTTTGGTTACATAAATTGCCTTTGCACTGCCCAAGTCTGAGCTAAAAGTGTGCCCATCCCCCAGATAGCATGTACTGCATCTGTGAGGTATGAATTTACCCATCCCCTCATCCCTGCTCCCACCTGCCCAACACCCTATGAATGTTGCTTCCATATGTGCACATAAGTGTTGATCCATGAGTACTAATTTAATGGTGAGTATATTCGATTGTTTTTCTATTCTTGTCATACTTCACTTAAAAGAATGGGCTCCAGCTCCACCCAGGATAATACAAGGTGTAGTTCACTATTTTTTATGGCTGAGTAGTACTCCATGGTATACATATACCACATTTGATTAATCCATTCATGTATTGATGGGAACTTGGGTTGTTTCCACATCTTTGCAATTGTGAATTATGCTGCTATAAGCATTTGAGTACAGGTGTCTTTTTTATAGAATATCTTTTATTCTTTTGGGTAAATGCCCAGTAATGGGATTGCTGGATCAAATCGTAGTTCTACTTGTAGCTCTTTGAGGTATCTTCATATTACTTTCCACAGAGGTTGAACTAGTTTGCAGTCCCACCAGCAGTATGTGAGTGTTCCTATCTCTCCACATCCATGCCAGCATTTGTTATTTTGGGATTTTTTGATAAAAGCCACTCTCACTGGAGTTAAGTGATATCTCATTGTGGTTTTGATTTGCATTTCTCTGATGTTTAGAAATGTTGAGCATTTTTTCGTATGTTTGTGGCCATTAGTCTGTCTTCTTTTGAAAAGTTCCTGTTCACATTTCCTGTATACTTTACATGGTTTCTAGATTACTTATGATACTTAATGCAATGTAAATGCTATATAAATTCTTATGTTGTTTTTTTATTTGTATTCTTATTGTTGTATTGTTATTTTTTTATTTTTCTTAATATTTTCTATCTGTGGTTGGTTGAATCCTGGGATGTGGAACCCACGGATATGGAGGGCCCACTGTACTTTGTCCTGCTCTTTTCAGTACAGATAACAGAAAGTAACTGATTTAAGCTCCACAAAAAGAATTGATTATAAGTCTCCAGGAGTATCTTTTAGAAACCAAGGTTAGGCAGCCGAGGCTCAAGAAGGCATGAAGCCCAGGATTGTCAAAGGTACCAAGAACTTTTTTCTGCCTCTCATTCCTGGTGAAAACTGGCTTTCTCCCCTCCTCCGGCCATGGGGCAGGAAAATGACTGCCCAACACCACCACTTGTTCAGGAGACTGACCCCAAAAGAATAGTCACCTGGTCCTAACCCCACATTCTTGGGCGGACAGTCTGGCCTGACTTAGTTAGCTGCCCAGCATCATGACATTGCAGTTGACGAGCGTGACAGCTGTGTGTGGGGACAGGGGGCACCAAGCAGGGCCCTCACATGTTCACAGACACCCCAGAGCATGTCCACCACTCTTATTGCTTACTTAGCTATTCCCTTCCAATATTTCCCTCACACAATAGGATTCTTCTTGAACAACTAGCCACATATGACAGATAATTTTAATGTTTAAAATCATTATCCGAATATCAATGGACTTTGACAAAAAAATTGCATTTCCATATTTTAGAACATATGCCGTGCTTTGAACTTTAGCAAATATTACACTAGCGTCGTAGGAGGAGTTTGTGCTGCCTCCTTCCCCACTGAAACATACATGGGACGGACTAGATGGAGTAATCAGATATTATCTTTGCTGTTTCCATGATTTGTTTTCCTGTTAGAACACTTTCATTGAAGGAAATAATATAGCTCAGCAGATACTTGCAACAGTTCTTTCTGAAAACAAAGTATATTGTGGAAAAATAAGATTTGCTCATCAAAACTCTGACTCTGTTATGCCTGGTATATCTGAATACCGAAGATCTCAAAGGGCAATTAAATTTAAGTAAGATTGAGCACATTAGAGAAACGAAGAATTGGTAGATGGTTGATAGCAATGAGGATGTTTCAATTAGATAGAAATTTAACTGGGGCTTACACAATTGTTTTTCATTGTATTTGTTTTCTGGGTAAAATTATTTTACATTCTAAATCTTTATAATTCTGAAATCAAAAGGGAAACAGAGTCTAAAAGCCCCCAGTTAGGCTTACAACTAACCTAAAAGTGGCGCCCAGCAGGCCTAGCCGAGGGTCCTGGTTGGGGCATGACTCCCCCACCCCCACCCACGTCCCCACCCCGCCCCCCTGGGGATGCGGACGTGTCCCAAAGAACACAGGGCACAGGAACCACGGCTCAGCTATCTGGAGCATCAGTTCTGCTTAATGTGAAGTAACCAAAAACATTACTTTTGTTTTCAAGCAAACAAGGATAGATTATAGGAAGAGTGTAAGAGGAGCTTGAGTTTTTAAAATTAAAAACAAAAAATCATAAACTGTTTAGGGCAGTCCTCCTCTGGCTCAGCACCCAGTCCCCCGGGGGACGACAGGGTGACACTGAAGTAGGGAGACCAAGAGAAAGGGGTACCTTTTATTCCAGACCAAGTGCTCCATTGGTAGGGGTGGTGTGTGGGGTCTGTGGAGGGTCCACGTGACTATCAGTGACTCTGCATGAATAGGGCCCGGGGTCTCCTGGGGATTATAGACTCGATCTGCTAATATTCTGTGGTTAGTGTAGACATGCTGTTCCCACTGTTTGGGCTTTTAGTCATCATGGTAAAGGCAGCCGCTGCCGTTTTATTTGCTTTCGTGATGTCAGGATGACTCCACATTAGTGCGGGAGGGGATGGGGGCCCACTTAGTCTAACTCTCACCGTCCAGGATAAAGCCGAGACGGGAAGAAGTCAAATTATTAGGTGAGTTACTGAAATTCCTTACCTTGGGTGTTAAGTCACTGAGTTATTTACTAGGGGAACTGGCTGGGGATCTGGTTGTCCTAACGCGGGTCTTCATTCTTTTGCGAAGATAAAAGCGGGGATACAGGGGAGTGTTGAGGCTGGTAAACAGCCTCGGTGAACCTGAGCTTCTGCAGCGCTGCCTTCTGCGCCCAGAGCCTCACCCCGCAGCTCAGTGCCTGACTCCTGGGCCTGTTCTTAGACAGCTCACACTCTCAGCATTTTTAAAGGCTCATGGAAGAAAAAAACCCAACAAAAACAAAGATGAATATGTGGCAAAGACCATATGTGGTCTTCAGAGCCTGAAATATTGACTATTGGCTTTTTACAGAAAAAGTCTGCTGACCCCTAAGGCACTGTGGCAAATTGAGGTAACTCCACGTCTGGTCCAAGCCTTGCTTCTGTTCCAAGTAGCAGGGTGCCCAGCTCCAGATAGTGCGTTAAAACCAGTCATGATAATCCTGTTCTGTACTCTTTACTTTGTTTTGCTGTGAAGGGTAGCCATGGGACTTAGTTCTGACCCATGAGACCTCAGTGGAAGTCTTCTGATTGCAGGGAGTGGGAGTGGTTTAGGGAAAACTTTTGCTTTTCTGATGTATTCATTTGGCAGTGCCAAGTGTCACTTCTTTGAATTTGATATGATGGCTCGAGTTGCAGCAGCTCTCTTGTTACCATGAGGAAATGGCCAAGAGAATTTCAGTGTCATTGGCCCTAACATTATCGAACCAATACCGGAAGCCACCTTTCTCAAGATGTCTTGCTGTGTTTGAGAATATTAAACCCCTGCTTACTTAAGCCACTGTAATTGTTAGGGGTACTATTCAGCCTCAAAAATTCCAATGGCTTCCATGTATTTTTCCCTCGGAAATATTTTTGGGTCAACCAAGAGTTACTGAACTTTTCTGATCTATATTTTTGTTCATAATTGCCCCATCCCCTCATTATGTATTCTGACATAGATTTAAGCTTTGCAACTAGTGTGATTCTTACATATGTTAGATAAACTCTATAATCATGGAAAAGTACCCAATCAGTTTCCAGATTCCTAAAATGCAGATAATAATAGTATCTACCTTGTAAAGTCCTTTTGGGAGTTAAAAAAAAATAAGGCATTTAAAGCACTTAGCATAGTGTCTGGCAATTGTGTGTTGTTGTTGCTGTTTTTCTGTTGTTATTCTGGTCTCGTCCTGCTCTTCCTCCTCTTTCCTTCTCTAGGTCTTTACTAAAGGAATAAGTATTTTAGGCTATATATAGAACCCCATCCCTTTACTAATGTCAGAAAGGCAATGGCCTTGGCACCACTCAGGAAATACTTACCTAAGGAGGAGAGGCTTTGACTTTTAAAATTGATGTTGGAAATAACCTGAAGATTTCTCATTTCTAAGAAATTCTTTTTTTCTTAACCTCATATCCAGCAGAAAGGAGAGAAATTTCAATTTGAATATTGATCTGGGCAGATTTGGAGTACAGAAGATGCCAGAGGAAGCACTTCTTTTTCTTCTTGTGTTTCAAAAGTTACCTGGGTAAACTGGATAAAAACATTTAGGAAAGCACCTCCTGACCATCCGAAGGCCTTTGCTAGGTTTAATGCAGTCTGATGGTTTTAGATGTCCAGTGTGGTTGTCACCGAGTGATATACTTTTTGTGTATGAATTTTTTTATCATACCAATTTATATTTCCTCATAACGAATGCTTGAGGTTTTGACAAGAAAGAGAATCTATTTAGCAAAATTAGGAACTGAGGGGAAAAAGTATCTTCTTTTTTAAAATGATGCTTCAAAAGAAGGAATATTTCTATCGTAATAAATTATTTTTTGATTGCCTCTATACCTCTTCCTGCTCCCTATCCCCATTCTGAATGGCATCATTACACAGCACCCGATGTGAATATTAATGCGAGTCAGGAGAAGTCTGCCAGCCACACACAACGCATTCAAATGTTGGCTTTACATAATTACCCTTCCTTTTCCCTGTGTTTTTTATGATGCCCAGTCTAGATTTTGCAGTGCTCCTTGGTAAATCTGCAGTGAAAATTTCTCTGTATTTGGATGACAGCCTGAAGTATTGCCTGCCTTATACCTGGATGAAATTTGTTTCAAAAGAAAGCAAGCTACTGGCAAAGATGAAATTTTATTAGAGTTTTAAAAACACTATTTACAATCCAGTGATATTCTACTTTATCTTTGTACAGATGTTCCCTGCCAGTAGATTATTGTTCCACATCTCTGTGTGCAAAAGGATTAATAATACAGACCATTGTATTCCAGTGCCTAAGATTTGTTCAAAATAGTTACTGAACACTGAGTGAAAGGCCTAGTAAATATTTTCAGTCTATGAAAACATATAGTTCCTCACAAATGAAAATATTATAGTTGTGGTCCAACAAATATTGCTGGTAGATTTGCTTGCTGTTTGTTTTCACTAATGCTGATGAAGGGTCTTTAATCTAGTCATGAGCTTTAGCTAAGGGAGAAGGAGGCCCCAAATAGAGGGCATCAGAGAGCCTCTGGTTCCAACAAACAACTTGGGATGACTTAATTTACAATTAAACATAAGGAAAGAATTTGAAAATCATATTTCTAGATCATTAGTGATCATTTCTAAGGATTTGTGTTTAAAAATATATAATTTTTAAAATTCTATGGTTTGCAAATGTAGCCCTGGTTTTCAAAAGTGATAAACTTTATGCCCATTCCAACCCCAGTGTAAGACAGATTCTTAAACATATTTTGAGAGTTAAAAAGAAAAAGCAGCAGATCACAGAAGCCAACATGGATTTGCTAAGACTACCTGCTTTGATGATAGGATTGCTGGAGTGATAGCAAAGGAAAGGTCAGTACAGTCTGTCTGGACTCCAAAGGCATTTGTCCAAGGATCTCATGATATTCTCATGATAGAAAGAGAAATTTGCCCTAAATCAATGCTTTTCAATGATTCGTTGAGCACAAAGGAATTTCTTCAAACATAAGATGATAAGAAAATGTACCATGCCACCCCCCCGCCAACCTCAAAAAAAGAAAAAGAAAAGAAAAACTCAGAGCTGTCTTGGGAACAGGGGAGAGGGGCCCTCACTCTGCTCCCTTATCCCACAGCCCGGGGAACCCGGGCGGAGCCCATGCAGAGAAGAGATGGAAAACCACTGGCCTGTACCATAGCACCTTTGCTCCGGTTCATGATGGATGGAGTGACCGCGCCCAAAGAACACTCATTAGCATACTGACACCATCCAGAATGCATTCTTCAGTGGAATGTCACAGGTCTTCATGGTCTGTTTCTCATGAGCATTTCTCAAGCTTCCTATTTTTAAAATTTCCTGGGTAGATAAAGATATTGGTGATCAGTTCCTGAATATGAAGCTGGGGGAAACAGTAATGTATTGGAAGGCAAGATCAAACTCCAAAAAGGTCTGAAAAGGGTAGAATGACAGGGAAATCTAATAGGATGAAATTCAGTGAGGATGGGTGAAAAGCTTGGGTTTAGGTTAATAGGACCATTCATGTACATACAAGACAGAGGATATAAGTTAGCAGCATTGTATAAGAAAGGTTTGGGGTTTTCAGTAGATATTAAAGGGAATACTAGTTGAGAGTAGTAAAAAGATGATGTCTAGGATGGGGCAACAGATGATCGTATATTCCTTGGTGGTCAGAACACCTGAACTGTTGTGCTCAGCATGGTAATAACAGCTGTTAAGTACTTCCTCTGTGTCAGAGGTAGTTGTTTTTTTTCTTCTTCTTCTTCTTTCCTTTTACTTAACATGAACTGCTATCTGTGGGTTCCTGACCATGTGGTTTCTTCTTGTGGGGGTGCGTTGTGGATCGCCTGTTTGTGTCGCTTCTTCCTCACAGCACTGAGGAAAGGAAGGAGGGCACCGTGCCTGCCGTTGTCACCATCAGCACTGATGTGTTCTGGAGGACCCGAGTCCAACCCTGACCCATCGAAGAGTTTACTAAGAGTCACGATGCCTGGGTTTTCTTAAGACAAAATAATCCTAGTTTTTCGTCTGTTCATTACAAAGAATGGATCAAAGGGTCAGGGGTGATTCAGACCATAGGATTAAGGCAGATCTTGTGACCAAAGACTGTGGCACTATTTGTTCACTTCTAGCCTATTATTGAGTAATAAAATTTGAAAGTGTGTGTAAATGGTCAATGTTCTTTTAAAAATAATAACCAACCTCCCTTCCTCCCTCCCTCCTATCCTCCCTCCCTTCTTTCCTTCCTTCCTTACTCTTTATTAAGTACCTTTTATGCCATAGGTGGTATAGAACAAAAAGAAAGAATAAAATTTGGTCCATCAGCATTCAGATGTAACCTTTGGATGAAGAGATAAATTGAATCAAATGACAGAAATAAATACAGACAGTTTTAATTTTTTGGATGCTTGCTTAAGGATTATACTGAAAGGAGACACCACCTTATTCAATGTTAATGTCCAAGGCTTGATGAAGTTTGTTCCAAAATAAACCAAATACAGCATTTTAGATGCAAAGTGCTTAGTTCTTTTGTTTTACAACTGCAGTAATGACTGCAGATAAACTTTGACTGGAATTGCCTGGCCACTTGCTTTGAAAAGATGAAAAACTCCAGCGGCTGGCACCTCCTGCTATTGCTTCTCTTTGTGAAGTTTCCTGACCTGAGGGCTCCTTCAGGCTGTGGTTTCTTGCTCCTCTGTTGCCAAGGGGAAAGATAGCCGATGACATTATTAGCTTTGCTGGCTGCTGAATGGATTGGGAGTGACCAGGGACAGCTTTTGCTCACACTAGCACAGTCTGTGTTTTCTAGAGATAGCCTTCGGGAGGACCCTCACACCTCACCAGTCTGACAACCGCTACTTCTCCAAATAAAGGAAACTGCTGATATTAGTGTGGAAAACGGCTTCAATGCAAAGCATTGAACTCGATCTGGTAATTTGCATCTATTTTAAAAATTTCAGATAATGATTTTTTTACAGCCATCCAGCAAGTTAGGATGTTGATTCTTCTCCTTCATTTTCTTCTTCTTTTCATTCTTTCATTTTGTGTCTGTGTGCTCAAAAACCTGTATTCATTTTCTCTTTTTGTTTTATTGAGATATAATTCACATGCCATACCATTCACCCGCTTAAAGAATACAGTTTAATGGTTTAAATATATTCACAGAATTGTGAAACCATCACCACAACCCATTTTAGAACATTTTAATCATCTCAAAAATACACCCCATATCCCTTAGTCGCTCCCCATTTGTCTTCACCTCCCTCCCTGTCTCCACCCCCACTGCCAGCAGCTTTCTGTCTCTATAAATTTGCCTACTATGGCCATTTAATATACATGGAAAACATACAATATGTGATCTTTTGTGTCTGCTTTCTTTCACTTAGCATAATGTGTTTAAGGTCCATCCATATTGTAGTATGTGTCTGTGCTTGTTCCTTTTTATGGCTGAAAAATGTTCCATTGTATGAATATACCACATTTTGGTTCTTTCATTGTCTTAAGGCATTGAAGTTTTATCTCTTCTACTAGATTATAACTATTTTGAGGGGAGGGATTTTTTTTTCTACTAGGGACAAAAATATATATCTATAATGTAGCATGCAGCAGCTGCAACTTAATACACCGTCAATATTGTTCAATCGATGCTATAGAAGTAAATGTGGAAAATATGAGTCCAGTGCCTTTTTGTCTTTGACAGAGTAAAGGTTGTTTAGGGAAGAGATGAAAGGAAAAGTGAGAGAAATGGTTTGGCGTAATAGATTGAGTGAATATGAAATAAAAAAGGGCTAAATAAACAAGAGGCACAAACCCCCCCAGTGGAGCTTGCAGGACCTTGGCCAGGAGAAAACTCATGGATGGAGTGGGAACGGCCAAATGGAGACATCCACAGACACACACTGGCAGTTTGAGGAAGAGCCACAATTTTAGAGTGCCCATCACGGATTACATTGAAAATTTTGGCTCAGACAACTGCACAATGTTTGTTTGTTTAGTTTGTACTATATAGATATCCTGAAATTGTTGAAATTTGACTCAGCCATTTGAATGAAAGTTCATTTATGAATAATTGAAATTTGTAACTTGTCACTATCCTCATCCTCGTCCTCACTGTAGTCACCACCACCAGCAGCATCATAATCATGAACATTTATCAAACATATATTAAAATGTCATGAAAATAGCCATGTATTGGTGCTCAGAACACTGTGCTAAAACATCTTATGTGGACTATTTTATTAGTCTTCTTAATAATCCTATGAGGTAGGACCTATGAATATTCCCAGTTTTAAATATGAAAAAAGTGAGGTTGGAATTTGAACTAAATTTTACTGACTCTGATGTCTATACATTTTTCTAAAGTAATTTTTAGTTGCATCTCCCAAACTTTTAGTTTTATTTCTCCTCCAGTCTATTTTGACTTCCTGATGATTTCAGAGTTGGGCTGGTTTGGATAATTGTTATCAAATATTCCTGCCTCACCTACGCCCACTGTGGTTGCTTTCCACCCCATTAATTTGGACTTATGTGACTGTCTTTAGCCAATGGAATAGTAGGAGACATGATGTTAGCAGAGGCCTTAAATGTGTTTGCACTCTTTGGTTTGCCTTTCACGCATTGATGACCCACCATGAGAAGAGGATGCCCATATAGCCACTGACCCTTCAGTCTGGGCTCTAGAATGAGTATATATGGAGCAACTTGAGCCAACCTGCCTGAAGCCAACACAGCTGACTTTCAACTTGAAGCTCACTCAGATCAGCTCGACTATGCAAATCTGTGAGCATGAGAACAAATGTTTAACATTGTAAACTGCTGGATTGGGGTGGTTTGTTACACAGACTTACTGTGGCAAGACTATTACAATAGTCTCTACTTGTTTTTTCATTCATTTATCCACCCATGACCAGTTTGATTGTGTAGCATATGCCAATCACTGTTGTAGGTGTCAGACAATTAAAGATGGATATGGTGAAGTCTTTGTTGGCTTGATGTTTAGTGTTTGGTCAGGAAAGACAATGCATCCATACGTTACTAGAAGACAGAATGAAATCCAGTGAGTGCCCTAGCAGGCAACTGTATCAATGCTCTGGGAGTTCTCATAGAGGATATTATGACTGATTTGAGGTATTCAGAAAGGCTGAGGAGCTATGAGAATATAAGTATTATGTAATAAGTAGAACAATTTAGCTCCCTTGAACACCAAGAAATGCCATTTTATAAGGTTGTTCTATCGTGTTTTTAACAAACAGAGATGATTTCCTCATGCAAAATTGAAAAATTGGACTCTGTCCCAAGTAATTCGATGGTACAAGCATGTGGTTAAGACACTTGCGTGAAACGATAAGAATGAAACTACAAAACCCCCTCATTTTGTTCTTTTTTAAAATGTCACCTGGCCTGGATTTTTAAAATAAGATATCTGCTATTGGATTTCTGCATCTGTCACTTTTTACTAATTTTTTTGTGGCCAGTGGCTGGCATGGTAGCTAGAGGTGGTGTTGCCCTGTAGTTAATCATTTGGCCTCGAGGGTCAGATAAACCTGGATGAAGAGTCAACTTCTCAAGTTATTTAACATTTAACTTTTCTATACCTAATAATCCTGATGAAGGATCAGTCATGTGTTTGATCATTACCAAACATTAAATTTTATTTCCAGTGTGATCTAAACCCTTGATGAACAACCCTTGAGACCCAAGAGTTACCTGCTGCTACCTAATGTTGTATTATGGTCACTAGACTAATTTCAAATACCTTTCAGTTCAGACCAAACAACAAACACAGGGAAAAATTTTTTTAAAAAGACATCGTCTTGGATGAAGAAAGGAATGTGTCTTAGACTCACTCATCTCAGGCAATAATGCTCTAGCCATGTGAGGACAAAGAAGAGGGAGAAGTGACAACTCCATAGGAGTGGTAGCAACCCACAGCAGGCTGAGATCTGGGTGCTGGAAGCCCATGGAGCTCATATGGAGTTCACATGGCACAGAACAGCCCAAGTGCAAGACAGCCACCTCTCTGGGACCAGCCAAAATACTCCAGGCAACAGGGCCCCATCTGCCAAGCCCTCCCCATGTTAAGCAGAGAGGAGATCCCAAGCGCCCGGTTGGTGAGGAGTGCCTCAGTGGGACACAACAGGCTCCCCATAAACCTTACATTTAATGGAATAAGCTCATTTCAGCTCCAGATCCTTGGTGAACTTGTAGACAAGTACGACTTCATCTGTTTGAGCCTCAGCCTTCCTGTCTGTAAAGTGAGGATGATAATAGCTGCTTATCACCCTTCGAGTTATTTCAAGGATGGAATGAAATGCTTTATATAAAGAGAATTTAACCCAAATGTGCTTATTAGATGTAAGGGACAAAAGGCTAGAAAGCTATTGCCCTCTTGTGACTCCCCAAATATGCCCAAATATTTACGTCTTAGCAGAGCTAGGAAAACATACAGTCTAACTGTCAAGACTTAGCTGAGGCTTGTACAGCTTTTCATTTTGAAAAAAAAACACAAGAACCCCTCCATCTCGTGAACATTTTTAGGTTTTCTAAATCTACCCTTGTGCGGTAAAATGGTGTTCACCATGATGGGGACATGAGGACTTACGGGTTCATTCTCACTCTTTTGCACAGCAGCTATTTCAGGAAAATGAATGGTAGGCTGTCATCAGAGTGCTTTCCTGAGTATGATTTAAGCATCTTCCTTTTCATAAGCAAGTTCTGCTTTTTTTTTTTTCTTTTTAAACCAATTTAATATTTTTGTTCGGTACCAGCCATTATTAATTTTTCTCATGCACATATTTCAAATTCCTCACATGACAGTTTTGAGAAACTAATGAAAATTAGAGTGTGTTAGCATATCACATTCCTACAGAGACCTGCTAATACATTCAATTACACTTAGTAATGGTAATGGAGACTACAGAGAAAAGCCTTGCCATTTATACCTGCCTGCCTGAGTGCTGTCTCTTGCATGTGCATTCTCTCTCTCTCCACCAAATATTTGGAAAAAGAATAGCATAATGCAAAGGAAGTCATTTTTGATGCTATTTTAAAAAGCGGCTATTTCTGAAAATGCACTGCTTCTTGCTAAGAAACAGGATGGTGATGGCACATGTAACTTACTTACTATTTGTCAGTTAGGAACATTAGTCCATTTATCTACACTACTGAAAATTTTCCCTTTGCTCACCAAAGGCTTCAAAGGAATTATATAAAGATATTTTTTTCTCCCTAGGTATATACTTTGGCAATTTGATTTTGTTTTAAAGTAGCATAATTACATTTTCTCCATCCATTCTGTGAATCACAATCCCTTTGGGAATTCCTTTGAAAACCCTGATTAGGAATGGAAGATGTGAGTGACTGGTGTGTGATCGTGTTGATGTTTGCTCGTCTCCTGAGCCTGGTTTGAAATTCAAGTCTGCCCAGCAGGGCTTGCCCTGAGCTTTGCGGCATTACTTTGAGATGTGCAGGCTTGAGTAGCTCTGTGCGTGTGGCCGGCAGGTTGGCCAATTCATCTTCTGACCAATAAATGTGGGGAACCTCAATCCTCGATGCCAGACACTTTTATAGCCTATTATGGAATAGATTAAATGCACATTTATTCTTCATAAGTTTGTCAATTTCATTATTTTCTGCTTTAGATTATGACCTTCTGGAATTCAGGGACAATACTGTTAAATTTATTTTATGTTACCTATACACATGCATTTTGACAAAAAATGTAATAATACATTTGTTTACTAGAGAGTAATTTAATAAGCTTGTGTGTTCAAATATGTTAATTAATTTCTCTGTGTCAGATCTAATACTGGCTTATTTTTCCCTATTAGTTAGGACAAATATATAGACATCAGTTGACCTGGGCAAGTTCTGTGCCAAGCATGTGCTGTGTGTTATGGTTCTAAAGACAGATAAGACCGAGTTAATTATTTAAGCTATAAATTGCAAGTACTTGGCAAATGCAAGTTATTCAGTTTTTAAGCTTTTTTGAATTTTTCTAGTCTTGGAATTCATGCCGGGAAGCCAAAATTTCTAGCTTTGATATGGTTATAATTTGTTGTGATATAAGCATAAAACTGTAATTGTATGAACTTAAAAAATACAAAAGCACAATGAATGAAGTTGCTCATTTGAAAAATGCTGAGCATTAGCCATTATTTGGTTTATGAAAAGACATGTATGTTCAAGATAAGGATGTCAAAGTTTTATTCTAGATAGCCAATGTCTATGTTTATGCACATGAATGGTATTTTCAGTATGGGACCAACATTCATGTACAGCTGTGTTGTTCATCTCTCTCAAAGCACAGCCCACGATGAGTCCGGAAGAATTTAGCTGCTGTTCTGGGGTCCCCCAAGGAGCTATGGTTTATCCCCATCTCAGTGGGTTCCAGTTCCAAAGTGTGGGTGCTACATCTCCATCTTCCCCCAGCTCAGCCGTAGTCTCCCCTGTTATTAGCTGTACGTTCCGTTCCAGAGGATGTAGCAGAGGGTAGCATAAGGCTTGCCTTCCCTTATAACTGCCGCCTTTCTGACAAAGAAGGGTTAACAAAGGTACCTGTAAATTTTTCCTCCGCCTCATTCTCTGGGAGAATTTTTATATGCAAATCATGAGATAAGAATTCCTCAAATTTATCTATTTGAGCATCCATTCTGTCTTATTTGGCAGTTAACATCCTAAAAACTTCAGCGTGGATAACATTTAATAACTGTGCGGGAAAAGGAACAACTTCTAATTGAGATAATTTTTTTTTTTTCTGCGAGGAAAGGTTGCTGCTGACTGTAAAGGGCAAGAATATTGCAGGTTGTTTTGTAAGGGTAGAGATGGGAGAGACGAATAATTGACAATCCGAATGGTTCAGCCGAGGCCACACACATTATAGTTAAAAGGCGTAATGGTAAAATGTAACAAATGTAAAATTAAGCAGAATTCTGCAAAATCTACCCAAGTTCCAAGAAGGAATCCTGAAATATGGTTAAATGCTAAAATTATTCTCACATATTGAAGACATTATTAATGTAAAGATTTTCCCAAATAAACCAGTATTATTGTGTCCCATCCCATTTAAAACAGGTTCAATGGGAAGTGCCTTTTTAAAATAATTAAAATTTTATGATGTTATGTCCTTAATACTAAAATGGAAAACCACCTAGAAAAGTAGCCAAGCCAAACAGCCACCAGCTCTGTAGGATTGTGCATCAGTCCTAGGTCCTGAAAGTTGGACCTGAGGACTGTGCCTTTAAGAGCACATGGATGCTTCTCTTGTTGCTTAGCAATTAAGTATTTTTTAATTTAATGTTAGTTTCCCTGTTCTGCGGCCTCACCTCCTCAAAAATCCCTTTGAAGATTCACTGAACTCTTGTAGGGACTTTAAAGTAGCATATAAGAGTAAGTTTGGCTCCTTAATCCTCTGTAAACCTGCTTCGACATCCAGTAGACGTTAACAATGGCTGGGTGGAGATGGATGCTGATCGCTTTTCTGGATGGAGGGAATGCAGAATCTGAGAAGCCCACCTTTTTAACCCGATCTCTAAATTCTTCTGCTTGTTACAGCCTCCTCTATGCTCAGCTCCAGCAGTTAAGATATTTGATTCCAATACTGAGGTCCACCATTGGAGGATTTCCTCCCAAGAATTTCCTTTCTTACATTCTTCCATTAAAATGGGCTTCAGCAGCACGTGGTGAAATTCTCTGCCCAGTTGCTGGGGAGATCTGTTTAGGGCTCTGATGTGTTGCCTACAGTGATGTCAAAGGGTCCTAATGACAATGTGTGTGATGGAGCAAGTGACTCTTATTTGGAAGATGGACCCTCTATACGCAGGGAAGGGAAGAACACATTTCAGACCTTCTGCCCACCAGGCCAGCCTTTCCAACTTGGTTTTTGCCTTATGAAACTCACTAGCTCTTGCTCTGTCTTTTTAAATTTTTTCTGCTCAAAAATTTAATGGTTGGATGACTATATTCCCATCATAAAATTTCAAAATGTCTATAAAGAGTGTGTGTGTTTTTAAATGATGATTCAGATCCTAAAATTTTAAGAGTTTTGTACATGATTAACATCCAGCTGTCTAAAAACCCTGCCACTGTGAGCTCTCCTTTGCTGTTGCTAAGACTTTTGTGGTTATATTTATACTGTTTGGTGGGAGGCGAGCAATACAAAATCTATTAATTTTACCTATAAACTTTGAATAAGTTAACTGTTAAAGTTTTAAAAGTAACCTTGTTTATTTCACTGGAGTTTGAATTCATGTTTCCCTAAAATCATCTTTCCCTTAATTTATTTATAAAATGCTTAGAAGGAAATCTTCTTAGAATATTTGTATTTTTGCTATCTTATAACAATGACAGTCTAACATGAAGATATTTGATTTATTTTCCTAGTTTATTGTTCTGTTGTACTTCATACAGATCCAGAAGTAATGAATTATACCTTTTGTTAAGACTTTCCCTTTTGTTTAATGCAAAAGTGAACAATGGGGTTATTATACACACATTACCCAATGTTTTTTCTTTTTCTTTGTAAGAACATAATGAATTAGATTGCAGTGCACTGTAAGAATGTATGTGGCATTTGTAGTTAATTCTTAGAGTAAAAAAGTCCGTTTCCTTTAAAACCTCTTACTTTAAAAATTTGATGAAAGTTTTTATTTTCTAGCTCTTCTAATTCCACTTGTTGTTGATCTTAGTGTATTTAATTCCATACATCATGGGCTGTGAAAATGAACCTGAATAATATCCCTGTTGGTAGAATAATATCACCTCTCTGCGCCTCAATTTCCTTATCTGTAAAATGGGAGAATTACATGAGATGATCCCAGAGATCACTCGAAGCTCCAGTTTAGATGACACCGTCGTCAAGGCTGTGAGCAAGGTGAATAAGTCATTTCAGTGGCTAAATTATCCTGATCTTGTAGCATGTTCTTGGAATGTGACCTTTATATTCCAACTCCTAGGCCCTCTTTCTGCGTGTTCCCTGAAAGACGTTCATTCTTAAAGATGTCTGCCAGCCAGCAGAATGCAGCCCAACTCTTTCATTTTATAGATAAGGAAAATGAGACAGTGTTTTATTGAAACATCAGTATGAGAGCAAATACACTGACTTTTTGTTTTCTTTCTAATAGCTATGCAATCCCAGTCTTATTATAAATAATCCCAAACCAAGGCTACAAAACCTCAAAGCTAATTCTGGAGACATTCTGTCTGAGATCAAAACCTATCCACTGCCTATAGGGGAGCCCTTCTAGCCTGTCTAGGGTGCAGGGCCTCAGGGCTAATGTGAATGGGGTCCCAGTGGTTAGTTGGCTGCCATCTGCACTATTGTCATCCCAGAATAAAGTCACTGAAAAGAATTAGAAAGCACACACCACATAGGTGCGCCTAATTCTATGAAGGTGATTTTTACTTCTCCAGATCCAAGAGATCTTACAAACAAACTTATCATGCTATAATAACAATTGTATCCATTATTAATGTTGGTGAGGAACACTTAGCTGTTTCATGTCTAGTTCATACTCTTCGCTTTGACACTATATTTGATATTGCAGATCCTCATGTTGAAGAGCACATGAAATTACTCGTAAGTCAAAAAGACCACATTTCATTCCATTTGTTAATGCTTCTTTTGTAAATTAAAAATTTATTTTTGTTTGTAGCTAACTCAAATATACTTTTTTATGGGTCTCAGCATTCCATTAACTTTTTAAAGAAATTAAATATTTGCTTAGATGTGTTGTCCACAGTTCTTTCATGTGGGTAGATTTTTTTCCTCTGTTATCTATGATAATGGGGATGAGACCAACTAAAACACGCAGGAAAGAAGCTAATTTTATCCAACTGTGTAGTAGCTCTATTCCTTCATTTGACCTTGATATAGTAAAAAAGTAGACCACGGGTATGATTTAAATTTTACTTCTTTTACCCTGTGGCAACTTTTAGAGGGAAGAGGAATACAATTTCCAACTGGAAAATAATCCCAAATTCCTTAGACTCATCATTTATTTACCAATAAGAAACTATTTCAAGTTGTGTTTTCCTGCTCCATATAGCAGGAAAGTGTATAGTCCAAAGCATTTTGTTACCCAGAATTTGGTATATTTTATGGAAGGCTTTACTAGGAAGAAAAGAGAAGAAAAAAAGAAAAGAAAGAGAAATTATGAGTTCCTGTTACATGAACAAGAGTTTGTTTGGGATCTTAACTTGCCTGAGGTTAGCGAGTGCTGTAGGTCCAAAGTAACTGGGTTTAAATGTCACACATAATGACAAGTAGGAAAATTGGGACGTTGTTTGCATGCGAATGGGGATAGAGGTGACTGGATGTTGATTTATTGCGTGATGAATGTTTGCCCTTGGTGAAATGTTTTACCTTCCGTGAAATTATAAACAATATTTCTTACTGACGGTAAAATGTAGACACCAAGCTTGGAAGTGTTTGTTCCTAAAATGCCACTCCCATTAGAAACCTATTTTTTAAAAAACTAAACAGAACCTAGTCAGAAGAGGTAAGGAATCTTGGAATTCTGCACTTTGGAGATGACAACTTCCCTTACTGTACCTCTTTAGGGTTAGGAGAGGTGGGAATGGACGTGGGAGATGTATCCCAAGAAGTATTAGAGATCAGTGGAGAAAGGCATTTTAATCATATTCCTTGGGAAATATTTTTGAAGTCTATAGAAATTAGATTTATTTTTCTTATTTTATGTTATTAAAATTCCTCTGTATATTGACCTTATATGCTTTTTTATTTATAAAGTTAATGTTTCTGCAGGAATAAATACAATCTCAGCTGTGAAACTATTAAGGAGACAAGTTTTTTCTAGACTGTCAGTATGTCTTTAAGAATTATAATTGGAGAGTCTTAGAACTTGATCCAAAAAAACTTTCTTAATATTTTTGTAGAAACATGATCAAATACTTCCACTGATTGAAAACATTGATTTTTTTCCCAAGGTTACTTTACTTCGTAGTTCTTTCATTCAATTAGATTATAGTTAAAGCATAATTTTGTAATGTGTATATTAATAAATCCTTTTTTATGCATGTATGTGTATATATGTATTCTATATTTTAACCTAATAATTCTTCAAATCATCACAAGAGAAATGGGATTCATGGAAGCCGCTGGATTAGCCCAGGGTCAAACAATAAATTACAATCAGGGTCAGGATTAGAGTTTACTAGCAACCCTGAATTCTGAGTTTGTTGTTGAAGCATGCTGGCTGTGGTTTGATCTGCATAGAATCAGAGGTCACGATGCTCACAGATAGGTTTTTGTACTTTGTGAAAAGACACTACAAAACCAAACATCAGAGAGCATGCGGGAAGCCCACTTCTTAAAGTGTGGAACCCCAACATCCCAAGATTTTAACAAGGAGATGCCATCATCAGAGGCTCTGTGGGGCTTCCAGGCTGGGGCACCCCCACACAACAGGACACCTCACTGATTTGAAGAAATGCCACTAGCAGTTGATGGCATGTGCAAGGAGGAATGACAATCCCCACTTGGGGGTCACTGGGCCTGACATCTTTCTTTCAAGAAATGGAGCAAAGGCCAGCTCCCCTGGGCTATGTGAGGTAAACATTCCCATCAACACCACCCTTGGCAGCTGATTTGAAAATCACTGTCAAGAAACACTCTCCAAGTTCATTTCTGTAAGCTCATGCAATATGTTTTTAAAACAAAAAGAACATTGACCCTTCCTCTGCTTGAGGTGATAATGCTGATTCTTGTGTTAGAATCATAGAATTTTTCTATAGCTCATATATTTACTGTAAACACACAGGCCATCTAGGGGGAAAGAAAGAGCCAAGTTGTGTTGAATTCTAATGCATTATATATGGTCTTTATATATGGTCATTATATATGGTCTATATATATGGTTCATGTGTGTGAACGCTTTTCATCTCAAAGGAGTTCCCATAATTTTATATGGGGGGTGCGTGATCGTGAATGAGAGTGGGCAGGCCAGGGACAAGAGCATAGGACTTGACGACATCTGTGGTAGACTAGGGCGCCTCAGCCTCACCCACGGTGAGCCGGTACTCCTCAGCTCCCGCCGCCTGTGGTGTGAGGAATACAGGCCAGTGCTGTCAGACCCTAAGGCTTGCTTTCACAATAACTTAAAACTCCAGGATTTTAGGTGAAACCTCTCAATTTTAAATAACACTTTGAGCCTAATGAAACACATCTACAGGCCAGAACTGGCCTTGGGTCATCAGTTTGTAGTACACTAGGATCATTGCCAATGGCTTACTACATGTCAAGCTCTGAGCCAACTGCTACATATATATGTGTGTACAAATATGTGTGTGTGTATACGTACGTATATATACACATACACAGTTTGTCCTTGAACAACCTGGGAGTTAGGGGTGCCAATTCATCTGTGTTTACGGCCACTCCCCATTGCTGGCATCACTGACTGAGCTCCACCTCCTGTCAGATCAGCAGTGGCATTAGATTCTGAATTATGTTGAGTTGTATAATTATTTCATTATGTAATACAATGTAATAATAGAAATAAAGTGCACAATAAATGTAATGCTTGAATCATCCCAAAACTACCGCACACACACCCCCTGCTCCATGGAAAAATTGTCTTCCATGAAACCAGTCCCTGGTGCCCAAAAGGTGGGGACCACTGTTCTACATCTTCTTCCTGATTGTCTGGCACTGGTTCAGAAGCCCTCATCTATGTCAAGTTGTCTTCTGTTAATCCCTCTGGTGTGGTGTCTGTTAGCTCTTGAATTTCTCCAAGATCCATATCTTGAAGCCTTTCACTTCCCATCCTTTTTGCCATTTCCACAATCTCTTCATGATTTCCTTGATTGGCCTTCTCGTAAATCCTGTGAAATCACACAGAACCTCTAGACACAGTTTCCTCCAGCAGGAATTTATTGTTTTGGGCTTGATGGCCTTCCTGGCTTTTTCTACAATAATGATGACACCGTCACTAGTATAATTCTTCCAGACTTTCATAATGTTCTCTCCATCATGGTTCTCTTCTATGATTGACTTACCTTTCCATAGAGCACCATGTGTAATGAGCCTTAAAGGTTTTTATGACCGCCTGATATAGAGGCTGAGTTAGGACATTGTGTTTGGGGGTAAGTAGACCACTTTGATGCCTTTGAAGTTGAATTCATGGGGTTCTGGGTGGCCAGGGGCATTTTCAACCTGGATGGAACTAGAGAACATTCTTTTTAGTGAAGCATTGCAAGAATGGAAAAACAAACACCACATGTACTCAATACTAAATTGGAACTAATCAATCAGCACTTACATGCACCTATGGAAGTAAAACTCAAGGGAAATCAAGAAGGTGAGAGGGGGGAGGAGGGGATGGGTAAATTCACATCTAACAGGTACAGTGCACGCTGACTAGGTGAAGGGCACACTTATTACTTTGACTCAAATTGTACAAAAGCAAATTATGAAACCAAAATGTGTGTAAAATTCAGAAATAAAAAATAAAGGCAGTCCCTACTGGCAAGGTACTTCCTAACTTCGGAGACAAAGTATCGAAGGAACCAATCCAGAAAAAGGGTTCTCATTGCCCAAGCCTTCTTGCTGTACAACCAAAAGACTGGAAGCTGCTGTTCAGCTTTTCCCGTATAGAGTTGAGGGTTAGCAGCTTTATAGATATGGGTAGTTCTGATAATAAACCCAACTGCATTTGCACAAACCCACAGAGTTAGCCTATCCCTTCCTGCCTTAAATCGTGGTGCTCACTTCTCTTCCTTTCTAATAATTGTCCTTCCTGGCTTCTTTTTTCTTTGGAATAGGACATGGTCATCTGCACAAAGCCTTTTCAGGCAGGTAGCCTTTCTACTCAATGATCTTGTTAATGGGGTCCGGGAACTTATCTGCTACCTCTTAGTTGGCAGAAGCTGCTTCTCCTGTTATCTTGACATTTTTTAAGCTAAACCTCTTTCTAAAATTATCAAACCACCCTTTGCTGGACTTAAATTCTCCAGCTTTGTATCTTTTACTTTCATTTTGCTTGAAATTGTCATATAATGATTTTACATTTTCTCAAATCATATTAGGGTCTATAGATATGCCTTTCCCATAGCAATCCTGTGCCTACAAGCTGAATTTCAATACAAGATAAAAAGGTATTTCGCAAAAAGTGCAAGGTTTTTGCCCCTGCTGAAGTAGCCGCAGGGACAGCTTCATGAATTTCCTTTACTTTTTTTTCACAGTGGTCCTTCTTCTGGATTCATTTATCTTGAAATGGGGGCAACCGCAGCTGCAGACCTCAGTCTACAGTACACTGCAAGCAATTCGACTTTTTCTTGTAATGTCATGACTTCTCTGTTTCTTGGGAGCACTTCCAGTATCACTAGAGCACTTCATATGGATCCCATGATGTTTTTCAAGATTTATGTTATTTACTAAAGACAGTGAAAATGCATGAGAACTGCCAGATCACTTTCTACCACGATACACAATTTACCAGAGACACTCACACACAGATAATTAGCGGATATTTGCAACCCTTGAACTCACCAAAATAGCAATAGGAGGTGGCTAGGAAATTATTACAGAAGTGCAGTGTGTACTACAGTTAATTTTATGCAGTTATGATTTAATACTGCATTTTATGTTTGTTTACATTTCTCTCAACTTTGAATGGTGCCATATGGTCGGTGTTTGTATGTGTAAATTTTGATAAAGTTTAACTTTTTATAATTGATTTGTGTATATTTCATGGTTGTAAGTGATAAAATAGACTAGTATCTACATATATTTTATGCTTTCATGACATACCTTTTTCTTAAGTTTGTCACTACTTCTAGACTATGTAGTTCATCTGTGAGTTTTTTCACATTGTCTCAAATCTCCAAAAATTTTTCCGATATATTTATTTTTAAAGAATTAGTGTAAAAGTGGACCCGAACAGTTCAAACCTGTTGTTGTTCATGTATATGCTCTTTAATCTTCACCACAACCTTGTGAAATAGGTAGTATTATCTTGTTTCACTGATAAGAATACTGAGGTTCTGTGTGATTAGGTAACTTGCATAGGATTTAGTAGCTAGTATCTAGGAGGAAAAGCGTCCTAATACCAAGCTCAAAATGTAATTTAGCAAATATTTATTTACTATAGAGTATCTGTCAGAGACCTGCGAGGCCCTGCAGGTCCAATAAGGAATGAGGTGAATGCACAAGGCTTGCAGTTTGTGTAAATTAAATACAGGAGATGAGGGCAAAGCTAAGATGCTTTTGGAGAACACAAGAAGGCTCCCAGGAGATGATGCTGGACTGGGACTTGACGTATGAATGGGAGTTGGCCAAATGAAGAAGGTGGTGGTGAGGAATATGGCTTTATAGGCATAAATAGGAAGAATCTCTGAAGTCAGAAAGCATGTGGATTCCTTTGTGAAGCAACAGATGTTTGGTGCAACTGGAGAGCACTATTTCTAGGCTATGCAGTTCAGATAGCTGGCCTTAGAGGGACGTCTCCCCTCTAACCCGATCAAGATACATAGCTGATTGTGGGGTAAAATCAAGACCCAGAGACCTGGGTTCAAATTCTATCTAGACATTGATCTAAGCATCAGGAATGCCAAGAGGAGATAAAACTAGAGAGATACAGCAGAGGGGGGACAAAGAGTTTTAAACTAAGGAATGACTTGATAGTTTGAGTTTTAGGGTGATTACCCTGGTTATAATCTTGAAGAGACTGGGGAGGTCATCAGTTATGGGAATGATAAGAGAGGTAGAGATACTTTGAAGAAGCTAATTGGAGTAATCCAGGAGAAAAGATAGTTCCTTGAAACAAGGTAGTGACTGTGGAATTGGCATTCACTGATGCAAGAAACATTTAAGACATAGAACAGGCCAGCAATGGTGACTGAGTAGATTTAAGGGCTTGGGGGTGGGGAGAGAGGATAATCAAAGATGAGGGTTAGGTTTCTGGTTTTATTGATCGTGCAGATGGTGAAACCGTTCACAAGGATTTGGAGTTTGAAATAGCTGGGTTGAGGTGGGAGGCAGATAAAGTGATCAGGTTTGGATGGGTTGAATCTGAGTTTAGGTGCCAGTGGGACATTCAGGTGGTAATGTCCAGAAGTCAGTTGGAGATTATTTGACATTCCAGGGAGCAACCTGGGCTGCTCAGATAGATTGTAAGTGGTAGTCATGGAAAGCATGGACAAGGATGGGTTGGCCACAGTAGGGTATGCACTGACAAAAGCACAATTGCTCTTAGAGTATTATTATAGTTCCAGACACTGTGAGTTGCTCAAGGCAGCCCTCATCAGGGTTTCTTGGTACCCTGGCAGGATTTTACTCTGGACAGATGGAATGTCACCACCGTGGTGGAATTTGGAATTCATTTCCCAAGAAGAAATTTAGGCAACTTCGGAAGCATTGCTTCCTGAATAACCCACACTCTCTTCTGAAAATGTATCCTTTGAGCTTATCTCAATAAAAGGTAATGCCTCCACAATTTAAGTGACAGAGTGTTGACATTCAGGCCCAGTACTCTGTTGGGCTACTTCAAGAGATTAAGTAAATTGATCAAAGTTATGTGATAGAATTTGAACCCAGGTCTCTGGGTCTTGATTTTATCCCACAGTCAGCTGTGTATCTTGATCCTGGTGAGTGGGGAGACATCCCTCTAAGGCCAGCTGTCTGTTATGGAAGAGCAGATTTATGGAGCTCATCGGTGCATAACCTAGTCCACGGCCAATAAAGGAGGTCAAGGCCTCTGGCTCACGGAGGTGCACCCCTATCATCTTCCGTTCACCTCCTTTCACTTGACGTTTCCTCTGCTAGGAATAAAAATCTCCGATAGAGATGTAAGCAATAGTCTGAACTTCGGATCCTCAGAATTGGAGTTGATTTATCTTAAACATCCCTGTTTAAGTGGGACAAGTGTGCTTGTACTCTTACGGAGCATCTGCAAGTCAGAGAGAAAAATAGAGAAAGTAACTAAAAGTAATTGGTCCAAAACTTTATTTGAATTGTAAATCAATCAAAAATTTACTTCTAACTTCTGTATTTAAGTACCAGTTAAAAGGTACTGGACGATAATGCTTCACTGTATACACTTAATTACTATAAAAACTGGATAGGAAACATGGTTGCTTTTCCCGCATACTAACATTCCATTAAGCTTTAGCTATTTGAACTGATAAAAGCCATCGTCTTGCAAAGAGGAATTGATTGTGGAAGCGCATGCACATGAGAAGACATTTTTTAGATTACCTCTGTTGGGTTCTTATTAGCAATGTTTATGTTCCATTTAACGTTTTCCATATGCTGTTGCTGTTTGAAAGTTGGGTCCGTGCGTTTATTCTCATCACCAGCTGTGGAAGTTTAGACCTCAGGCAGGAGCTTCAGACCAAATGTCTGGATGTTCTGGCATCCTGACCACCAGAGCTATTTATTTTATTTTGTTTCAGTTTCATTTTTCATGGAATGAGGGTTTGGGTGACATATTTGTGAATATAATCACCAGCTTCAGATGTCTTTTATCTTTATGATGGGGCCATCTTGTCGTATGCTTAGCAACAATCTGAAGAATATTGGCGTGTTTCATAGCTCTAGAGATAAAGCTAAATATTCTAGAAAATTCACATGAAATGAATTATACTGTGACTTTTTCAAAATAGCTTCATTATTTTTGTAAAAGTGATGTGTGCCCAATGAATGAAAGGAAAGTCAATTGATAAAAGTATGAACAGGTAAAATTTTATCACCTGGGCAAAAACATAGTTCAATGACCATCCTTCCCAGATCTCTCTCTGTGAATATATTGCCATGTCTTTTAAATTATATTGTTTATTACTAAGGCTGTAAACATACCTTGCATGTTGACTCATAGATAGCGACCAAGTAATTTATTGTCCACACCTGGACAGGTAAAAGGAGAGTAAAAGGGAACCCTGCAAACTGTCAGGCTGGGACCACAGATGTGTACCTGGACTGCCCCAGGCACCTTGAACCAGGATTACTTTCCTCATAGACCTTTTACAATATACATAGGTGTTCATTTATTACACATTTGTTGAACATTTATTATAGTGCAAGCATTGATCAATAAAGTAAGCAAAACACAGACTGCCTTCAAGGGCTCCTGGTCCAGCAACAGTTAAAATGCCAAGCACTGGGCAGTCTGGTAGAAGGCCGCTTGTCCCATCATGAGAACATATGTGGACCTTCAGTGAAGGTGGAGGTAAGTTTCAAGGATTAGTGGGTTAGCCTGGCAAAGGAGGAAGCAAGGGACATTCCTCCTAAGAAGGAGTGATTTGTGCAAAGACTAGAGGGAACAAAGCCTGTGGGATTTGGGGAAACTGCAGAAGGCTCAGGATGATCAGAATGTTTGGCGGGAAGAAGGGGAGTGGCTGAAGATGAGGCTGGGGGTGAAGGCAGAGACCGGATTATGAACCTCCTTGTGTGTAATGCTAGCGAGCCTGGGTTTTACCCTAAGAGCACCGGCATATTTTAAGAAGGAAAGTCATCAGACTTGCATTTTAAATTCTGGATGAAGATGTTGTTCATAGGAAAAATTGAGGTATATCTGATGAAATTAAGGAGTTTGTATCAACAGTGTTTGGAGCAAGGGAGGGGAGCTCATTGTGGAGTCACCCTCGGGCACTGGGAATGGAAACATTCACAGAAACACAGATGCTCGGGGAGGAGCCGGCCTGGGTGAAAGGCTGATGCAGCTTTAATGTGTTCAATTCGAGGCTCCAGTAGCGCGTGCAGGTGGATACGTCTACCTGTGTGATTTTGGCTGGAACTCAGTAGAGAGATCCAGGTTGCGGAGAGATTTTGGAGTTGGTAGCTTATAGGCGGTATTCGACGCCATGGGAATTTGAGGCCAGTTGAATTTTTATTACTTATCATGAATTTCTATTAACTCTGGTTCAAGGTTATTGAATTTGTAATAAAGTAGAATAAACGGTAGCTAAAATTATGACATTTTGAAACATACTCATCCCCACCCATTTTCATGAAAGAAACATTTGTCTGGGAGATATAAAATACTACTATTCAGAATTTATCATCCAAAGGAATTGGCATAGAGATTTTTAGCCAAAAATCAAATTTAGAAAAGTTTCCATTCTTTTTCGTTCATAATAAGAGAAGCGATTAAAGCTTTCCAGTTAAAAATAGCAAATGATGACAGTCCAGCCTGTATGGCGGGAACAGGAAGCCTTTGGTTCCATGAAGGCTCCAAACAATCCTCACACATTATAGCCATTGCAGCTTTCTCCACTGCTAACTCCTTAACGTGATTTTCCCTCACAGAGTTGCTCGTCATGCTAGTTGCTATGGTCTCAATGTTTGTGTCCCCTCCAAGTTCACATGTTTAAATCCGAACCCCCAAAGTGATGGTATTAAGAGGTAGGACATTTGGGGAGGTGATTGGGTCATGAGGGCAGAGCCCTTATGAATGGAATTAGTGCCCTTATAAAACAGGCCCAAGGGAGTTCATCCCCCGCTCCATCATGCGGGGACACAGCGAGCAGGTGGTCGTCTGCAGCCTGGAAGCAGAGGCCCTCACCACCATGCTGTCACCCTGGTCTCTGACCTCTCAGCCTTCAGATCTGTGAGAAACACATTTTGTTTGTGTATAAGCCACCTAGTTTAAGGTATTTTGTTACAGCTGCCCAAACAAAGACACTAGTATACGACTTTTAATAAAGAACAAAATCATTAAATGAGAGTGAGAATAATCAGAGACTATGGCAGCTATGCGTCACCTTAGAGATTATCCAACTGTGTCATTTTTTAAGACAAGGCAGCTAAAGACTAGAGCGATCCAGGGCTTTCCCCCAAGACCATACCTGTGCCGGGCAAGGCAAGGGTGGAGGAAGTCCTACAGCTCCATTGTTCTGTCTGTCCCTTCCCAGCCAGGGGCCTCGTGGACATTTTTTTTTGCCATTTAAAAGTCATTTTGTGTTTTGAAATACTGATAAATAAAAGTGTGTAATAACGACGTCTTAATTGGCCAAAATGCAGGGACATGAAATGAATGGAAACAAAGGAGAATTTCTTACACAAGCAACTTTCCATTTTTCCCCTTAATTGTGCATGTACAAAGTGTGCATCTTTCTGGCTACATGTCCTTTACTTAATTGCACTAAAGGCTGTGTGGTTTCATCAGAAGGTCCAAATATTGCCTCTGGTTTAATAAGTAAGGTTTTTCTTTTTTGCAAGTGGCTTTTCAAGCCATATTGTAAACGTTTTATAATAATTGCCATTCTCCTCTCAACCTAGCAGAAACGTATAGATATAAAAGGAGAGTGAAGGAGAGATTCTGAGGTCCTCTGTTATTTTCTCCCATTAATTTTCTAAAACGCTATTGAACAAAAGCTCAAGGACGGCGAGACACGGGGGTTCAGCAGCTACAGTGCAGGAGGCAGGACACTGGACCGCTGGCCAAGTGGCCTTCGAGGGCCCCTCAGCTCCCTGACTCCCCATGTACTTGCTCCGGAATGTGGGAGTGTCAGGCTGGATTGTTTTTAAGACTCCTCGCAACTCGAATGGTTTATTATCCTACAGTCAAGACATACATTTTCATTTTCTCAGTTTTTGACTCTTCACATTTTTTTCTTATCCTGTCTAATGAATGTGTTGCTGAATCCTGTCACTTTACTTGGTCAACATTAATTTACTATTTATTATTTATTGGCTTGGTGCCAGCAACTGCCTTAGATGCCTTTTTTCGCCTGTCATCTCTTACATTCATTAGACCTTCCTCCCCTGAGCTCTGAGAACACCCAATTCCAGCAACTTCTGTTTGGTAGTCCCCCAGAGATTACACATGCCTTCCTATTTACACAGAGAGCGTCCCTACTTAAACACACGCCTTGCCATATTCCTTTTGAAAGTATAAATACACCTTCTGAATAGTCCAAGATGTTAATGTTCTATCATCTTGATTTAGACTTAGAGAATGATAAGCAAGTTGAACAAATTATGACCCGTGTTTACAATCCGCATATTTCCTAGAAATGTAGCATATTTTGATCTAAATAGGCAGTAAGGTGATTTCAGCAATAAATAAATAATACCCCAAAAGGTAGTTTAATAGACTTACCCTATACTTAAAAATTCAAATGAGAAAATGATCTAAAGCTTGGTTGCATTATTGTCTGTTTTTAATTCCATTTTCATTTCACTGGGCTCATTTACAAAATGGCAGCCAAAGGCATTTAGGAGAGTGGAAATGTGTGTCTCCGCTGTGCATATCGTAGATATAAAGTGTGTACATGTGAAGACTTCACACATCCATATGCATGTTATCCATGGCTCCATCGAGCATCCTCTTAATTATGCTTTATATATGCTTTGTGCAGCCAGGCATTGATCTTTCAAGTACTGTTGTCTGGTTCAAAGACTTGTAATTAGGCAGAAAGATCTGGTAAAATGGATTCTATGGAATTATTCAAATGCTATGTGTGTATGAAATTGTTCATCTAGAATTATTTATCTGGAAAAAGACACTTTCAGATATGCATGAAGCCTATTTTAAATTTTTTATTCCTTTTCATTATTTACTGGTATTTCATGCACTTCTTGGACATTTGCAAATTGCAGGGCTTCTTTTCTGTTTTGATATGAAACTGCTTTGTTCTTTCCTGTGGGCCTGTTAATTGGTGAGCTCTTTATCCAGGAGATCAAGAATCAGGGGCTTCTTTATTAACCCATTGTGAGAGCTGAGATATTCCCATGGGTGTGGAGAAAGGGAGAAGTTGCCTTTGAGACTTCATGCTTCTCCCATTCTTTTACGATACTGGTCATAGCCTGGAAGATGCGATCAAGAATGACAAGAAGAATTTAATCAACTGTTTAGAATTAGAATCCCCCGATACTGGAGATTCTATAATGAGTCTTTTTGTCTTTTTTCCTTTTTTGTTAGCATTTACGATTCCTTTTACTTGTGCAAGCTTTCTCCTGCAGGATAACATCCTGGTAGGGATTTTAAAATAAATAATTGAATTCTGCATTCCAGTTCTGAAAACCATGAAAAGAACAATGTTTATTTTTCTGGAAGGCATTGTCCTGATTTGTAGATGGTGATGTGAAAATTCTTAGAATTTTCTCCCCTGAAAATGGAGAGACTGGTAGATTCCTCTTTCCTCTTTCTCACATAAATGCACCATCATCACATACTTTTCTGTCTATGTAGTCTGAGAAATTATCTCTACACAAAGAGCTACCTTGGGGATTCACAAGGTATGGAACTGGGGGAGCAAGGAGACACACCTCCTGAACGATTTCAGTAACCCTTAGGAATTTAAATTCTCCATTGCTACATGGCTTATTTTTTGACCAGAACATGTGACACCCCTTTCTAGGACACTACTGTTGTTCTGTTTTAGCATTTTCAAAGAATGGTTTTTCTTCCTTTTGATTAGCTTCTGTTTTCTGCTGCTGCTGCTGCTATTCTGATGTAAGTGCCTGTAAGTAAGCGGTGAGCTTCAGTGTGCAGGGCAGATTTTTTTTTCTTCTCTGTGATTCTTAACAGCTTTTATACCAGAATGATTTTCTGCCTGGCAGGTTTGACTATTTTTTTTAAATCATACATATATAAAATTATATCTATATCTATATAATCTCCTAAAACAAAGTCCAAAAGCATCCAGAAGACCTCATATACCTTCCTAACACTTTAGAAACCTGCTTGTTGTCAGTTTGCTCTCTATCCTCCTGCCTAAGTCAGCAGGAACATGTGTGTCAGCCTGGGCATTGGTGGCTGTCACATCCCTGCTCCTTTAGGTTGACAAGTGCAACAATCCCAGGTGACCAGGACCACAAGTGACCACTCATCACGTGTGTGTTTAGTCATCATTATTGTGGGCAACTAGCAATGTTACTTTCAGGTACGCAAATCTATGTTTACTCTTTCCCTCTGTCTTTTTCTTGCTCTTCCCACATCTTTTCCCTGAAGAATATGTTGGTTTTCTTCAATGTTTCATTTCTCGTATAAATGGCCAATGGAGAAAAGGATAAAACAAGTACATCGTGTGTCACATAGGCTTGTTTGAGCACATAAGTTTTCTGTTTCCCAAGGTATTCTCAAAGCGAAGAAGGCACTCTGGTGTACACACAGAAATAGGCTTACTGTGTCAGTGGGAAAAGAACACTTGACAAGCCATTAAGCGACCTACATGGTAAGAGCGATTTTGTACTAACTTGCTATCTGACTTTAGGCACGTCGCTTTACCTCACTGGCCTTCATTTTTGTCATATATGTGTCTTTTCCAAAATGAAAAATCATATTATTTTTATTTATATAAACTTTCTCTTCTGAAACAGTAATTAATCATGCATATCCACTTTGTCCTAGTTCTCTATAATATCTTTAAGTGTCTCACAACTAGAATGTTACTGAATGGATAGAATAACAAATCTCCACACAAAGACATTCAGAGTGACTTTATTAACCAGAATCTGTGTAACAGAATCAGCTCTTACAGTACAAAATTATAGCCAGCACAACAAATGCTAAATAACACTTGTGTAATTTATTAATTGCAATATTTGCTTGATTCTTTAGAATTACCATGTCAGGTAAACAGAGAGGTTGCAAACTCTCCACATCTTACATCCAATTAATTACTTTTCATTGTACTTTTCTAGTACAAAGCTGTGCTGGTCATGGAAAAAGGTGTGTTAATCATAGAATACAATAAATGTGACATTTAAAATCATGTAAATGCAAAATCATATAGGTTTTCAGAAAAAGTGGACCCAAGCCAAAAAGCCTTAAATAAGAGAAAGAATAATATTAATATTATAAATATTGTATGGTCTATAATAAAGTTGTGACAGTTATGAATATCTATTAGGTTGGTGCAAAAGTAATTGTGGTTTTAGCGTTGTTGACATTTGCCCTTTGATAATGGAATATATTCTTACATAAATGTGATTATGTTATACATCATTTTAATGTGCATTTCTCATTTATGTTTTTTTGCTAATGACTTATTACTTGCTGTTTATATTTATTTTAGACTATGGAAATGATGTTAGACAAAAAGCAAATTTGAGCGATTTTCTTTTTGGAGTTCAAAATGGGTTGTAAAGCAGGGGAGACAACTCCCAATATCAACAATGCATTTGGCCCAGGAACTGTTAACCAACGTACAGTGCAGTGGTAGTTCAAGAAGTTTTGCAAAGGAGACGAGAGTCTTGAAGATGAGGAGCGCAGTGGCCAGCCATCGGAAGTTGACAAGGACCAATTGAGAGCAATCATCAAAGCTGATCCTCTTATAACCACACAAGAAGTTGCCAAAGACCTCAGTCAACCATTCTATGGTCATTCAGCATTTGAAGCAAATTGGAAGGGTGAAAAACCTTGACAAGTGGGTGCCTTGTGAGCTGACCGAAAATCAAAAAATTGTTGTTTTGAAGTGTCATCTTCTCTTACTGTACACAACAATGAACTATCTCTATGGGATTGTGACGTGTGATGAAAAGTGGATTTTATGTGACAACCAGCTCAGTGGTTGGACTGAGAAGAAGCTCCAAAGCATTTCCCAAAGCCAAACTTGCACCAAAAAAAGGTCATGGCCACTGTTTGTTGGTCTACTGCCAGTCTGATCCACCATAGCTTTCTGAATCCCAGGGAAACCATTACATCTGAGAAGTATGCTCAGCAAATCTACGAGCTACACCAAAAACTGCAGTGCCTGAAGCCAGCATTGGTCAACAGAAAGGGGCCAATTCTTCTCCACAACAACGCCCTACCGCATGTCATACAACCAGCGCTTCGAAATTTGAACGAATTGGGCTGCGAAGTTTTGCCTCATCTGCCATATTCACCTGAGCTCTCGCCAACCGACTACCATTTCTTCAAGCATCTCGACAACTTTTTGCAGGGTTGCAGAAAATGCTTTCCTCAACTAGCAGGATACAGAAAATGTTTTTCCTCAACCAGCAGGACGCAGAAAATGCTTTCCAAGAGTTCGTGGAATCCCGAAGCACGGATTTTTACACTACAGGAATAAACAAACTTATTTCTCTTTGGAAAAAATGTGTTGATTATAATGGTTCCTAGTTTGATTAAAAAAGATGTGTTTGAGCCTAGTTATAATGATTTAAAATTCACTGTCTGAAATTGCAGTTACTTTTGCACCATCCTAATATGAACCAATAACACAGCAACCACCTCCATGAAACACAAACCAATGGAATTGAATGCGAACTCCACAGTAATCCAATTGTATATAAAAATCCAGTAAAATATAAAGATAGTATCTTAAAACACAAGATAGAGATTTTTTTTAAATAAGAAATGGTGTTGGGACAACTGTAAAGCAATTTTGAAAAAGGTAAAATTAGATCCATTCCTCACACCACATACAAAAATAGACTCCAAATGCATCAGAGACCTAAAGTGAAAAAATAAAAGTATACAGATTGGAAAAAAACATGACCAAATCCCTCTGTACTAGAGCATAGAGAAAGGCTTTCTAATTTTTAAAAATCCTGATACAATGAAACAAAAGATAAATCTGGCTACAGAAAAATAAAATTTGTGCATGTTTAAAGCAAAAACCAAACCCAACAAACACATAAACCACTCAAAGAGATAAACACAGCAAGCAAAGATGTTAAAAGACAAATGACGGTTGGGAGAAAATATTTTTCAGCAATGATTGTCAATAAAGAGCTAGTACCCCTAAGCTGTAAGCATCTTTTAAAAATTAAGATAAAAATGAACAAAAATCCTATGACAAATGGGCAAAGACATGAAGCAACAATTCACAAAAAGAGAAGCGATGAAAAGATGTTCACATACACTCATCATAAGAGAAATGCAAATTGAAACAACACTGATAGTATTTCTCATCCATCAGATGGGCAAACTTAAAAGTTTGACAATACATTCTGTTATAGAGGCTGCAGAGAAACAGACACTCTCCTACATTGCTGGTGGGAATATGAAACGATGCCATCCCTATGGAGAAGGATTTGGCAATATGTAACAAAACTACATATGCATTTGCTTTAATCCTGGCAATCCCACTTCTAAGAATTTACTCCTAGTTGGAGATAAACTTCCAGTAATACTATATATATGTGTGTATGTGTGTGTATAATTATGTAATGCAGAAAGTATTCATTGAAGTATTTGTTGTAATTGCCAAATATTAGAAACTGCTTAAATGTCCAAGGATAGAGATTGATTGCATAAGTTATAATATATAAACACACTATGTATTATTTAGCTGTACAAAATTATGAGGAATTTTCACTCCTATAATGGAGTGATTTCCAGGATATATACTTAAGTGAAAAAGCTATATGTAGGAGAATATATTAGTATGCTTCCTTATTATGTATGAAATAAAGAAAAATTAGAGAATATATATATATGCTTATTTTTACTAAAAGATATGCAGGAAGAATAAACCAGAAAAAAATGAAATTGTTTACCTATAAGGAGTGGGTGGAGAATAGGGTAGAAGGGATATGAAAGGGAGAGACAGTTCTCTGAATCTGTCTTTGTGCATAGTTTTGACTTTTGAAAGCATGTTTATGTGTACAAATTCAGAAAATGTGATTATATCAATAAGAATGGGAAGCAAGTTGAAACAAATGAACTGTATTTCATAATGAATGTTTTAATGGAAGGAAGGAAGGAAGGAAGGAAGGAAGGAAGGAAGGAAGGAAGGAAGGAAGGAAGGAAGGAACTCATGAACACAGAATTTGACTCTGTATCCTCAGTCTGGGAAGGGTGGAGTGAGAGTTGCAAACAAATTATCAAGTCCCTTTAGTAGGTTTGTTTATGGACTGGGCAAAGTAATTTTTAGGCTATTTTATATATAGAAGAGAATTGATCAAATAAGTAAATGTGTTGATGTTGTTGGAATCCAGAGTTCTCACTGTGAAACAGACACATTAATCATGGAATGGGAGAAATCAAGAAAGAACCCTATACTGACACACAGGAACTGGAGGTGTCTGGGTGAACTCATGGTGGATAGAATATAAGTATTTTTGTATATGCATGTATATGTGCATATGTATAGTTATGTTTTTGTATGTTTATACTCATATGTATGTGTATATATCTTATATTTCTGAGCTTTGTTTATTGAACAGGCCAAGAAGGTAAGACACCTGATTAGCAATGACTCTCCCTAGCATCTGCGTCTTGGTCTCTCATGCCACACACTATTCTGAAAGCAACCAGAGATCCATAGAAAAATGGCTGAGTTCAGGACAGGGGCAGAGTAGCTGAAAGGTCCTGGACCTTCTTGTTACTCCACAAAGAAAGAAGGTATTAAAAAAAAGGAAAAATGATGCAAGCATGCTGCAAGGACACAGAAGTCAGCATGAAGTGGCTTCTCCTGGCCGAATCTTGAGCAGTCGGAGCACCGACATAATTAGTTGCAGCAATGAATTATAATCCATTGAAAACAATCTGAATTCATGAGTCCGCATCAGTTAACAAAAAGGTAAAAATGATAATAAGTGGGGAGAAAGGAGGTCTCTGCCTCCAGGGGAATGCCGACTGACGGCCGACGGGAGAATGTGGAGGGCAGCGGGTGGTGCAGGAGTCGGAGAAGTTACAGCAAAGATTCGATCAGGCAGGAATCGTCAATCGATGCTGAATCTGGAGGGAAATTTTGATGATAATGAGTAGGATATCTGGATGGTCTTAAAGTGTTTCTCCCATGTGCTGTTTATCAGTGGTGAGGGAGAAAATCTATAGCAATTTCACAGTGAACAAATTGGGCCACACCTTGGCTAAATGATGAAAAGTGACATCACTGACGAGGGACAGATAAACGTGGTGTCCCCTCTGCGTTACCCGGAGAAGGGCACATGACCTGTGCAGTGTTCTGGCCTGAAATGATCCCCGCATCTAATCACGAGGAACTTCAGGCAAACTTGAAATGAGAAATGTTCTATTAAAATAAATAATAAATGAGGGTGTGGGAAACTATATTCTTCAAAGATGTCAGTTTTGTTAAAGACATTGAAAGCTACTATAAAAGACTGTGGAATGTTCCAGATTAAATGCTATAGAGACCGTGACACATAAAGGAAATAACTGAATCAGACCAGATCCTGTGCTGGAGGGAAGAAAAATGGTATAAAAGACACATTTAGGATAATGGATGAAACTTGAAATACTAATTGCAGATTAGATAAAAGTACTGCATTAATGTTAATTTTACGGAAGTTGATATCTAATACTGTGGCCATGTAAGAGAATACACTATTCTTGGAGGGTAAAGAGCTTGATTATGTAACTTATTTTATGGGTAGTAGGTAATGGGGTATATAACCTACTTTCAAATAGTCCAGGAAAAAACAAGAGAGAGAGAGAAATGGTAAAGCAATAGGGTAAAATGTTAAAAATAGGTGAATCTGGTTGTCCTTGTCAGCTTAGGCTATTATAACATAATACCATGAACTGGTTGGCTTATCAACAACAGAAATTTATTTCTCTCAGTTCTGGAGCCTGCGAAGTCCAAGATCAAGGACTTTCCAGCAGATTTGGTGTCTGGCGAGGGCATCGTGCTGGCTCATAGACCAGTACCTTCTTGTTGTGTCTCACATGGTAGAAGGGACAAGGCAGCTCTCTGAAGTCTCTTATTTTTGTTTTGTTTTGTTTTTAAAGAGATGAGGTCTTTCTTTGTCACCCAGGCTGCACAGCTCACTGAAGCCTCAAACTTCTGGGCTCAAGCAGTCCTCCTGCCTCAACCTCCCAGGCAGCTGGGATTATAGGCATGCAGCACCATGCCCAGCTAATTTTTATTTTATTTCATATTTTTAGAGACAGGGTCATGCTACATTGCCCAGGCTGGTCTTGAACTCTTTTCCTCAAGCCATCTTCCTGCCTCGGCCTCCCAAAGTGCTGGGATTCCAGGTGTGAGCCACAGCGCCCAGCCTGGAGTCTCTTTTATGAGGACACCAGTCCCATTCATGAAGACTCCACCCTTATGTCATATTCACCCCCCGAAAACTCCAGCAGCTAATATCATCACTTTGGCCATTAGGGTTCCGATATATGAATTTGGGGGGGACACAAACATTCAGTCTATAGCACTGGTCAAAAGATAGATGAGCATTCTTTGTATTTATTTTTGCATTTTTAAAAAAGTTTGAAATTTTTTCCAAATAACAGGTCTTTTAACATGGGAAAAAAAATAGACTTCTCACATGCGTCCAAAGGGGGCTTACACAGCGGTTAAAAGATGATTCTTTTCACCTTGTTCAAAGGCATCTTATAAACCTTTCAGGTTGGTCCTGTAACCTCGTGGGTTAGTTCAGGGCTCCTTCCAGAAGCTTCTCCAGTGCCCCAGCTCAGTCCAGAAGGTGTTAATAAGATAGTCTGGGAATCAGTATTATTTCATAGTTCTTTTTGTAGCCGCAGAGGCAGTAAGCTCTACCCAGAGCCACCAAAACCAGTAGTGGCCAAGGGGAAAGCTCACAATTAGATGTGGAGTTGTCTCTAGCGACTGTTTCCCACAAGATGATGGTTGTTTTAGCCACTGAGGTAATCGATACGATTCATCTCAACATGTAGAAAACCTTAGTGAGAAAGTGAAAACAGTGGTTATTAAAGGACTTAGCATTTCTGTCCATATATGTACTTAAAAATGATTTACTAATTGAGATGATATGAGAGGCATTAAAGAAATCAAGGGCCAGATTGTTATCTCCTCCTGGGTTTTTCCCCACTTTTGAGTAAGAATATGGGTGGAAGAGAGAGTTCTTTAAGGAATTAAAATAAGAATTGAGCTAAAGATGAATGAGGATCATGTTTATTTTGTGAGGATTGATTTCAATTTTCCTTGTATATGTAATAATGATGCTAGTAATGATAGCTAACATTTATTTAGTATTCTGGGACCACACTGTGCTAAACCCTGTACGGATCAGCTAATTTGATCTGTGTTCATTTTAAAGATGAGGAAACAGGCACAGAGATATAATTTACTCAGTTAATGAGTGGTAATTACTCCTGAACAACTAAAGCCGATTGACTCTGAGATTAAGGGCATTTAATGCAGAGTCAAAGAATGAGTTTAGAAGATACCTTCTCAAAGGTAAACTTTCTTATAGCAGACACTGAAGATTATGGCTCTGTAACAGAATGGGCTGAAACATTTAGACCAGTGTGTTCCTAACAGCTTTAGAATTGGCAGGTGACAGTTGTTGTGCTGTGAGTTGTTAATAGGTTAATAGGTATTCTTTGGGGAAATGAGCTTCCTAATCAAATGAGACTGGGAAACAGAGCATGTTTTCAGACCATTTAAAAAAATAACTTCCACATTATTGAACATGGCTGGGAAAATTTTTTCCCATCTCCCTGGTTCTGTGATTTTCTTTACCAGAGATTGTTTTTCTATCAGCAAAGCTTATCAATGATGTCCTGTAAAGTTCCCTAAGGATCATGCAATCAGGAGAAGAGAACAAATACAACAGGATTTGTATTTTTGGACATCAGCTTCAGTCTTCTATACTAGCTCCATTTCAGCCTGATCAAATGAAATGGTTGGGATGGTGGAGAGGTTGTTCATTAGAAAGATAACAGATTCTTCAGTGTTATCAGGAAAAGAAGGAAGGGTAATTTGATCGATGTTCTCCCAAAGTATAGAAAAATGAGGGTTTTCCATTTAGGAATTTCTGTTACATTGCTTTGTTTAACCAAAAATGTGAGAAGTAGCAGCTAGAGTATAAGTGATAAGCTATATCAAGTAATTCTTTGGAAATATCTAGCAATAGGGTATATAGTTGTAGCATTAAGATGCATTTTCCATTCCAGCCTCTCCCCTGTGTTAGATTTTCATAACTTGTAGTGGCTGGAAATAGAACTAGGAGAGGCTGTAGTAAATCTCCTGTAGTTCTCCACCCTGTTGTGCCTGTGGAAAGAAAGCAGCTCTGTGGGGAGGGGAGGGAGATGGCCAGGACGTCCTAATAGGCCATTTTCTGTCTTCTCTCGATGATTGTTCTCAATCACTTGGCAATCACGATGCTATTAGGAGCACCCTGACCGAAGACACTCACGTGCTTAGCTTTGCCATTAACAACATTGACAGGAAGCTTTGAGGTTGCTACAGAGCTGATGGGTCTTGAGAGCCTTGAATTAGAAGTCTGCCTGTCCTTATGACATGCCAAAATGGCCCAGTTCCTTCTGCAGAAGGATGCTCAAGCAGGAATTGGCACTGTACAAGTGTGGATGTCTATATTATTCCATCTCCTGTATCTCTTCATATTCTACAGTTTATTACATGGAAGAACAGTAAGTCATGGAGGTTGTCTGTAATTATGGTAATGGCTTGTATTAAAATGGAAGTTCAGCATGCTCTGGGAAACAGGATTTATAGAGTGACTTGCAGAAGTCCTTCCCTAGACCTTGCCCTCTGGCCACTTTGCGTCTCTACCATGGTGAGCCAGTGTTGGGCAAGACAAACATCTCCAGAGTTTAACTCCTCATCGTGGTTCTTTAGGCTCTTTATAGAGTTCATGATCTGGTATGAACTGGAAGTCAGGTGCAGGTTTCTTTGAGACAATGTTTCAACACTGATCTCCCAAGTTTCATTTTTAGAGCGCCCTTCCTTCCTGCCAAGGTGCTCCATGAAGTTGTGGACAGATTTGTCCCTAACATATGGGAACAGGAGGATATAAATCTCCAGATTGGCCACCGGTGCTTAAGTTCTGATTGGCAGTAGACAGTTATATGTATATATTCCCTTTATGAGCAAAATTTGCCAATCTTTTTTTTCTTTTCCTGGGAAAAAAACAACCATGTAAAAGAAAATAGAACTTTGAGATTCCTAGTAATTGTCACCCTTAAAAAGCATTTACATTTGAGACTTCACCTTTAGACTTTGAATCGAAGAATATAATTTTAAAATATATCAAATAAAAAAATGAAAGTGCTGGTTTTCAGTTGGAAGAAGTAAATACATAAAATATTTGGGAAAACACACCTGCTCTAATTACAGAATAGAATCAGACGTCGTAATGTGATGCAAAGAACAGTATCTTTTAAATTGCAAGAGGAGGATTTTCTCTAAAAGTTCTCTTACAGAAACATCTTAGAAGTGTGGGAGAATCATATTATCTCTAAAGAAATTTTCAATCCCCAAATTATTAATATTAATCAATCTAAAATGAATACCTATCATGTAGGAAACTGACTTGCTGGAAGGAGCAATGCTAAGATTAACCACAGCATGCTCATTCCTTAGGAGGACCCGGATCACTTTAAAACTGTTCTTTTTAACTAAGATGCTTGCCACCCATTTAAGTTTATAGTTGCTCATTTCTCTAACCCATGAATGGCCTTCATCTACTTATTAAGGGGAATAACTTCCCCTTCTTTATGCCCACGTCCTCAAAGAATAGGAAGAAACTGCCTCAAAGAGTGGATGATGCACTTGCTAGTCCAAGGGGAAGAGAATAGCTAAGAGCTAACCATGCTTATTGGTGAGTGTGTTTCTTTGGTGTAATGATCTGAATTAAGTACAAGATGAAAGAAGCATAATAGTATTTTGTAGACTTATGCACCTTTCCCAGTCACACAGCTGAAGTTCATCCCATTTGTCTTCTGTTAAACTTTGGGAGCAGGCAGCAAATGAGGTTGTAAGTCTCCCCTTTCAGAGATGCATGCTCCAGCCAGACCTCTGGGAACACCCTAGTCCTCTTGACAATTATCATTCTGAGCTAGTAAACTGGTGCTCTGCTTTATTTTAGAAATGGAAATGAATGAGGAAGCAAAATCTTAGAAACAGAGAAAAAAGGCTAATTTCCATTTCAATATGTAAGAAAATTATGTGAATTAGGGAAGGATTTAAAAGTTAAATATAAAACTGAGGAACTTGGTCATTGAATTGTGCAGTAAATTGCAGAGTAAATGAAATCCCTCTGGGAAGACTGATATCCTTCACTTTGTTGATGAATGAACATCAATGTATCAGGACCTCTCACTCCAGGCTCTCTGCTGTGGGTGAGAATGTGCAGGTGAAAAGGCTTGGATTAAATATCACTGATGGAGTATTTCCAGTTTGGGGCTCATTCTATTGTCTTTGATTCTCCTAGAACAATAATTCCAGAGAATTCTCCTCTTTTGCTACATCACTCTTTTGCATGCATTTAATCATTTCAATCTGCTGTCAGATCCTCTCTAAACCATGTGCATAATTGGATACATGTTCTACAACAAAAAGATCCACTTTGACACCTGCCACTTCAAAAAACAAGTGCCAAGTAAAGAAACAAGGATATTATAATAGACAAATGTATTTATTTTGACAAGTGTGATTTGTTTTTAATTATTAATATTTCACAGTATACTAGTAGCTGTCTTGTAGAATATTTTGCAAAAGCAATGACATCTGATAATATGTCATTACAACATTAGCATACCTCTATGCAATTAAGGCTCTAGTCACAAGAGGAGTTGACTTTCATTTTTAGTGTGAATTACCATGAAGCTGGAGAAAAATATGAATATGAGAATTAATAATAGTTCTGCATTTCTGTTAAGCTTTTCATCAGTACCTTGAAAATATTTCATTGTTTCAGCCACTGTGAAATCCTGAAACCTTAACACAAGAATCTCTGATACTTGGTATAAAATTCTATAATTGTTACAGTTGTCCATTTGAGTTTTTTACATGTTAAATTTTTCTTTTTTTAGAAATTTGCACACTTAGCCTTTAGAAAATGTATAACAGAACATCACATTTTTAATTCTAATAGATTAAGATGTGAGAACAAATTTAAGCTGAGAAGGACTGGAGCTGATCTTTTTGTTTTTGTAATGGTTAGAGAAATCTTAAGGACCCTTGGCCATTTCTCAGCAGTGATTGTCTCATTCTATCTTCACTCAACAAAAACCTTCCCCATTCAGTCTGTATGATCTCGATTTAAATTTTCTGGTGCTGAGTTTCCTTGATAAACTTGGAATAGTCAGAAGAAAGATATGGAAGGAAAGATTATGCCCCTCCTCCATTTCCACCACTCTTTCAGAGACTAAAAAATCTGATTTTGCTTTAATTTGTACTCAGCAGTGTCAACTCTGTCAGAGGAAAGGGCATCCCTGCTGACAGCAATCATTATAACTCCAGGAGACCAGCAGAGATAAATATACTATAAGCCATCTTCTGCGTGGGTCAAACTTGTCTTTACACTTTTGAGGTCCAGGTACTTTGCAGAGAGATTTCCTCCATCAGAACAGTTTCTGACTGATACTCAAAGTTGTGGTTGTTTTTGATCCTTTCATAGAAAAATGTTAATATGTTACACACCAAAATATGCCAGTTGTGTTGATTAAAGGATTCTTTTTTATATGAGAATTTATGCTAATATTCAGCAAATAACAATCTCCATAAAATGAAAATAAATAAAAACACAAATCCAGAAACACTGAACACCATATGTAAATTTAACTGCCATTTCATTCTAATCTCTCATGATGGAATTGGATATTTACAGAATTAATTGAAAATCAAATGCATATTTGCTATGTATATCAAATTCAGAAGCATGAAATATCTAGGTTTTTGGTTGTTTTTTTACAATTAGAAAGAAATTCCTAAATCCTACAAAAGGTAAAATAAATAGCACCAAGCAAGCATCTGCTGGGGAGATTAAACTATGTTGCTTTTCACTGCTGCTTTGAATATTGTCGTTATTCTTTTTTCCCTTTGTTCTCTGTGTTTGGCCTACTGTAACCTTTATAAAATTTACTTAGGTAGCAATTTCTTTATCCTGTCCCAAGACTGTAGAGAAACAAGTAGGGAACCACTCAACCTTGTTTAACCAGAATGGGCATTTGCTTTGTAACGGTGGAACATGTTTCTGGAAATGAAGATCTTCCCTTGAAAGAATGTTTTTATTGTATTTTCTACTGTATTGCCTTTATTGCATTTAGAGTTAAAATGTAAGCAACTGAATCTACAAACAAGTTTAATGTAGTTTATATGATTCTGCAAGGGTACTGCTTTTTTCATTTTGCATGGAGAGACCTCTTTCCTTTTTATATACATCAGTCAAATAAATCCTCTGAGATACCTTATCAGTGGATGTTTTGAAAGTGTTGGAACAAGAGGAAAAACAGGGGGAAACATCAAAATGGAAAGTTATATCTGCGCAGTATGATTATAGATGAGTTTTATTTTCTTTTGAATTTTTCTGTACCTTATAAAAATTTACCATTGACAATTAAGTATTTCTTATAATCAGAAGAGAAAAAGAACCCTGGATAGCAGATCAGTGAAGACTAGGCTGCCAACAAGCGCTTGTGGAATTCCTACTGTGTACCTTTCACTAATCAACTCCATGGTCAAGATTTATGCCTGATATAATTAGAGGGTGACTTCCCACAGCTTTTGGAATCTGCCCCTTCAACCAGCCACAAAAACCATTTCCACAACTGGAGCCCCTGAAATGTCAACTGACATAATTTTTGCCATGATAATCCTTCATGTGATACCATCTTTCCGTGAAGGAGATGTCTCTGGTGTGACAGCCTTTATAAAATCCAGCAAGACGGTCGTTAGTTCTTTTCTCTTTTTGTGTGAAAGTCTTAGAAATGAATTCAAGAGTATTTTTAACATTCTGTATTGTTTTTGTCCTCCTAGCCTGCTTGTTTAAGCAAATATGAAAAGATTATCATTTTTCCTCATCTAAGAAATACCTTATTGCTCTCAATGATTTGTGTTTGTTTTTTACTTTTGCTTTCATTGCAAAAATGATTTGATAAATATGTCTTACTTTGACATACAAGCGAAGACTTGTGTAGGGTGTATTTGTATCAGCTCATTACAATGCGTATGTGTATTTTGAGAAGAGGGCTTTTAATACAAATATTTTCCAGAGAGTCACAAAATGTCTTCATTCACAGTCTGCTCTTAAGACCAAGGTGCACCCCATAGCCCGTTTCTGCTTTTGTCCTGGCTGTCAAAGCTCCAGCCCTTCCTGCGTATCAGGGAGCTTGCTTCCTGTCCCCAGTTGCTCAGACTGCTTTAGGAAGCAGATGAGGACTGGAATACAGTCTCCCCTGGTGGCCTCAGCAAGCCATACTTTCCCTCTGCACCTGAGGTGGCAGTAACCTTTCTTTTTGTGATCGGATTAGAAATGAAGTGATTTGGGAATAACAAAGCTTTTGTATTTGATTCAAAATGCCCAGTTTTGTAAATACAGTGATATGCAGGGGAGTCCTCACGTCGACTAGCTCCAATAGACAAGAAATAAATCCCATGCCAGAAAAAACCCATAGGATCCTCAGGTAAGAATAGAGATTGGACGCTGTGGGTAACTCTTACCATAGGTTTCTTTTCAGGTTTATTCCCCTAAATCACATCTGCCGCCCTTTTCCCTGCCCCTCTTCCATCCATCCAGCTTCGTCACCACCTTACTGGCAGTTCTCACTCACCCGTAAGCCTTTAGTCACGTGGATCTTTCCTGGAATACCCTTCTCCACCATTTTTTCAAGGTCCAGATGATGTGTCATTTCCCACATGATGCTTTCTAGAGCTCAGGTGGTTGGGAATCACCCTCCTCCCTGTGAGCTGGGCCGTCATCAAAGTCTTGATCACATTCAGCCTGGTATTAACGTGGTTGTTTACGTCCTCGGTCCTTACATCATTAGGCTTTTTAAAGAGAAGAGTAAGGCCTGTGTCTTATTCATCTCTCATTTTCCCACAGTTTATTCAGTTTATTGTTCCGAGTTTTGCACATCGTAGGTACTAGGTAAGGTGTTATTGTTGTTGTTTAATTTGAATTCCTAACATTTGTTTATTTTTATGGTGAGAGGTTGATTAGAGAAAAAAAGACAGAAAGGCATTAAAAAAGTAATTTGCAGGAATTGGTAATAGTCACATCTAACAACTTGGGTAGTGATTTGCAGTTTTATAAAAAGGCATTGGCATATCATAATAAGGAAGACTTAATGGCAAAGCCTGGTCTGGAGCATCTTTTTAGATAAAATCTAAAAGGGGCCAAGAAAAAGCCGTGAGTGGAGCAGTTTCCCCTTGTCCTGCCTGCATCTTCCACGTGCAAGGAAGGCTGTTAGGGGCTTTTCATTCATTGGTCCCTGCACCAGCTCAAATTCCTATCTGGTTTTTGTTTGTTTGTTTGTTTGTTTGTTTGTTTTGCATGGGGTGTTTTCTGGTGGAAACTGGAAAACCTACTAGACAAATTCTGAAAGAGCTGTAGCACTCTGTCTGTTTTTATTATGATAAAGAAAGGGCTATTTTTGAGGCAGTTAATGTTTTCTTGTCACACTGAGGTAGGTGATTAACAACTTTATGATGTCAGAATACAACTAGGCTTTTCTCATATCTTCTGGAATTAGTCAATTTTTCCTTATTTTCTTCTTCTCTCTCTGTCTCTTCTTCCCATTCTCTTATTTTTTTCCACAGAAACTTTAAATAGCAGAGTGGAAAAAAGAGAAAAATAAAAGATGATGAAACTGAAAATTAAACATCTAATTTCAAATTTTATATTGCTTGTAATTTTTTTTCTTACAAAAAGGCCAGGTGATAAAATTAATGTTTCAAGTTAAACATGAAATGATAAAAATATACTTGCCATAGGCTTTTCTTCCTTGGTAGACTAGTTTAAAACATTTTTAATATTACATTATAAAAGTTACGTCTAACTACAAATGGAATGCAAGAATTACTGCCTGAAGCAAAAATCTCAAATTTATACTAGAATATATGAAGTAAAATGTGAATTTCTACCTTTATCTTTTTGTTCAATCCCACTCTTTTTCAGAAGGAAACTTTGTTAAACACTTTATATATATACATTCTTGCAAGCCTTCTATGCATCTATACATATATGCGCATACATATATAGATCAAAAATAACTTGTATCATACTATACATATTTCTATGCAGTTTGGTTTTTTCACTTTGAATATAACTTTGGAGATCTTTCCATGAAAAATATGAGGCTCTACCACGTTTTTATGGTCACATAGTTTGTGATCTTTTCCATAATGATTGACACTTCGGTAATTTTCAGGGTTTTTTGGCAGTAAATTTTATTGTACATACACAAACATACCTTGGAGTTATTGCAACCTAGGTTTGGTTCCAGACCATTGCGATAAAGTGATAATCACAAAAGTCACATGCATTATTTGGTTTTCTGGGGCATATAAAAGTTATGTTTATACGATACTGTAGTCTGTTAAGTGTGCAGTAGCATAATGTCTAAAAAGACAATACACAGACCTTAATTTAAAATATTTTATTGCTAAAAAAGGCTAACAATTATTTGAGGCCTCAGCAAGTTGTAATCTTTTTGCTGGTGGAGGGCCTTGTCTTGATGTTGATGGCTGCTGTCTGATCAGGGTGGTGGTTGCTGGCAGTTGGGGTGGCTATAGCAATATCTTAAAATAAGACAACAACGAAGTTTGTGCATCAATTGACTTTTCCTTTCACAAAAGACGTCTCTGCATTTTTCCCACAGTAGAACTTCTTTCAAAATTGGAGTCAGTCCTCTCCAACCTCGCTGCTTTATCAACTATAAGTGTATGGAATATTCCACATCCTTTGTTGTCATTTCAACAGTGTCGACGGCATGTTCACCAGGAGTAAATTCCATCTCAAGAAACTACTTTTTTTGTTTATCTGTAAGAAGCAACTCCTCCTCATCCATTCAAGTTTGATTACGAGATTGCAGCAATTCAGTCACATCTTCAGGCTCCATTTGTTCTGCCACATCTGCAATTACTTCTTCCACTGAAGTCTTGAACCCCTCAAAGTCATTCATAAGTGTTGGAATCAACTTCTTTGAAACTCCTGTCAATGTTGATATTTTGACCTCCTCCCATGAATCACAGATGTTCTTAGTGGCATCCAGAAAGGTGAATACTTTCCAGAACGTTTTCAAGGTACTTTGCTAAGACCCATCAGAGGAATCACTATTTATGGCAGCTGTAGCCTTACAAAATGTATTTCTTAAAAAGTAAGACCTGAAAGTAGAAATTACTCCTCAATCCATGGGCTGCAGAATGTATGTTGTCTTAGCAGCCATTAAAACAACATTTATCTCCATCAGAGCTCTTGGGTGAACAGGTGCATTGTCAAGGAACAGTAATATTTTGAAAGGAAACTTTTTTTTTCTGAACAGAGGATCCCAACAGTGGGGCTTAAAATATTCAGTAAATCATGCTGTAAACAAATGTACTGTCATCCCAGCTTTGTTGTTCTATTATAGAGCAAAGGCAGGGTAGATTTGGCATACTCCTTAAGGGCCCTACGATCTTTGGAATGATAAACGAGCATTGGCTTCATCTAAAGTCACCAACTACCTTAGCACATAACAAGAGAGTCAGCCTGTCCTTTGAAGCTTTGAAGCCAGGCATTGATTTCTCCTCTCTAGCTATGAAAGTCCTAGATGTCATCTTCTTCCAGTAGAAGTCTGTTCCATCTATATGGAAAATCTGTTGTTTAGTGGAGCCACCTTCATCAGTGTTCTTAGCTAGATCTTCTGGATAACTTGCTGCAGCTTCTACATCAGTACTTACCGCTTCACCTTGCACTTTTATGTTACAGAGATGGCTTCTTTCCTTTAAACATCATGAACCAACCCCAGCTAGCTTCAAACTTTTCTTCTGGTAGTTCCTCACCTCTCCCAGCCTTCACAGAATTGAAGAGAGGTAGAACCTTGCTCTGGACTAGGCTTTGGAAATGTTTTGGCTGATGTGACTTTTTATCCACACCACTCAAACTTTTTCCACATCTGCAATAAGGCTGTTTCACTTTCTTATCATCTGTGTGCTCACTGGAGTAGCATTTCTAATTTCCTTTAAGAACTTTCCCTTTGCATTCACAACTTGACTAACTGTTTGGCACAAAAGGCCCAGCTTAAGGCCTATCTTGGCTTTTGACATAACTTCCTCACAAAGTGTAATCATTTCTAGCTTTGGATTTAAAGAAATGTGCAACTTATCCTTTCACTTGAACAGTTAGAGACCATTCCAGAGTGACTAGTTGGCCTCCTTTCAATATTGTTGTGTTTCAGGAGATAGAGTGTCCAGAGCACAGGGAAGGAGAAGGGGAGTGGATGGTTGGTGGAATAGCCAGAACACAGAACACAACAAATGTATTGATTAAGTTCACCATCTTAAATGGGTGTAGTTTGTGGCACCCCAAAACAATTACAATGGTAATGCCAAAAATCACTTAGATCACTGTAACAGATATAATAATAATAATGAAATAGTTTGAAATATTGGGATAATTACCAAAATGTGACACAGAGACACGAAGTGATCTCATGCTGCTAGAAAAAGGGCACCAATAGACTTGCTTGATGCAGGGTTGCCACAAACTTTCAATCTGTAAAAAATGCAATATCTGCAAAACACAATCAAGTGAAGCACAATCAAATGCAATATGCTGTATTTTTTTTTCACATGTATGAATACATCTCTAAGATAGAGTTACAAAAGTAGAATTTCTAGGGCAAGGTATAAGCATATTTAACATGTAGGGTTCCTACCAAATTGTCCCCAGAATGGCTGAAGCAAGTTGCCGATACCAATAACATAAGAGAATGTGATTTCCCTATGTATCTTCTTGCATTGGGTGTTATTAATTTTTTTCTTAATATCTTCAACAAATTGGACAACAGATAGCTCATTATTTGTTATTGCTCCTATTATCAGAAAACTTTAACATCTTTTCTTGTGTCCCTTGTATTTTTGAATGTGTATTGTTTATTTTTTCTCACATTTCCATTTACCTTCTTGTTTATTCTTTCTCTAATGACACATTTTGAAAATTACTGGAAATTTATAATACATTTTATATATGGTATAACAAGGTCCTTCTTATTTTTCTCTGCCATAACTTTTCTTAGCTCTTTTCCAGATGTATTTTACAATCAACCTGACAAATTCCATAGAAAATTCTCTTTGGGATTTTGTTGCAGTCTGCATTGAATCTATAAATTAATTTTAGGAAAGGTTACATATTTACAAAATTTAGTTTTCCAGCCAGGAATATGGTTAACCTCTATGCTTACAGGTTTTTATTTGTAGCTTTCTATAAAATGTGTACATTTTTTGTTTGTATTAATGCTGGTATGTTGTACTTTTTGCCACTGTTGTGAGTGGGAAATTTTTCCACTATGTTCTAATGATTATTAAAGTTACATAGAAAAGCTATTGGTTTTTGTTTACCTTGTTCTAGACGCTTTATGGTATACTTTCATTAATTCTTGCAGATGTTCATTGGATTTTCTTAGATTAAGAATTTCTTTCCTTAATTACAAAGTAATACATATTGTAGTAAAATTTCCAAAGTCTAAATTTATAAAATAAGAAGAGAAAATGCTCCTTCATCATTTTTAACAGTTCTGCAATGTGAATAGTTTTTTAACTTACAATGTTTTAGACTTATTTTCATGTTAGTATGAATGTACTTTATTCTTTTGAAAAACTGCATATTTTTAGTATGGATAATCATGATTTACTTTTATCCAAGAAATGCATATGTGCATAGCTAGCAAATAACACTGAAAGGCTTATAATGAAAAAAGTCAGTATCCTTTCCACAGACCTTTCCACCTCCATCCACCTTCCCCAGAGGACAGAACTTTAAGTGATTTTTAATTTTTTTTCTTGTACTTGTCTTCAGTTTTCTAAATGCTCATTATACTGCTCTTTCTTGATATATCAACCTCCATTGATTTTCTGGGTGAGAATTTGCTTTTTTTAAATTCCTTTCTTCAGACAGGCGGGAGGGAAGGAGAGGATGGGTATATACATACCTAATGGGTGCAGTGCGCACTGTCTGGGGGATGGACACGCTTGAAGCTCTGACTTGGGTGAGGCAATGACAATATATGTAATCTAAACATTTGTACCCCGTAATACACTGAAATAAAAAAATTCCTTTCTTTTGCTCCTTCAGTTCCCCCCAAATAATACACATCACAATTTGTTTTTTTAAACCAATAGCCATTATTTACATTATAACTATTTAATATTGTTTACTGCTAGACCAAATAGTATACCATGCTTTGATTTTTGTCTTGAATTTTCTAAGTGAGGGATCACTTTGATTCTTTTCTTCCTACAATTACGCTACTCTTATCTTTTTCTTATGTTATCTCATTGGCTAAGACTTTTAGAATAATGTTGAATAGTAACAATAACATTGGTTATTCTTATCTTGTCCCAGCTTTCACAGAAATGCTTTGCATACGGATTAATTGTTTAGAAGTCTACATTTAAATATCTCAACCCAGATAATTTCTGATACTCAAAAACAAAATAGTTTTTTGAAATAATGTTTTTAGTCTATTCCTTTGGAAAATGACACTTGTATGGACACCTTCTCTATTTATTGATGGTCTTGATTTTTTTTTTCTGGCTTAATAAAAGCAGCAACAGTAATGAAACTATCATTAAATGCTGATTAAAAAAACTCAGATATATGAAATCCATGAAAAACAAAATTAAAAGAAAAACTAAAAACCTTAAACATGAATTCCTCCGTGATGAGATCGCCGTGAAGCTCACCTACATCTCGGGCATTGTGCGTAAGAGCAACATGAATAAAAGATGAGAGGCGAGGGGGAGGTTTAATCTATGCAGGAACAGGGTGTTACAAGAAAGTGGAGGCCAGTCCGTCAGAAAAAAAAAAAAAAGGATAATGGGGTAGAAGTCTTCAAGTACTTAGATAATGAATAAAAATAATAATACTGTACAAGGTAATTTTAAGATCTGTGATTATTGGGAAAGATTAACACTAAGTATAACTTGGTATTTAACCACAATTTTTCAATGAATACACTAATGACGTAACATACTGTCCGTATAAACTAAAAATTACTCTTTCTTGTCCTTTTGTGTCTTTTTTGGGTAAGAACAAAAAAGGAGACAGTGGCTGTGATAAACTGTCATTTCCCAAGTGCTACATGTCCCTGGGGATCCTTGTAGTGTGTGGTAGGAAAAGCAAGACAATCTAGGCTTTTCCTAGTAATGGAGAAAGGAGCAAGCTGGAGGGTGGAGGGTGGCCGCTGACCACAGGCTGCTGGGCACAGCAGCACGTGCCTCATGGATACTGGTGTGCAGAACCTGAGCCTACCTGGGGCTCAGCAATTCTCTCAGGCTTAACAGTCACCTGTTTCCCACTCCCTAACACCAACCTGAAAGCTTCTATTAGTAGCATAAAACACTATATTCCTGGCACACACCCAACTCAGTTTTTGCTCTTTAAAGGTCTGGCAGGCAGTCTCTAATCCAGAGTCCTTCTCCATGCACTCCAGCCAGGGCTTGAGGGTGGCACAGAGACACCGTGGCACTCCCTTCCATTATTGTGTTCTGCTAGAGAGCCCTGGATAAAATCTCTTCCTGCCTGGAATACCTGGAGTGGGTTCTGCTTTCCTGTCCAAACCCCAACAGATGCAGTATCATTCTCTCATTATTTAATGTCCTGAGAGGTAGCTAGTTTGTACTTTGGGAATGAGTTACCTGTCTTATTAAAACAAAAGACATAAATGCAAGATTTTAGTGAAAGGAGAATCTACAAGGGAAGAGGAACAGCTGAACAAAGCAACTGCCTGCTCTCTTCCCACTGCTTCCCCTTTCTTTTCCGGTCTCGAGCTAGATTTTTCTTCTGTCACCATGCCTTCTCCATGCACTAATGTATTATCACCCTTTGAAGCCAAGAGCAGCATATGAGAAAACACTAACCCTTGCCCATGGCAGACATCAATAATTGATCACAGCAGTCCTGCCTGCTGATCGCCGATTTGGCCCACATTCTTCTAGTGCGGTGTGATCTGGCCCCTGTAAATAGATTAAAAGTGACATGTAAAAAAACCCTATGTATTGCCTCACAGCTTTGACCAAGAAACCCTCGCAGACATAAAAGCTATAATGTTTGTACAAAAACAACTGTGTTCAGAGAGTAACAGGGGGATCATACATCTTTTAGGTTTTATAGATAATCTATCATTCCAACAAGGAGACTAAATTATAACTAAAGCACAGTTCCAGCCTCTGCTCGTGTGCTTGCTTTTGAATTGTAGCCACAGGTTCCGAAATGTGAAGGGCCCATCCTGAACGTGTTCCCTCTGCTTTGCTATTGAGGTCATCTTGCCAAGTGAGTACCTAATACACAACCATGCTATAAAATATGACTGTTTCCCCCACAACGTAATTGAAACAGATGTTCTAAGAGATAGTTTTACTCTTCGGTGATGTCATCTCATTAGGGATAAATCCTTCTTTGTTCTTTTTTATGAGTCACTTCAACTCATTCTATGAGAGTTTTGTATGTGTAAAAGTTGTTGCCAGTTGGTTGCTAGCTTCTGATTTATTTCGATTGAGACTTCTACATGATATATGTCATTAAGTTCTCACTTTTAAATGTCCTATATTTGATACAGTATTGTAGCCATTTATTGGTCCAGTAACATAATTTAAATATATATTTTAGGATATATTTTGTACAAGGCAGAAATTGTAATACCTTGATGGAATCCATTTAAAATGAACTGACAATGATTTTCCATTAGTGCAGAGCTGCAGTGAATCACTGTAGTGCAAAGGTAATGCATTGCATGAAACTTTTGGTCATTTACATTAATAAAATGCCGTGCAAAAGAAGTAAACTTTCTTTGCATTTTATTGCACACTAATAAATATGTTGGAGAATGCCAAGAATTTAGCTTTAAGGTTCAATATATCAACACCAAGGACTGTTACTTTTTAACTGTTTGTTTTACAATGAGCGCTGAAAGTGTGGAGTGTGTTGCTTTTATGATAATTGAAGTTTGTCATCTTTCACTCGGTTGCCTATTTGTAATGTTACTCCCGAGAAAAGTCACCTGAAAATGTGAAATGCACCCAGACAGGGATAAGCAGAGCATGTTGTAAGTATTAAGTCCAATTCAAACATCATTTTTTATCAACCCCTGCAAGGTGCTGGGAGCCATTCTGGAAGCTGGAGGCACAAACATGCATGAGAAATAGTTTCTGCCCTCACAGAATTCACGGTCCAGCTCTGGACACTAATGTACTGGCAATGAACACTGACTGCTCTTGTAGTTATTCAGCTGCAGGCCCCCTTCCTCAGCTCCTTCAGGTGTTTGCTGAATGGTCATCTACTCAATGGGGCTTTCTTAGACCACTCTATTCTAGTACTACTCTTTCCCTCCCAACTCTCAGCTCTCATTATTCTTCTATCCTGTTTTTTAGCACTTAGTGATAGAGTATGTTATTAGCAGATAATGTGCTATATTTTTTTAAAAATCCTTCAAGTTTATTATCAGCTTCCTCCCATTGGAAGGTAAATTCCACAAGAATTGGGATTGTCATCTGTTCTGTTCATTGACGAATCCCTCTTAGAACGTGCCTGGCCCAGAATAGGCAGTCAATAAATATTAAATACATGAATAGGGATGAATCATCCCAAGAGGGCTGGGAAAGGATTCAAAGAGAAAGTAACATTTGAACTAGACCTTGAAGAAGGGATAGAAGTCTCCAGGGGAGATGCAGCTTTCCAGGAGAGATCACCATGAGCAAAGCTCATGTCCAGGTCAGAGAGAGTGGCCTGGGGGTGTCTAGAGAGCCAGGGTTGCAGGATTGCCGGAGAGTGGGTGGGAGGAGGAAATGAAAGAAGTTGGGGCCAGATGGTGAAGGGCCAGACAAAAATAAAAATTAGCATATAAATGGACTCACTTTGCTCAATCAGAAGGAGAAATTTTTTTCTTAAAAACAGTGGGTGTTTTCCTGATTTTTATGACTTCAGCTCATAAATCAAATCTTTAGAGCTACTAATGATGTCAGCCTGCTGAAGTTAGCAGCAGAGAGTGACTGAGGAAAGTGGTGGCCCATGGATAGTCACGTGATTAGCAAGGGACATGTCAGAGCCTGCCAACTTGAACTTCCTTGTAGGAGACAAGGCTAAGGAACGACTTTGGGAAGGGCTGGATGTTAGAGGAGTCATCCTAGTGAATCAAGGAGAGGTGGGTTCTTAGAATAAAAGCAGAGCCAGCTCTTAAGTTTCTGAATGAGGACGAAGGGGAGAAATCAGTGGCACAGAGGCCATGGACTTCAGTGGCGAAGCAGCCCAGGGCACCGGGAAAGCCATGCCCTGGAAACTCCTAGGAATAGCAAGAGATCAAGACCCTCCTGCCCGCGCCCCTCCCAGCCCTAGTGTTGGGAAAGGAGCGACCACCACTAGGAAGGTTTCTGGAATAAAGTTTTGAGCTTGAGGAAAATACATTACCTTTACTATGAGACAACAGAAGAAAAAAATTGATTGTATACTTGAGTGTCTAACACAGAGAATGGGATTTTTAAAAAACTGAGAGATGAAGACTTCAGAGTGGCTGAGATACACCGGCCTTGGGAGAGTTCTGGGCCCAGATGGTCACTGTGTCGGGACAGGGAGGGGCCTGGTGATGGTCCAGGGCTTGGGAACGAGGCCCCCGGGACCTCAGCACTGGAGAGGCACAGGGATGCCACAGGGTGTGGTGGGTGGATCCTAGTTAATAGGGAGCCTTGTGAATTGTCACCCCGTAGGGCCAACCGAAAAGTAAGCAGGCCAACCCCTTCCAGGCTAAGCCACTTTCCAGTAATTGAAAGCCTCCTGGCATATCCCAAGTGTCATCTTATATTACCCTGAAAATAGCTGCTCCATTTAGGGTTGCATTTAACAGGGCTTACGCAGAGAAGATAAAGGATGGTGCAATCTGTTCTCATCCTACATCTTTGGTTAAGGGCATTTACTCCTCTGAGGGGTGGGGGTGAGGACAGGATAATGTGTAATTTATGGTAAATTATCATAGATATTTATAGATACATTTTACCCATAAGATTGTCTTATTGTTATTTTATATGCCTGATTTACACTTCTGAAAGAAGTCAAGGCAACTCTTATTTTTTCACATGCACATTAAAGCACACATATTCATTTATATTAGAATAACACTGATAGCATTTTGTGTCTTGTCACTATTAAAAATAAAACAGTAGAATTTACAAAGAATAACAAAATTTGTTAATGCAAAGCACCACAGTCTCTCATTGTTACACTGTTATAGCATCTCCATATTTTAAGGAATTTGCAATCATGTAAAATGTATTGAATTTGATAGACTCCCACTATAAAACAGCTGAATGCTTCATAACAACCAACAAAGGGGTTGCATTTTTTCTGCTTGGCAGATTAACTGCTAGTTTTGTTTCCTGCCAGATCACTCGCTGTAACGCAAGTAATAAATCAGGATTAGTTTCTTCCTTTTTAGGGTTTGCTTGTGTTTTTTTCTTTTTTTCAAGTCTACCAAACTCTCTTTATTGGTGAGCAGAAAGACAGGGACCCAATCTATACATGTTCCTTCCTGTCATCAATAGTCTTATTCAAATTAAAACACTTAAAGATGAATTGGATGTAAGGATGTCTTGGCATGGAGAAAGAAGCCATGAAAAAAAATCTTGAGAAATGGGAGTTCATGGAAGGGGGACAGGCATTTCTACCAATGTTGCTTTGGTGTGTTCTTGTGTGTTCTTGGCATGGGTGTCTGAGCTTAAAGTATACTTTAATGAGCATACTTGACATACAATAAACTGCACATATTTAAAGTATACTACTGTATAAGTTTTGACATGTGTGTATACCCATGAAACCATCTCCATGGTCAAGATAATGAATATCTTCATCACTCCCAAAAGTGTATTGTTATGTGTCTTAATAGTTCATTGCATTTTGTCTGAATGTTATTCAGCAATATGATTGTAAATTAATGTATTGCTATATATATCAAAATTTGCTTATCCATTGACCTGTTGATGGGCATTTGAGTCGCATTTGAGGGCATTTGAGTTCCATTTTTTGACTATTACAAATAAAGCTGTTGAGGCATGGTGGTGCATGCCTGTAATCCCAGCTACTCAGGAGGCTGAGGCAGGAGGATCACTTGAGCCAGGAGTTTGAGGTTGCTGTGAGCTGTGATGATGCCATGGCACTCTAGCCCAGGCAACAGAGCAAAACTCTGTCTCAAAAACATACAAACAAACAAAAATAAAAAATAAAGCTGTTATGAATGTTTATGTACACATTTTTGTAAGGTCACATGCCTACTTTCTCTATGAGTGGCTGGATCAAATTGTGGACAACTTTTTAAGACTGCCACACTGTTTTCCAAAGTGGTTGCATCATTTTATATTCAGACTTGCAGTATGTGAAAGTTACAGTTGCATCATATCTCAGCCCACACTTAGTATGGTCAGACTTTTTAGTTTTAGAAACTCAAAATAGGTTTGCAGTAGGATGTCATTATAGTTTTAATTTGTATTTCCCTAATGATGAATGATGAATCATGTTGAGCATCTCTACATGTGCTAATTTGCATTTGTATCTATTCTTTGAAGTGTCCAAATATTTTGTCCATTTTTTAACTTGGTTTTGTTTTCGTATTATTGAGTTTTGAGAATTCTTTATGTATTCTGAATTAAAGTTTTATCAAATATGTGATTTGCATTTTTTTTTCCTAGTCCATGGCTTATTTTTTTCCTTCTGATAATGAGTTTCTAAGAGCAGAGTTTTTAAATCTTGATGAAGTTCAATGTATTTTTTCTTTTGATCATCATTTTGGTGTCATATCCAAGAGACCTTTGCCTAACCCAATATAGATAATTTTCCTATGTTTCCTCCAGGAAGTTTTATTTTGAATTAATTATTGTATATCATGTAGGGGATGGATGAATTAAAACTGTTTTTTTGCATATGGATATTCAATTGTTTCAGCACCATTTGTTGAAAAGATTTATTTTTTTCTCCCAAATTGTCTTAGTCTTTTTTAAAAATCTATCTGGACTGTCTATTTTGTTCCATTAATTTATTTGTCTAGCTTGATGTCAGTCCCATACTACCTTGATTACTGTAGATTTATAATGAATCTTAAAATCAGGTAGTATAGCTCCAACATTGTTCTCCTCTTTAAAGTTGCTTTAGATTTTCTAGATCCTTTGCATTTTCATATAAATTTTAATTGAGATTGCAAAGAATTTATAGATTAATTTAGAAAGAATTTATGACAATAACAAGTCTCTTCATCCATAACTATATCTCCGTTTATTTCCATCTTCATAAGTTTCCCAGCTATACTTTGTAGATTTAAGCATGCAGGTCTTGCTCATTTTTTATCAGAATCATCTCTTAGAATTTCGTATTTTCATGTTATCATAAATGGTATTTTTATTTCAATTTACAGTTCACTCATTGTTAGTATATGGAAATACAAATAATTTTTATATATTGCTTTTGTGTCCTGCAAACTTGCCAAACTCATATATTAGTTATAGTAGACTTGTTATTAATATTATCCTGTAAACTTTTACACATAGATGAACACATGCACTGCAAATAATGATGATCTTACATCTTCCTTTCCAATCCAGATGTCCTTTATTTCTTTTGCTTACTGCACTGGTTAGAGCCTCCATTACAATGTTGAATATATGTGGTGAGGGCAGACATTGTCGCTTTCTTAGGTTTAGGTAGAGAGAATCATTCAGGCTTTCATCATTAAGTAAGGTATTAACTGTAGGTTCTTTTAGATGACCTTTACCAGGATGAGGAAGTTTCCTTCTATCCCTAGTTTGCTTAGAGAATTTTATCAGTAATGGAACTGGATTTTGTCAAACTCTTTTTCTTAATCCATTGTGATAATCATGTGGTTTTTCTTTCCTAGTCTGTTAATATGGTGAGTTACATTGATTGGAATTTGTATGTGAAAGCAATCTTGCCTTCTTGGCATAAACACCACATGGTCATGCTGTATTACCATTTTTATATGTTTTTGGATTTGATTAGCTCAAGTTTTGTCAAGAATTTTTGCATCTGTGTTCATGAAGGATATTGGTCTGTAGTTTTCTTTTCCTGTAATCATTTATTATGGTTTTAGTAGGGGTAAAGCTTGTCTCATAGAATGAATTTGGAAACATTCTCATCTCTTCAATTTTCTGCAAGACTTTGTAAAGAATTGGTATTATTTCTTTCCTTAACATTTGCTACAATTCACCAGTGATTTGGGCATTGAATTTTTTTTTTTTTGTGGGAAGGCTTTCAACTACAGATTCCTTTTTTAAGCTAGTCTGCTTAAAGTTGTCATACAGCCAACTGATGTACTTTTCATTTTTTAAAAAAATCCTTTTGTCTCTATGTTTCATTTTAGATAGTTCCTACTGTTATGTCTCCAAGTTTACTCATATTTTCTTCTGTAGTAACTAATTGGCTATTAATTGCATCCAGTGTGCTTTTCATCTCAGACACCATGTTTTTTATCATTAAAAGTTTGTTTTGGACCTTTTTGTATCCTCCATGTCTTTATTTAAACTGCTCAACTGTGCCTTATTTATTATATTGAATGCAGTTATAATGTTTTTAATGTCTTTGTGTATTCTATCATCTATATCATTTCTGTATTGATTTTGATTGGTTATTTTTACTCCTCTCCATGGATCTTATTGTCTTGCTTCTTTGCATGCCTAGTATTATATTTAATCGAATGCTAGCCATTGTGGATTTTAACTTGTTACATGCTGGATATTTTTATTTTTCTATAAATATTATTTTGTTCTGATGTGCAATTAAGTTACTTGGAAACAGTTTAAAATTTTCATTTCTTGGTTTTAAGGTTTGTTAGCCCTAGTCTGGACCCAGACTGTGTTTATTCTAGGGCTAATTTTACTCTACCACCTAGGCAAAACTCTTCTGAGCACTGGACCCTACGCTCCCACGAATTATAAGGGGTTCCATTCTGTCTGGTGAGAACAGGGACTACTCCCAACCCTGTGCAAGTCGGAGACTGGCTCCTTTCCATCTGCCCCTTTCATGAGTTTATTTCCCTGGATTTGGGTAATTGGATTACATGCATGTGCTAATCAATACTCAGCTAAAGAGTGCACGGGGACCCTCTGCAAATCTCCAGAGCTCTCTTTCTATGCAAATCTTTCCACTGTGGCACTCTCCTGCAAGCTCTGGCTGCCTCCACCTCTGTGGACCCTCATCTCTGTCTCCTCCAATTAGGGTGTCATTGTGCACTGCCTGGCTTCTCCTTCTTCAGCTCATGGCTGGGAAATTCTTACTACATAGTAAGCTGGAGCAATTGTAGGCCTCATCTTGTTTGTTTCCCATCTTGCAGGGATCACTATCCTTCATTGTCTAATGTCCAATGTTAGAAAACTGTCGTTTCATATATTGTGTCCAATTTTTAGTTGTTTCAAGTGGGAATGTAAATGTGTACCTGGTAGTGTATCTTGGCTGGAATTGGAAGTCTATTTTTTTTTTCGGTCAAAATTAGAAGTGTCTGTGGGGTTTGATTGGTCCAGAGTTGGTTCAGAGACCTTCTTCTGTTCCCACCTAATCTCTGATCATTGCAACATGCACCCCATGGGATCTGGAGCCCTCACAAAAGTTGTCACACTTGCCCAACATTAGCTCAGTGTATGGTAGAAAGGACATTGCTTTCATTTCCAGATTTACACCTGAGGAAACCTAAGCTGTGAAACTTTGTTTTTTAATGAATGTGCATATTTTTTAAAATCAGAATCATTGCCTGGATTATTATTTAGTTTACAACTTTCTCATCTCAGTATCATGTAATAGGTTCTGAATTAGGTGTTCAGAATAGCAGATAATTATCCTTATTGGTCTTTACATTCTTTAACCTTATCTTTGTATATTATTGTTTTCTCACCAGTTCTTTGAGTTGATGTAAAGTTGATATGTCTTTTGAGACATTGAGTGAATTCTTATTAAATCATACCTTCTTACAGATATACCTCACTTTACATAGTACTTCTGCCCTACAACTATGTGTCAAAATCAAATGGAAAATATATTTATGGTTTTGTTCTTCAATGAAATTCTGTGGTAATGAAAGATACTTATTTTGAATGACAAGTAACCACTTCCTCTTCTCTGTGCTCTATAGAACCATATTTTCATTCATTGAATAAATTGACTGATGGTAACCTCATCCCATCCCCTCCTCTGGCTCCTCACTGGGAAATTTTGATCATTGGGGCAGAGATTAGGCAGAACGTTAACACTGAGTGCCATTTGAGGTGTTTGCCTAAGTAAATAAAACTTGCAAACATAATTGATTATATGATGAGTATTTTAATACTTTAAAGGTTTTTAAATACTTGAAAAGGGGCTTATTTACATATAAATAAGACAACTGCAAAGTAATCAGATACCCTATATTTCCTAAGAGTGATTCTCAAACTCTTTGGTCTCAGGATTCCTTTTTCCTCTTAAAAAGTATTAAGAATTCTAAAGAACTTTTGTTCCTGACACTCATATCTATTGGTATTTATCATATTTGAAATTAAAACTCAAAAGTATTTAAAATTTGTATTTATTCATTTGAAAATTACAAATACATGTTAATTGTTTACTGCTTCATTTATTCTTAAGTGAAACTAGTTCCTCCTCCTCCTCCTCCTCCTCCTCTTCCTCTTCCTCTTCCTCCTCTTCTTCCTTCTCATCTTCTTCTCCCACAGTGAGTGCTTGGTGGAGAAATGCATGATAGCAGCTAGTACAGTTTGGTTGCCCTGCTGGATTCATGCTAAGGAATTGGCAGTTTTCTAGCCATTGCTTTTATATGATTAGTACCAATGACAACATAACAGAAAAGACACATTATGTCTTAGTATTATTTTATTTTTCTTTAAATAATTTTGACTTCATGGACTACCAGAAAGCACTTTAAGAATATTCTTTGCTTTAATTTTAACAAAATTTTATTAAAGCATAACAAGTATTCAGAAAAGTACAGAAATCATAAACATACTTCTTGATTTGTTATCCCAAAGTGAACACCCCCATCATAAAACACCCCAGATCATAAAATAAAATATAACCGGCATCCCAGAAGCCCCCGTGTGGTCCCGTCCCAATCACAACCTCCTCTGTCCTCTCCAGAGGTAATCATTTCCTCACAATTAGTTCTTCCTGTTATTGAACTTCATAAAAAGGAAATAGAATGGCATGTGTTCTTTTTTATCTGGCTTCTTCATTCAACATTATGCTTGTAAGTTTCCTTCATGTTATTACTTGGAAACTGTTCATTTTATTTCTGCATATAATTATGGTTATATATATTTATGGTATGAATATGCCATGGTTTCTATATCCCTTCTACTGTCGATAGTCATTTATGTTTCTTGGTTTTGATTATTATGGGTAAGGCTACTATGCACAGTGTCGTATATAAACTTTGGAGGTATACACCTGCATATGCCTTTCTATTGGGCTTAGACTAGGGGTGGTTAGGCTGGGTCATGGAGTCATAAGTTTTACATTTGTGCAGTACTAATGGATGCTACTAAATAGTTTACTAAGTGTTTTAAACAAATTTACACTGCCTCCAACAGTGTCTGAGAATTCAAGTGTCTTTGCATCCTGGCTAACATTTAGCTTTTTCTTTCTTTTCTTTTTTTTTTTGTTTGAG
>VBSM01000361.1:91623898-91655358 GCA_008086735.1 Cheirogaleus medius
GAATAAAAAAAGAAAAAAAAAACATTATGAATAATGAGAATTATTTTATTTCCTTGTGAAAAATGGAATAAGAGTAGTTTGGACAGTGCTTGCTTTCTTCTTGTTGTATAACTTACGATACAGAGCAAGCATCTTTTCTGTGTCTTGGCAGATTGTCATGCTCCTTACTAACTTTGGCTAAGCTTCCTGTAGTTTATCCCTCACACTTCCAATGTTGTGAAATATCTCTGAGAATTTCTTTACTCTGAAGACATTTGCTGGAGTCACTGCCTCTGGGACATCTTAATCCTGTTCATCACAATCACTTTCCTCATTTATGTGCATGAGCTTGCCTTCATTGAGTTCCTCTGGCTGCTTGTCCAGAGTCTCTCCAATGGCAGCGATGTCAACATTCCCACGGTCAGTTATTTCTTCTCTTACTCCACTTACTTTAAATTTTAATTTCACTTCCAATATTATCATCCTTTTTTTTTCTTTCTTCTTTTTTGGCTTCACTTCTTTGCTGACCAATTCCCTCTGTTGATTATCCATTTTCATAGAACATGTGGATTTATCACTGGCGTATAAGGAGGTAACATAATTACATGTTTTGCTGCGTGTGCATGAACTAAATAACAGATGTGCAGTGACCAATCACTGACAGACTTTGAAAGAAGCAACGTGATAGGTCACTGGTCATGATACACAACTATTATTTACCTAGTGATTTGTGAACTAAAGAGCTACCAGTAAAACTTTCATTTCATGTGATTACAGTTAATAAACTTTGGCAACTGAAATTTGCATTGTGTTAGGTGATTGGTAAAATTTATGTACATCAGAACCATGCAACGTGAGGACTGCCTGTGTTTATTGGCTATATGTATATACTCTTTTGTGAGCTATCTATTCATATCTTTTGCCCTTTTTAAACAGCAAATTGTCTGGCCTTTTCTTATTGATATATAGGGAGTTCTTTATATATCCTGGGAATTAGTATTTCTTTGGTGTGTATTACAGATATCTTCTCTGACTTGCCTCTTCAGTACTTTATATAAGGCATCTTTCAATGTTTTGTAATCTAATTTAGCAAATGTTCCTTTTATAGCTAGTGCTTTTTATGTTGTATTTCAGAAATCCTTGCCAATTTTAAGATCACAAGGATATTCTCTTATATGATCTTTCGAATGTTGTATTGTTGTGCCTTTCATATTCAGAGTTATTATCATATGAAATTAATTTTTGCAATGACCTAAGGTTGGGGACAAGATGTACTTTTCCCCCACATTGATACCCAGTTGACCTGGCCTTATGTATTAAAAAGATCATCCTATCCCCACTGCTATGCAGTATCACTTTTGCTATAAATCACATGCCTATGTAAGTGTGGGTCTGTTTCTGGTTCTCTGTTCTGTGCATTGGTACATTTGTCTATCCTTGCACCAATACCATACTATTTTAATTACTATAGCTTTTAAAGTTTTGGTTTCCAGTATAATAAGTCTTTCTTCACAATATTTTTGGCTCCTTATAATTCCATGTAAATTTGGAAACAGCTTGTTGATTTAATAGAAATAAACATATTGGAACTTTTATAAGCTTGTATTGAATTTATAGATAAATTCTGAGATAAATGGCATCTTTAATTACATATGTATGTGCACATGTACACACATGTGTGCATGCACACACACATTTTTTAAACCCCCATCCTTGATTTTTATTCATTCAGTCTTATTTATAATGTTCTTGGTAATTTTTAAATTTATTGCCAGAGGTAGTACAGTAAAATGCAGAAATAATGTGAGATTCCCAGTGATAGTTATCTTCCTCCAAAGAGGATGTACACACATACACACACAATTTAAATCCAAGGCCTAATTATTATTCATTTATAAAATCAACATTTATTTAGACTTATTCTCATATTTATTTCTGTTTCACTTCATTTATTCTTTCTTCCTACTTCCATGAGAAATAATTTCCCCTTTCACTGAAGAATAATCATTAGTTTTCTTTAATGCAGTCTTCTGGTCAAGTCTATTAGTTTCTGTTTGTATTAAAATGTCTTTTTTTTCCCTTCAATTACAAAGGACATTTTATTGATAAAGGGTATTGTTATTAATACTTTGTGTAGAATGCCATTGGCTGCTATTCACTTAGCATTTTGAAGATGCTATTCAATTGTCATCTGGCTTGTGCAGTTTCTTCTGAGAAGTCAGCTGGAAGTCTTTTTGCTGCTTCTTTGAAGGTGCCTTGTTTTTATCCCTTCTGGTAGCAACATGAAATAGTAATACGACATATATAGGTCTGGTTTTCCTTGAAATTCACTGAACTTCTTGGAACCATGGTTTAAGTCCTCCATCAATTTTAGAAAAATTTCAGCTTTATCTCTTCATATATTTTATGTTTCATCTGTGCCATTTTTTTTTTTTTTGTTTTCGGTCTGGCACTCCAACTATATATATGTCAGAACTTTTCACAGTGTACCATATTCTCTTTTGGTAGTTTCTGTATTTTACATCCATTTGACTACATTTTCTTTGTTTCTTTTTTCATTTTTTCTTTCTTTTTTGTTTTAGCTTTCAGTTCCTGTTAAAATTCTACATCTTGTTATTTAATTTCTAATTATTTGAATCTTAGTTTTAAAAAATTTTATTCTGATAACACTAATATCTGAATATTATGTAAGTCTCTCTTTTGAGTGTGCTTTCTCTGGTTTCTTTTCATTCAGTCTAATATTCTTGGTAACTTTTTTTTGTGCCAAATGTAGTAAACTGAAATGTAGAGATAATCTGAGATTCTTAATGATAATTATCTTTATCCAAAAAGGATGTACTTTTATTTCAGGCATCACTTATGATAAGGGAAATCATTTTAATCCAAAGAGGAATTTAATTGATTTGGAATTTGGTTTTAGCTTTGTGAATGCTGGTCTATTTTTAGTTCACCCTTTTTCTTAGATTAAAGTCTTTGTTGGGGAGGGGTTTTTAACTGAAGGCCAGTGAGTCTTGAAATCCAATTCTTGTCATTCTTGCTTTAACAGAAGTTTTCTGCAGCTTCTCAGTTTCTGCTCAAGTGCCTACAGGGAAAAAACACGCCAGATATAGACTCACCTTTCCAAGCTTCCCTCACTTTAGGGATTTTGATCTCAAGTCAGTAACTCCCCAGTATTTAAAATGGAATTGGGGGCGGGGTCAAGCTTTTCAAGTTGTTCCAAGTGGGAACAAACAAAACAGATAGTTTTTGTCTGTAACAAGTTAGTCTGGAGGTTGAAATCATGACTGGGTTCCTTGATGAGAAATCTAATGAGAAATCTACTTGATATCATTTGTGAGGCACCAAAAAGCTCTCCTGCTCAAGATGCCATCTTGGCAGACTTACAACTCTGGAGAGTTATTAATGTATTAAATAGTGTGGTATATATTCCTTTTGAATGTTTTGGAATAGGCTCTTTAGTTGACATGTTCTTTTTTTTCTTTGGTTAGCCTTTGAATTGAAGAGATAGAGTTTATTGAAATACCTAGAAAGTTTTAGTAAGACTGGAGTCAGCAGGAAAGACCCCAAATCCATCCCTGGGCCAATGAGACTTAGCATGAAGGTGATGAGCAAGAGAGTACAGGCTGAGAAGCAAGGTATCCAAGTCATGGTATTTGGCTTGGAAAATGTCAAAAGCTAAATGCAAACTCTATTTACCACAATGTTATTCTAAATTAGTTTAGTACCAAAATGTAAGGAGTCCAGAAAGAATGAGCTTTAGTCGCAGCTCCAAACCATACCAGCTAATTACCTAGCGAAGCTCTCTGAACATCATTATCCTTATATGTAACATAGTGACAGTACCTTACTTTGGTAGTAGGACGATTAAATGGACAATGTATATTAAACATATGACTATTAGGTCATTATATCTGTTAACTCTCTTTTCTTTCACCTATCAAATTTAATGGAATTGAAAAGGAAGTGATCAAAGGGGTGTGGTTTTTCTAGATAGTCAGATGTCTTTGCAAATGTATCTGTATGGTAACCCCTTAAAAATGGCAGTAATGCAATTTTGGAAAGAGAGAAGCGATCTTGATGCTTTAGGAGAATAATAATTTATTGTGAAAAATAATTGTTTCTTGATGCTACAAGACTTTCTAGGAAATAGATGTGAATAATTTTACTCTGTTGAAATATATCTGTAGGGTGGGATGTGGCAAACTGATAGGATTATGTTTATGAAGTTGAATCTAAAACCTTTAAATTTCTTTCATCTCTTAAAATAGTTCTATCTGGAAAATCAATGTTAAAAAAAGAGTGCTATCTTGGGGAAAATTTGAAAGAGAATTCTATTTCGTTGATAGTTATTAGTTTGGCTGGGGCCTGTGAATTGGGTCCTATTTAGAGACATTTAAAAATATCTCTTTGTTTAAAAAATGTCCCAACCCACAATAAAAAAACACATGAACAGTGTACTTTTGAATTAAAGTGTTGTTGGATACATATTATAATATAAATAAATATATATTCTCGTGTAACAAGTGAAATAATTTGATTATGAGGAAAATTAGGATTATCTGTTTTTTGAAATCTAAATTGTAACTCTCCAACTATTCAAACTAGTATCTACATCAGGGTTCCTCAAACTTTTTAAACAGGGGGCCAGTTCACTGTCCCTAAGACCGTTGGAGAGTGCGCACTGTGGGCCTGGGACGAGTCGGCTGCTAAGCAGGACAAGCAGCAGCGGCAAAAACACCCGGCGGGCCGGGTACATGTCCTCGGCGGGCCGCATGTGGCCCACGGGCCATAGTTTGAGGACGCCTGATCTACATGATACTTCACTCTGTGGCACTTCACGTAGTGCATTTATTACTTTTTTTTCTGTAATCAATGACTGTAGCTATTTATTTAGCTATTTGTAAACTAATGCTGACCTATATCATACTTAATCTAAGGCATAAAAATTAAAAAGGAAAAATTAAAAATTATCATATTTATAAATAAATATAAATAGTTCTTTCTGGTTTGGGAAGATATTTGTTTACATTTTTTGATAGAAAATTTTACTGAAATTTTTGCATGAAAATTTCAGACCATTTTTTTGGCAATTGATGAATTAAAGCAACTTTTTCTATCTGAAATGACAATTATGCACTTATAAAATTGTAAATAAATCCTATGGCTAAGAGTACTTTTCTTATGGGCTTTTCAGAAAATTCTCTCCCCTACAGGAAATTGATAACAGGACACCAGATCAATCTAGGAGCACTGCCTCGAGTGAAGAATTAGAATAAAAATGAATAGGGGCGGGGCACAGTGGCTCACACCTGTAATCTAGCACTCTGGGAGGCTGAGGCAGGAGGATTTCTTGAGCTCAGGAGTTCAAGACCAGCCTGAGCAACAGCGAGACCCCATCTTTACCAAATGGAGAAAAATTAGCCAGGCAAGACAATGTCTCAAAAAAAAAAAGGGGGCTCTGGAGGCTCAGGATGTCCAGAGATCTGCTTCTCCAGAGATACCCCTGACAGTAGGCTAATGTCATTATGTCATCGGTTTCTTGGTGCCAAAGGCATAGGTGTCTAAAGGTGTTTAAAGTGATATTTAGTAGTCTATTTAATGAAAAGTTTTAAAAATTTTTATATGTCTTCTTTGAATCCCATTTCCAAAACAACAAAGTGCAGTGAAAATTTAGAATGAGAAGACTTCAGTCCAATTTTTTCATTCTTCTTGTCTCGGTCTGTGTGGTTGGGCAAAGCAGCTAACTTCTCTGAACATTATGTTTCCTCTCTATAGAAATGAGAGAATTGGTCTAGAACTCCAGATGTTGAAGTTCAACATCTGGCTCGAGTAATAATTGCTTTAAATCCTACATACAGAGGATGGCCCAGAATAAATGCTGTTTTCTTTAACGCAGGATCTCCAGCTGGTCTTCATGGCTCCTTTCAGCTCTCAGGTATCTGTTATTCAAAGACATCTTCAACTCTATTCCCTAGCAGAGCCTAACCACTCTTTTTTCTCAATATTTTTTTATCTTATGCTATCACTAATGAATAAAAAGTCTCTTCTCTTCTCCAACCAAATAAACATATATACTGAACATCTATTAACTTTTTTCGGCTATAATAGGTTCAGATTTATTGAGAGCTTCTATTTGTCACCTAAAAGAACAAGGATTGATTATAAAGTAATGAAAATGTATATTTAACAAACTCCAGTGCCTGCATGGCCAAGTAAGTATTGTATTTTAATGTGGTCACACGAGAAGCTACATATTTACTCTGCCGAAGCTATCATTACTCAAACAAACTCAAACTCCTCTTTGGGGGTTGCCTTAGGCTCAGGCAGGAAGCTACCCAAGCAACTCTTTCCTTGATAGTGTATATCTCGATCTTGACCCCCAAAAATAGCTTTTGACTTGCTTGTTTGAGATTCTTTTATTACTCTCGCTTCTGAATGGCAACACTGTCCAGAAATCAAGGCCAATGTCACAGGAAGTTTTTCCAGTCTAAGACTGTTCTTTGCAGATATTAAGTACTACATAAATCTTGCTAAAGAGAATGTGCTGAAGGCTCTGAAAATAATTGAGAGGGAATTCAAAAACACTTGCAATTTGAACAATTGCAGACTCATTGGCCTTCAAATATGAGTAGGATGTATGCGATATATACATGCTTGTGTGTGTATATGTACATTTATATTTCATATTTCATTCACATACACACTCACACATGCATGCACCCTTCTTACTGAGTGCCAGGTACTGAACTTTATGATTTGCCTACATCATCTCACTCGATTCTTGCAATAACTATTTGAGTGATTATTTGAAGTGGATGATAACTTATTGAAATATGGAAATGCTAGTGTAGCTGTATAAAAAGAGGAACTTTCCATACTTGAGAGCCACATCACATGTTTGTTTGTTCATTGTTCATGAAATTCTCTAGAGGAGAACAGCTATGACTTTGTTTAGTATGGTGTATTTCAACCCTGCACAACCCTTATAATAAGTAACTCCTTTGCGTTGTAAATCTTAAATCCCTCATGATGCATTTAAATAGAAATGTTTCTTTTTATCCTGGTCTCGATATAAGCAACTGTTTCCTATCACACATACAATTCCCTATAGTGTGAGTTTTCTCTCCTTGCAGGGCCTTATTCTGTCATTGGCGTCATCATTTATTTAGAGGGTTTGTTAAAGAGAGAGGGATCTGTCCTTCCTGTGTGTAGAGTCTTAGATAAGGCTAGATAAACACCAGGAAGATCTTATATCTGCATAACTAGGAGATGTTTCTGATGATTCAGTGACGTTAGGATTAAGACACAGGTGATCATTACACCCATTTGAATAAATGTGGGCCCAAGTGCATTCTCTAAACCATAACTACTTGTAGCAAACACCTTTTAAGGTGGAATCAGCCAGTGACACAAGTGTGGTCCTGTGGAATCAATGAGTTTTTAGAGAGGCTGCTCTCTAGGCAACAGGTAGAATGCTGGGGCCTTTTGCAATTCTGACCCACTAATAAATGTTTCTTGTTGACAAATAATTGGAGTTACAGGTTAGGTTCACAAACATACAGCTCAAATAATGATTATTTTAAAATATACATACAGAGATTGTCCCAGAATAAATGCTATTTCTTTAGCACAGAATCTCTAAAAGTTCAGAAAATCATCGTATTGGGGGTTGGGGGGAGATGACAGAAAAACCTGTCGCCACTTACTAGAGCTTCATTTGGTTTTCAATCAATTGGAGGACTTTGCAGAAGATGGTACTTGTTAAATTGATCTCAATTAAAATCAGTCTGAGTGTGTGCTCTCCCCGACAATAGCGACACGGGGCTGGGAGTCTTGCGATTCTACCCCTACGAGAGCACCAGCACCTGTCTGGGACTACGGTGGCACTTTTCCTTTTTTTAATTTTCACCTCAGCCTTTTCTTCTAAGCAGTCTTTGACCTCCGTGGCATCCCTAACGAAGTCCTTTGGATGTGCGTGCCTCTCCTTCCCCCACATTGTAATGGAAATGCGGCGAGGAAGGCAGAGGCTGCCTGCAGTCTTTCACCTCTGACAGCACCGCCTGCATCCGCGTGCAGCTGTCAGGATACTGACAGGGCTGCCGTGGCAGGATAATTGGGTACTTGAGGAAGATTCATAAGGCAATATGCTGCGGAGCCCCGTGTCCTGCCCTGGGCAGTGAGGGGCAGGGGCGGGGAGGGAAGAAAAGAGAAGGCTTCCATGGGGGATAGAAATCTGGTCTTGATAAATAATAATCTATTTATAACAGGAAACGATGAAGACTTTGGTTCGCAATAAGGCCCACTACTCATGCAACTGGGGGAATGATTTTTGAAGATTTCAAGATTGAACTCCATGCCAGGTGAACCAAAGCTAGGTTAGGGAGAGAACCAGAAAGACTGGGAAGGTCCCATCCAAGAGGAAGGAGTGAGTGTCACATGCAGCAGGTCTTTTTATACCAGGAAGTTGTTCTTGTTGTTGTTTTTAATCAAAGCAAGCCATCTGACAGCTCATTATTAAGAGACAACAAGAAGTGACTTTATTAATATAGTGCGGGGTTGGTTCTTCTGCAAATTAAAGTTCTTTGTTCACTGTGACAGTTTGCTTAGGAAGCATCTGTTCAAGGGTACCAGGTGGGATAACATTTTTAAAATGTAATGTGATAACAATTAACCTATAATTCCGTTTTCTAATATTCTCTCTTTTCAATTTTATTAGATAGATTTATCATGAAAGGTGATGAAGATAAAATCTTTCAAGTGATTTCCTTGTGAAGTGGCCCCTCATGACTGGCATCATCTGCCACAAACTTATTGGGGTCTGTTTTCCCAAATATTTATGATTTTGCTCATGGAAGGTGATAGGTTGGTGGTTAGTTTGCCTACCTCACTTATGAGAGGGTAGAATTCTTCATCAAACATAAGATTCTAGTGGTAAAAATAATAATGTGGTTGATTTATTCAGTCAGCATATGGTACATTATGAAATATGAGATAGAAAATTCAGATAATCTATAAAATCAGAACTATGAAATAAGCCCTTTCCCTTGTAATGATAGCCTGTGAATTCTGAAACCTTGTGTCAATAAATAAAAGGTATTTTGATTGTAAGAGTTTATATTTGATAATCTGGAAACTGATTTTGAAAGGCAGAAACTGGCTTCAGTAAATAACCGCTGATATAATACAAAAGTTTTATGCCCACTTCAAAGTTCTGTCATAGTCCGGATTTTGAAGACTAATAGCATCTCTTTTCCATCCCAGGTGTTTTCCCTTTTATGGGGACTCCATGAAAATTGCAGATCATTTGACCCATGAAACACATGACTACTGTAGGCATTTAAATAAAGAAAGATGTTACATTTCTCTTTCTTGGACAATGAACAGAAATCTCTATGACTTGTTGAAGTATCTTCTTCTCATGGTTTAGTTAAATATTGTCAGAGATAAATTTCCCCACTGGGATTATTTATTTTTTTAATTAATGAGATCTGCTTTGAGTTTCTATGATTTTTCACCATAAAACCTCTAAAAAGCCTTACTTATGCTTAGGCCAATTGTGCATATGTGTTTAATTGTTCCTTATTTGGGGTGATGATTTAGGTGTTACCAAAGCTTTTGCTTCCTGACAGGTAGAGAGTGCAGGGCTAGCATAATAAGTGGATCAGGACATTAAATGGGTAGATATTATACTGCTATTTAAAGTGCTTGCCAATTGAAATAAAGAATATGATAACTCCTTTCTTTACTTGTATACTGCCTTAAAAAAAAACTATAGATGTTCTTTCATTCATGTATTCATCCAATATTTACTTAGAGTCTTCTATGTGCCAGATATCATGCTAACTACCTTAGTCTATAAAGATGAATAAAATAGTGTTCTTGCCCCAGGGGATTTAAGGCCAATAAGTACTCCAACTGTGGTAAGGGCTAGGTGAGAAGTTTGCAAAGGGCATAGCAGGGACCTTATGAAGACTGTGCTATTTAGTTATATATATATATATTTAGTTATATATATATACACACATATGCGTCTATATATATGCTTCTTACAGTAATTCTCTTCTACATGTATAAGTAATACAACAGTAGTTGGAAGAACAGAAAAATTTCTTCTTCCCCTTAATTCATCTCTTTCTCATCTTTCAGATTCATCTCTTTCTCATCTTTCAGATCTTCTGAGAATTATCAAATTAACACCTCCCAGTTGAGAGAACCTAGGTAGAATTTTCCTCATGACATGTCTGCGCACAAGTCTGGTTTCAGCTAATGATGAACTAGACGGTTCACGTGGTAGAGACAAGCCAGCCTGGCCCTGAATCGGTCTGTGGAATTCAGGGGGAACCTGGTTTTTCTGTGCTCTCTACCCCCACCTTGTCCCCTCACGGCATGCTCCCTGGTTCCACACTTGAATCTGCCCCTTCCTCCCTCTGTACTTGTCTACTCCACCTCCTTCTTCACTCATTCTCTCCTGCCCTGCTCAGTGTGGGGGGGGGGGCAGGGGAGGGTATCTAATTCAACAAGCTAATCGATACTGAATTCTTAATGTCTGATGATGGCTTAGCCAGCCTGTCTCACCACTCTTCACAAGATAGCAGACAGAGAATAACAGTATTCGTTCAGGCATCCTGGGATAGACACACAGGTGACCAAGATCTGAGGCAGTCATCCTGGGCACCTGCCACCCAAGTCTCACTGGCCCCCACCACTGATGGGGCCAGTGAGTCAGGCACACCTGTTACTCATGTGCACTGTGCCTGAGCCCAGCAAACACGCTGCGAGTTCTAGCGTTCATTCCCTCTGTAACATCCTGGCACTTGATTAGATCCTTTAATGCTCTAATACAAAATAAAGGGGTGTCTAGCTTGAGACTTCAAAGCTCTAGAGTTTTACTAAGCTGTGCTGGAAATCTGGCTCTTTTCTCTTAGCTGTGTGACTTTTGGCAATTTATTTAACTTTTCGCATCTCAGTGCCTACTTCATGGGGCTGTAGAGTGGATTGGATTATATGAGTTAATGTACATAAAACAATCAGCATGGAATGTCCAGAGACTGGGAGTTCCAGTAAGCTGTCCCACCATTGTTTGTGGGTGTTTTTAGGCTGTAGCAAGGCCAGTGAGGCAGAGATTGAGTAAGAGAGAAAAATATGTAGCATAAGTCTCTTATTTCAAAGCAAATAACCTGTGTACTTTCATGCTGATATGTGTGAATAAAATATATACTGGTATATATGTATTGGTCTTAGTTCAAGCTGCTGTTTGCTATGCTAACGAATGGTGTCTAGTGGGCCCTGTCTTGTGTTTTGCGATACCATCTTCTTGTTGTATCCTCACATGGTGGAAAGAGCAGGGAGCTCTCAGAAGTCCCTTTTGGACGGCACTAATCCCATTCGTGAGGGTTCTACCTCAGGACCGAATCACTTCCCAAAGGCCCTACCTCCTAATACCCACCCAATACCTCCTAAAAGCTTGTGGGTTAAGATTCCAGAGTATTGTTCCGGCAAGTGTTAACAGCTCTTGGTAGTGTTAAACAGCTCTTAAGTATTAACAGCTCTTGACGCTGGAAATAACTGGGCAGTACGCGGAGAGTCCAAGAACTGTCTTTATTCCATCTGCACCCTCAGCCGTCTTCTGTTCTTCTGACTCCCCTTCCCCATTCTCCTCCTGCTTTTATACCTTTGGTAGGACTCCAAAAGCGTCCAATCAGCAACAAGCGTTAACAGCCAATCAGCAACAAGCGTCAACATCCAATCAGCAACGAGCTATAACATCCAATCATGAACAAGCTATAACATCCAATCAGGAACAGTAGGATTCAAAAAGTAACCAATCGGGATCGCGCAAGCAGCACGACCAGAGGATGGGAGTAGGAGGCGGTGCATAGAGCGCGGGCCCCACCGGCCGGTGCGGTCCGTACGAGGCCTGGCACCAGCAGTGCGCACCCGCGCACCCGCACAGCCGCCTGCCGCTGCCTCCAGCCTGCTCCGCACAGCACCGGGCCGCGGGGATGCAGAGCGGCGGGGAGGCAGCGAGCGGGTGCGTCCCAGCGCCTGGCGGTTTTCCCCATCAGTATGACTTCTGCTGAGTCACAGTCAGTCCATAACAACGCTGTTCTCTTTACTTGGAAAGCACTTGTTTTTCTCTTTTGTTGCCCGGCTCACTCCTCCTTGCTTTCACCTGAGCTCAGTTGTGACGTCCTCTGGAAAGAATCTTCAGATTCCAAGTTGGATATTATCTGTTTCCTCAGTATCCGCAGTACTCTGAGCACACTTCTGTCATAGCGTGAATTTGCTGGACAGTAACCATTTCATTCTTTCATTCATCCATTTACTTCAAAAATACATTTATACCGATCATCTACCCCGTCCCCAGCAGACAGCTGAGTGGTTCTGGAATCGTGGCCCCTGCACCTACCCAGTTTCTATTCCCGTGGAAAGAGGCAGGCAGTCCACAGGTAAACAAATCTACAAGATTGTTGAGAATCATGACACGAAGGAGATTAAAAAGGATGCACTATGGAGCTCCTGAGCAGGATTGGAGGGAACTTGGAGGCTGAGAATGGAAGGAAGGGGAAGAGCCAGACTGGGACCCTCCATGGAGGGGGCTCAGTGCAAAGGCTCTGAGGCGGAAACCAGCTTGGCATTTGTGGGCCATAGAAAGGGGACCAGTGTGGCAGAATTGGTGAGCTCAGGGGAAATGTTATTACAGGAGGTTGGAGACTCAGTCCAGGCCAGGGGTTTCCTGATCCTTGCCCCCCACTAGATGCTGGAAACCGCATGCCTTGGAACTGATTTCTAACAGCTCCCGGGTGGAGGTTTGTGTAGAGGACTCCCCTCCCCACCACTCAGTCCTGCTGCTACAGGCTCCATGATCCATCCTTCAGCACCGAGCTCAATGCCTGGCACAGAACAGAGGCTCAATACATGTGACTTGCATATTCACATATTCACATAAATGAGCTGAATATTGGACACACATGGGAAAGTGAATTATTGCCTTAAGAAGACACTTCTTGCAGAAGTGATCCCTTCTGTCTAAAAAGAGCCCTACAGTCTCCTGCCCCACCCACTTGTTCTGCGGCATTAGGAAGACTTTACAAGTTGTTTCTTTTGAGAATTCTTGAATGCAATTTAGCATTGGATAAAATGACTCCCCCCCCCACTTGCTAATTATAATCATACAAGCAGTGAACTAAACAGTTGGGGGTGAAAGAAATTCTGATGATGTTAAAAATGCAAATAGTTTTCACACCAGATTAATTCATTTAACTAACAGTCCTGATCTTTAAACGTTAAATGTTTGAGTGTGAAACGTTTTTATTCACGGGGGAGGTAGTCCACGTGAGTGAGTGTGTATGTAGACTGTTCCTCCATCAGGAGTGATTTTAAAATAAACCGGATGCATATTGTTAGCTAGTTATTAACTAGCAAGTTGCAAGTTCTTTAAAACATTTCAGGATGTAATTTACATGACTCAAGATTAGCAAAACCCAGGGTAGGTTGGAGCTGTCTGAGGTTAGAAGCAGCAAATCATATAAGGATCTGAACGGATGTTTGTATTATCTGTGTGTTTGACTAATGTTTGAATTAAATGTTTTATATTTAATCAAAGCAAGATTGAAGTTCATTATTACTGCTGATATGCAGTACTAATTACAGGAAATAACCAGCCCTTCCAAGTTCAGTGCCAAATGCTGATAGTGTAGCAATCTATTCTCTGGAGGAGGAAATCGTAGGCCCCAGATCTGGAAGAGAATTTAGTACACCTTTTTTTCATCTATTTTAAACCCAGGCACTCTTTTGATTAAAAAATAAATAAATCCTTTGCCTTTATTTTCCTCAACTTTTATTTTCTTTAGTTTGTATTATTAAAACACTTTTTCCAAATATAGTATAAACTTATATTATAATTGTAAATAGATGTTTTCAAACTATACCTCTGCCTTATCCTACCTTGTGTTATCCCAGCTTGAAATCACTGTTCTAGCCTAATCCCTCATTTTAGAGATCAGAAAATTGAGGCTTCATGTCATTAGGTCCTGATATTAAGTCCCTGAACTTTATTTAATGTAAAGCAGGTGCACAGCTGGGATTGTTTTTTTCTATGTGTTTTATATAAATCCCAGAAAAGTCTAGAGATCCACATTCAGGGTTTTTTCCCCCAGATATTCAGGCCTATTTCATCTGTCCCTGTGACATTCTAACTACTGTGCTGGAAGGGTCGTCCCACAGAAGCTAGTATTGCAGGTTTGCAGTTAGCTGTATCTCAGGCCCTGCACACGTGTGTTTTACTTGCATAACAGCGAGCATCTGGCCCTGAGTGATCATTCTGTTACACACGATGATCTCTGGAAGTAATAGCAAGTCGACATGAGAAGTGTATACTTCCTTCTTTTGTAAAAAGAACTTGCTTTCAGCCCTATTATTTTGCAGAGTAAAGAACTACTGGAATATTTTTAAAACAATATTAGGAAGGATAATGGCAAATGTGATCTGCTGGTGGGAAATTGAAATCACAGATTCAATTACATTCTTGACTAATAAATTCACTAGGAGAACAGACCAGAGCAAGTGCCAGCAGAACACAGCCCAAAGATATTGAATAAAAGTTATCTGATTGCAAAGGACGATAAGTCCGGGTGGAAGCAAGAGTCTTGTTAATGTGCCTGGTTGTAATTGTTTCTAGCTGGCAGAAAAGGATCCTTGAATCTTACATGTTCAGCTTAACAAAATGAGCTGGTGCCTTCCTGTAAACTACTCTGAAACCAGCTTCCGGGGCCTCTGCATGGAAAGGCAGAGGTTGGATAATGACAACAATCGTTGTTATAATAAACATTCAGCCATTATTTAAAGGGTTCTGGACACTGATCTTAACATCCTCATTGAAGGGCAAAATTAAAGAAAAGTAATTAGTTTTATAAGTGCCATGCATATTTGTAAGTGCTGACATAACTAATCATAATGTATGACAGGTACAAAAAATTACATATGAGCATGTATATACACATTAGATAAAACACACAATTATGTAGAAAATATGAAATATTGTAAAAACCGAATTATAGTATATTAAAGTAGAAGAGTTCATGTTATTGTGGTTATGGGCACTGCATTTTTAGATAATCAAATTAAGATGTCCTTGGATATGCTTGTCAAAAACAAGCTGACCTTCCATACTGGCTTTGGATTAGAGCTTGAGAGATAGAAAATCAAAACTTATTTAAAAGATAAGTAGGGAGAAAGTTTGTATAGGAATGAATGGAAGAAATCTGTAGTGAATTTTGTTTGTTTTTAAATTATGACTAGGCTTGAAGACCCTGACTAAAGAATGGGAAACAGGAAGGTACCCCCAGGTAAGATTCAGTTGTGCAAAATTTTGAAGCTGTAGTTGCAAAACTCTGGACCATTTGGTGAAGTTGTTGAGTATTTGTGCAAGATCAGAATAATAGATAAGAGGTGACATATGTTGGACCTGATTTATAGAGGAAAGGCAATAGATATATTTGGTGCTAAAAGATTTTCTAGAGTTATGAATAAAGCATGCGAATGAAAGTCATGGTGTACAAAGGTTATTGTTGAGAGACATTGAGGTTAGTAAAAATTATTTGGGAAACTAGAGTTCAGGTACAAATGACAGGGAAAAATCCACTTTTTTATGGTCAGATGTTTAGTATTTAATGTCACAAGTTCAGTTGGGTGCAAGTTCTCTGGCTGTTAATTGTGCTGAGTGCTCCTAATTTTGTTTCATTAAGTGGTCTCATTGATGATGGACCAATGGAACTATTGGCCTCCAGTATATATTAAGGGTTAGAAAAACCGTATAATATATTTGAGTATATGTGTATTTATTTGTCTGTTTCCCAGAAAATCTACATACAGATCTTTCCCATCTTGAATTATATTTGATTACTAGGCCCTATAGAGCCTGTTCCCTTGGGCCAAGTATCCAGAAATTAAAGGTGGGGAATTCAATAGGACTTTAAGAAACTTTGGTCCTTTGAGTTTTGTATTTCTTCTATTCACCATGTATTACAATACCTTGTCTGTTGCCTCACTTATACTTTGAATATTTAATCTTAGACTTGGTTTTGATAGTCTGTGTTTCACTTTGTTCAATTGTTTACAGAGCTAAAACAGTACCCTACTATTAAATATGTTTGTTAATGATGAAACACATTTCTACACACAAGCACTTTTACCAAGCAAAACCTCAGAGCACAGATGACCTTGGCTTCCAAATGGCCTGGTTATTCCAACCTTGCTTTATTTGAGAAATGTAGGTGGGCAAGATATTTGAGCTACAAAATCCAAATCACCATCTCCTTTCTCTCAGCTAGAGATAAACAAAAATATCCAAGCAAATGTTTCAAGTGATACAATTTAGAGATTCTGCGGAAGAGTGAGTACATCCCACGTGAACACGCCTTTCTCTACCATGATGGAGTTGGAGTAGAAAGCATCATGTGGGCAGTGCTGATGTAAAAAGATGTAAATCTCCTTTGAAAATCCAATATCTGATACCTTTGTTGACATGGAAGTTCTACATTATTTCAACTCTTCAGTAACAGCTTAGTTTTAATATTTTACATGAGGAATTGGGAGATAGGAGAGGATCTGGCCTACAAAAAGAGGCATACAAAAACTCTGAACATCTAATTTTTTAGAAAAAAAAATCCTTCTAATTATTTGTCCAAACCCTTCTCATTTTATTAGGCACAATTCCATTAAATTATGTTCTTCACTCATCATCTCTTTAATGAAAAAATTACATTTAAATACTCATGTCAAATAGAAACTGATGCAAAATAGATTGGACTACTGCAGTAATCCCGGAAGAGAGATTTAAATTCTATAGTTAACTTGTAGGCAATTACAAATTATATTTCCAATGCAAATCAGAACAATGGGCTGTGACAGGTTGTGGAGATGTCGAGTGGGGAAGGTCAGAAGAAGAATATATTGTTTTCTTGTGTGATAATAGCCTTGGAAAAAAGATAACCAGATCCCTTTAAGCTTGATATTAACAGTAATAAGGATCTAAAGACATGAGGTCCATACTTTCCAGTGGTAGCCAACAAAGAGGGAAGGAAGCCTGTTGTTTAAAAAATAAAAATAAAAGATGAAATGGAAATGTCTAGCACTGCCAAAGATGCTTAGTTGAAGCTGTCCTGTTCCTCCTTGGGGATTGGCTTAGAGAGCTCAGGTCATCTCCCTGAATCATGTTACCAGTCCGGTTAAGATAGCACATCAGTTAAACTCAAACTTATCATTCTCACAAGGCACCCAGTATGAAATGCCACATTTTGTTACCAGTAAGTAGGGCTGTCGGCACTGAGCAAGTGAAATGGGAATTGTGAACAGTGATTTAGGAGAAGAAGACTGGAACACTTGCGTATAAAAGATGCTAGAATACTCCCCACTAGACCAGTAAGGTAGAGGCAAACCTTGTAAGACACAGGAAAAGTAGAGTAGGAAAGGATTTCACTGCTGTGCAATGAAACATGCTTTAATGTTCTGAATGTCCTTCTAATTTTTCTTCTGTATAAAAACCCCATTCCCTCTGAAAGTTGATATCATTATATACTGTCTCCATAGAGAATATGTGTTTTTCATGCATGCATGTAGAACTAAGTTAACTGTATACTTTATAGCGTCATATCTATACATCTCCAAGAATTGCCATTAACCTCTTGCTTTGATATTATAAAAGGAGTAATTTTATTAAAAATTCTTGACGTATCTTTCCATTGAAATAGTCATCTTAGTTTACGCTATTTTATTATTTTGAGATTACTGAAGTGAAGTCTTTTTAAAGATACAAAAGGAACTTCAAATTTCTGCTGTATTTCTGAAAATAAAATTCCATTACGAAATGTAGGAGAATTCAACTGTGTCTTCTCATGTGTTACTAGCATTTTGCATTCAAAATAGAAAACATGCCAAGGTGCATTGTGTATTAATCAATCAAAATGCAAAAGTAACAGCAAAATTCACCATAACAACCGAGAATATTCCTTAGGGGAGCTTTCATTGAATTGCCTGGATTTTGACATAGAATAACCCAGCTGTCCGGCTATTGATTTGGGCATAATTATCTGCTGCTTAGTAATTATTTACATATGCATTGGAATTGTGTCACTGTTCTTTTCAGTGGGATTAGGAGAAATGGAAAAAAGATATTACTGTTTGAGGGCAACACTATGGTTTCCAAAGATAAGGACCCATTGTTAGACCTTTTGGTGGACTGAATTTTTCACTGGATAAAAGTCTCACCCAGAGATACAGGAAAGATGGTTTCTGTATGTTTCTATATTTTATTTTTTTAACAGCCCATGGTAGTGTATCATATTCCTTTACACACCTGAGCCTGAAGCCATTTCCTAGGCTTAAATGCATTAAAGTGTGTTTGCATTTGCGTTTGTGTGTGTGTGTGTCCTTGACAATTAGAAGAAATTTTTATTATTTGGTAGTGATTGTGTCTTGGACCAATAATACTTACCTTTTGACAAATCTTTATGAAGGAAAGGGGAAAAACAGCAGTTGACTCTTGAACAACAAGGGTTTGACCTGTGTGGATCCTCTTTTACCAAATGTGGATTGAGAATACAATATTCTTGGGATTCGAAATCTTTCTATACAGAGGGTGGACTTTTCATATAGGTGGGTCCCACTGGGCCAACTGCAAGACTTGAAGATGTGTAGAATTTGGTATACCGGAAGTCTTGGTATGGACTTCAAATGTACCAAAGGACACCTGTATTCAAATTCATTGTCACTAGAAATGGAAGCTAGAATCAGAGTCTCCAGGGTAAGTAACTCACACGGGGACAATGCTAAAAGATGGCCTTCCTCTGGCCGCCCATAACTTATGCACATAATTCCATTGGGGGGACTGATATTTTGGGTCCACACTATTCATCACTGAGGTTGAGATATGTATCAGTTAGCTTTTAATTTTGCCCAAATTAACTTCTGATGTGGGAAACGGACTAAAATCTGATTATGTACCGACATCAGTTAAAGCCAACTTCTGCTAGAAAGCTGTGGCTAACGTTGTATCTTTGAGGAACGAGGTTTAATCATTAAAGATGTGTTTGTCACATCCCTATCATGCTCAGAATAATCATTTTCTAGCATTTATATATTGGTAAGGATATTGCAGATTTCTTTGGACTTGCTCTTAAAGGACTGAAAACCTTAGCAAATGTCTTTACAGCTAATTTTGATGTTTTAATATAGAACCAAATCTTTGGAAGAGTTGATGTTAGGCTTTGTTTTTAATGACTTGAGTAATTAAAATTTCCTCTGCATACAGCATTTTGTTTAGAAGCATGTTTACAGAATTTGTAAGAGTAACACATTGCTTAAAGTAAAGGTGAACAAAATAGTATTTAAAAGCTATGTCGATCTTAAAATAGCGAATTGAAAAATTGAGCTGTTTTCTGAGGCCCCTGAAACTCTTCCCACAGTTGTTTCTGAATAATAGGAAGAGAGATGAAGATTATTTCCTCAGATCAGCCTGCTTTGAATATGAAACACCCTCAACTTCCTTCCGGCCTGCTTATCTCTTTGCTCGTGTTTAATGTAAAACCTTTCATTAGTTAGTTAATAGAGACATTTATTCAGCATTTACCGTTTATCTTCCGAACTTGTTTGCTTTGGTGTTGTCCATCATTGATTGAAAGCTCCTAGATTACAGGATCAAGTTCTCTTATATTCTGTTACTACAATGCTTATTACCATCCCATACTAAGCAGATACTGAATGAAAGCTTTCAGTGTGCCTTTGTTTACATTTCTCCTTACCTCTGGTGGAAAAGTATGTTTCTGCAGTATCACTGGTGAGGCTGGGCTAGGGGTTAGGATATGATATGATGTGGGGTGGAGTCAGGGTCAGGGAGCAATTTAGGGTGGTGACTAAGAGCTCTTTGGAATCAGACAGACCAAAAGAACAGTCATTTCACAATTTACTATCTTTCTGGCCTTGGGCTTTCCAAGCCCAAATTTCCTCATCTGTAAAGTGAGACTATAATACCTATGCTATGGGCTGAATGATGTCCCCTTCCAATTCCTATGTCGAAGCCCTAAGCCTAGCACCTCAGAATGTGGCTGTCTTTAGAGACGGTCTTTACAGAGGGTACTTAAGTTAAAATGAGGTCATCAGGGTGGCCCTAATATTACAGTTGTCCTTATAAGAAGAGGAAATTTAGACATAGATATGGAAAGAGAGAAGACATTTTAAAGTTACAGGGAAAAAATGGCCTTCTATATGCCAAGAAGAAAGATCTGGAACGGTTCCTTCCCTCACAGCCCTCAGAAGAAACCAACTCTGCTGAAACCTTGATCTTGGACTTCTAGCCTCCAGAACTGTGAGGAATTTCATTGTTTAAACCACCTAGTCTGTGGTACTTTGTTATGGAAGCCCTTGAACACTAATACAACCTACCTCAGAGTTTTGTTATAGATAGATCAGACACTATTTATGAAGTGCTTATTGTGTGTGATAACAGTCAACAAATGGTAGTTTAATCAAATGATCAGAAAAGAGAGAAGGGAACAAAAGTAGAAATGTTTTTAGAAATATGTTTGTATTCTTTCCTAAGGCCTGTGTAGACATGGAAGGTGAGTTAGAAATGAAATTCAAAGAAGTTTCTTTCTGTTTAAATTAGGCCCCCTGCAAACATGTGAGCATTTATAGATCAACTGCATTCAATTGCGTTTTCCTTTGTGGTTGTCCATTTGGGATGATAAATGAGCCCAAATAGTAACAAATGAGCCTCACAGAAGGATTTATGATCTTAAACCATAGAGTTCAGATGGTGTCTGCATGTTGAATGCTTGACAAAAATACATAAGTGGTGGTGTCCCAATCTATCTGGTTTTGTTGGATTGGTTTCACACTTCATTGGTTTCTGGCAAAGAAATACTGTGAGCCCAGATAATTTTAAAAATTGCCAGTGTTAAAATGATGCCTTCTGCTACTCAGTCACGCTCCTTTCTGAATAATCAGCAGTGTCTGTATTTATGCGGATCCAGAGTACATTTCTAAACATCCACTTTCCATGCCGAGTTATCCCTTTTAACTTTAAAAAAAATATTCTTTTATTTGCACGATACTTTTCAAGATGAATAAATATTAAGATTTTTTTTTCTTATTTTATATTTTCAAGGAATAATTCCTTTTCATTTGAAGTTTGGTAAAATTATAATTTCGAGTAGTTGCTTCTAAAATGCCTGGATTTCTTGTAAACATGTCAAGGTTGGCAAATATCTGAAGATATTAGGATCCTTCAACTACTTTGCTGCCACATGTTTTATTAAACACCAGTCGGTCTTCCCAAGTCTTAGCAACAGTGGTTAGAAGGTCATTTAAGTGGGGAAGTTCTATTTTGTAAAACATTCTCCCCTTCCACACAAACATAATATTAAACCATAGACAAATCCATTCTGTAGAAGGCTAAATCAGGGGTTTTTTTGGTCATGTTTTGGTTTGTTTTGGTTGGTTTGAAGGTAATTTTGTAAAGAAGGCTCTTCTCATACAGAAACAAAATGCTGGTCACCACCTAGGGAGGTAACTAACTCCACAGCACACATCAGCTGCACCGTAACTCCAGCTTAAATGTCATGAGTCACAAAGGAAATGTATCAGTGCTAATAGCAGGTACTTGTGCTTATAAACCGTTAACACCCAGCACAGTGGGAAAAGCGGTAAGCCTATTTGACTAGCTAGAAACTTCACAGATGTTCCCGGGCCCTTCTCAGTTTCATGAGGAGATAATAAAAATTCTAACTGCTCTGATTCTGGTTTCCATCCTCTTTAATCCCTCAAAGAGGTTTAACAAAGTACTTCAAGATCTGGCCTCTGTCTAGTTCCAAATTCATTTCCTGCAACTTCTTTTTTGTGCTTTCCATCCAGTCAGACACAGGAACCTGCAGTCCCAGGCTTTCTTTTGCCTCTGGGCCTTTGCACGTGACGTTCCCATTGTGAACAAGCTCTCTGTCATCTGTATGTCTTTATCTAGCCACTAGCTATTCTCCATCAGCTCAACCTTGCGTCTCCCTGCTCTGAGACTGGGTTAAATCTTCCTTCCATGTGTCCCCCCCACCCTCTTAGCCCCCCACCCCTTTACTTATCACTGTATTAAAAATACAGTAGCTCCCCCCCCATTTGCAAGTTAACTTTCCATGGTTTCTGTTACCCATGGTAAACCATGGTCTGAAAATATTAAATGGAAAATTCCAGAAATAAACAATTCATAAGTTTTAACTTATGTGCCATTCTGAGAAGCATGATGAAATCTCTTACTGCCCCACTCCATCCTGCTGGGGATGAATACGGGGACATGGGGACATGAATATGGCCACACCATAGACACTCTTTACCCATTAGTCACATAGTGGCCCATTCAGCAGATCGACTGTCAAGGTATGTTAGCATTTGTGTTCACGCACCCTTATTTGACTTACTAATGCCCCAAAGAGCAAGAATAATGATGCTGGCACATTATTATAATTGTTCTATTTTATTTTGAGTTATTGTTGTTAATCTCTTACTGTGCTTCATTTATAAATGAAACTTTATCATAAATATGTATGTATAGGAAGAAAACGTAGTGTACATACAATTTGGCACTATCCGTGGTTTCAGGCATCCACTGGGGGTCTTGGAACATATCTATCCCCTGTGGATAAGGAGGGACTGCTGTACTTATTACTTGTCTCCCCCACTGGACAGTAGGCACTTTGAGGTTCCTGTTAAGGAAGGGAGGAAGGAGCAACAGAAAGCACCAGAAGTGTGAAGGGAATGGGAAGGGAAGAGATCTGACATTAACCTAGAATTTACTATTTGTCCTACCTGTCTCCTTCATTCAATCTTCGTGACAACTTTTTGAAGCAAGAGTTATCATTCTGCAATTACAGATGAGGAAAGAGAGCCTCATTCCACCCTCAGGGGGCTCACAGCTAGGAAGTTGTGGGAATAGGATTCGAATGCAGATCTACCAGCTACCCAAGCCTGTGCTCCCCTCCCGTTTCCAGCCATGTCATGGGACAGATAGAGACAGATGTCACCTATTCACCTGATGTGTTAGGAGGTCTTGGTCAAGTCAGGCAGGTCTAGTTTTCTGGAGACTGGAGGCTGAAATAGAAAGAAGCCCCCAAACAAACCCACTGGCCTATTTTTGTTAATCACTGTAAACTAGTGGCTGTAGCAGAGCTGATTCGTTTAATTGAGGATGTAGAAAATATTGCAGAGAATAAGGAAAAAGCTAGGAATGCCAAATTAAATTCTTGGAAAACTGGCAGTTTGCATTCTTCAAAGAGATCGTTGGTGAATTCATAATCAGATTGTAATGAATTTCAGCCAAAGTATTAAGTTTATGGTATCTAGGAGCCAGGAAGTATGTTTGTGCTTTGAGTCCCTTGCATCATAGAGTGTCATGTGGGTAAGTACACTTAATTAGATACTCTGATGACATTAGTAACAGTGTCAAATGTCATGAATGGCTAATTGCTTGCCAATTGAAAGCCCTATTTCTATAAACAACAGGGACTCACTCTCAAGTCTGTACCAACCATCTTTTAAGCTAAGACATATCTTTAATACCTTGGGACAAAGAAATGATCATTTTCTTGCAGAAATTTAAGAGAAATTACTGTGGCAACAAGCACATTTTTAAAGAAAATTTAATCTGATCAGTTAGAGATTGCAAACTATTAATATAAGACTTTTTTAAAATCCTAATTACTAAAAGGCACAATAACATTTCATGGCCATTATATCTAAAGCACAATATTATCTTCTACATCTTATATCTTCTAAGTGTACTTTGATTCTGAATGGAAGGTTTCAGCCAAGCAACTTAATTATATTTTGAAAGCAATTCTGGAGTGTTAGCTTTGCAAAGTTAACCTCCCACTTCTGTACCACCACCCACACATGCTAGCATCAAATGGATGCAGAACAACAAGCCATTCATTTTATCTGGGAATATCACTTGTGTCCTAGACTTGTAAAACAGAAAGAAATGTTAAAAAGATGCCCATTCAACTTTACTCATTTTACAGATGAGAAACTAAGCCCAGAGACTTAAGGTCACCTAACTTCAATGTTATTTCTACTCTGTGCTTATTATGGGCTGAATGTTTATGTTTCCTCCATTTCATACGTTGAAGGTCTAGCCCCCAGTGTGATGGTATTTAAAGGTAGGACCTTTTGGAGGTGAAAAGGTTTAGATTAGATCATGAAGGGGGACCCTTGTGATGGGAATAGTACCATTAAGAGGAAGAGAAAGGGATCTCTCTCTCCTGGAACATGCAAGGACTATGGAAGCACACAGGCAAGGGAGCTGTCCACAAGCCAGGAAGCAGGTCCTCACCAGACACCAAATCTGCCTGCTTGGACTTCCCAGCCTCTAGAACTGTGTAAAATAAATGTATGTTCTTTAAGCCACCCAGTCTATGATATTTTGTTAGAATAGAATAAAACAATCCTACTCATATGAATAGGGTTGGAGCAGTTTTGGTAGTTCTTATAAATGATTATGATTCATTTTTATAAACAATTATTTAAAGCAGCAGAAGTGCTAAGCATCTTTCTCAAAGTTAAGCAGTAAATTGATAGCAAAAATGATGCAAAAGATCAGACCTCCTGATTCATAGTCCAGAGCGTGTAACTCCAAGCATGTTGCCATTTAATGGAAAGTATGTTTGTAGTTGATAATCTCATAGTTTTTTAAAGCAATACCTGTCTATGGACTGTATTTTTTCAGACTCTGTATTTGCTATCCTTGGTCTTTTGGAGGAGTTGCAAACTTTCTTGATGTGTGACAACTTTAGTATATAAACATTGTTCTGCTATGTTCAAAGAAACATAGGAGTGCAAATGTTCTCTAACAATTGTGTAAGTTTAATGAGACAACACTCAAACTTCACTGAGGGACCCTGAAAGTGCCCTGCTCTTGGTTTCTGTACCCTGCGCTCCACCTGGTTCACTGAGCCAAGTGCTGTAGAATATCCTGTTCCAAGAGGAATGAGGAGGTAACCTGGGTGGTTTTGGACACCTCCTCATTATCCTAGGATGTTGCATTCTTGGTAAATTCTGACTGAGAACTGCAAGCAAGAGGGGGAAGAGCTAGGCCAGCCAAGGTCGTCTGAGGACTTATCCTTCTACAAAGGGGAATGACCCTTGTCAATGAAATCTCATGCACAAGCCAATAGGAGCAGGAAGAAGTTAGATGGGGGAAGAGATCAAAGACAGCCTCTGGTCCAAGAGTGTCTGGGGGAAAACTAAGGCCCAAGTGTGAAAGGATGTTAGGTGACTCATATACAGAATATGGGGTAGTGATTGAACAGAAATGTCCCTCAAATTCAATGCTACTTCTATGTTGTTCTTAGCAAAAGTAGTATTTATGTCAAAGGGCAGGGTAAGATAGTCAGTTTCTCCCTTTTATCTCTTCTCTCTTCTTCTCTCTCCTCCCCTCCTCTCCCATGAATTATTAAGAAATATTTATTGAGATGTGGATTTGAAAACCCCTTCTTCCTCTATCAGGGAATTTTCTTAGAGGTTGAAAATATGATATTTTATTAGTACAGAATGGGTGATTCAATTAATATTTTTCAAAACAAGTCTGTATTATTAATACTTCTGTGCCTTAGTAGAACTGAGTCCACTTAACATTAAATAAGACAACATTAAGAGAACATGAATAAAGTTTGTTAAATGGTTATGAAAATTTAACCCACTGAGATTGTGTTGGGTGAGGTTCAGTGAAGATAGTAAACACTTCCCCCCACCACCCTATGCCTGATTAGGAGCCAACTGACAGATGCTGAAGTCAGACAGAGGTAGGTTTTTCGGTCTGCTTTGTTATCATTGAAAAGTAAATTTGAGGACAGGGCCTAGCTGGCTAGCAATACTGGGCTTCCTTGTACATTCCAACTTAGCCATGGACCTTGCCTGCTAAGCCTGTGGCATGGCAGGAATTGGAGGCAAACCATGCAGACTGCAGGAAGGCTTCCCAAAGAGAGTGCCAGAGGGGCTGGGGGAACAAGTCCTACTTCTTCTCTTTCCCCAGTTGCCAATCTGCTAAGTTCCTCCTCCTTCCATGGAAGAGAGAGTGAGGAGCAGGGGAAGGCCAAGGAATGTTGACCTGCTGAGTTCCTTCTACCTGGAGGAGGCGGGGAGGACAACTACTTTTTTGCTTCTAAACATATTTTGGTGGCTAAAGGATTAGGAAAAGATAATCCAGATTTCTTGCTATTGAAAGGAAAGTTAAAGATGTTTTGGTTGTGACTGTGTATTTTGAGGACATGTGTACAATTGTTGTTCACTGTTTAATTAAGATAAAAATTACAATCCTTTTCAAATTTAGTGTGTATTGGGACTACCTGGAGAGGTTGTTATAATGCAGATTCCTGAGCTCCATTCTCAGAGATTCAATAAGAGTGCCATAAAAAAGAGATTACTTAGGTTGTCTTGGGACCACACTTCGAGTAACACCATCCATGTATGGTTTCCTCCATACCCATCCATTTCTGAATTATTTTTGTGTTGTGGGTCATTATTTAGCCATTTCAAGTTTAGTTATTAAAGCTGATGATTGTTTACCAGATCACCATTATTAATTAATATATTTCTTTCTTTGTTTATATGTTCATAGAGGAAACCTGCATATATATATGTGAAACTGTAAATGAGAATTATCTTCTTGGCATAAAGGTCAGAGTTTTCATTCTTTTTCCTGCAGTGGTATGTTTTTACAGTTTTTATTACAAAACACCAAAGATCCTTCTATATTCTGAAAAGAGCCAGAGAGCAGGAAAGAAAGAAGAAAGAGAAAGTCAAGTTCTGAGTTTTCAAGGGAAAAGGAAAAATGATCTCTTCCCATTAAACTTTCTTTGAATCTTGATAGCACCTGTTACCAGGATGCACCTTCCTATTGCTGAACTGACCGACTTACGATGAGCTATTTATCCAATTGCACCTCACCCCCTCCAGTCTGTTCTCTATACATCTCTCCATAGCATTTTAAAATGTAAACCATATCACATCACTCCTTTGCCTAAAAACTTCAGTGATTTCCATTGCACTAAAATCCAGATTTTTCATTGCAATTTGCAAGGTCCCCCATGATCCAGCCCTGCTAAGTGTCTTTGTCTCACTCATCTCTCTGTCCCCATAGCCTATATAGTATCTGGCATAAAGTAGATGCTCAATATATATTGGCGAATTAAAGAATGAATGGATGGATGGATGGATGAATATCCATCTCTCTCTTTCCAGAGAGCTTGAAATGTATATCTTGCTGAATTCTATTCTAAAACCAGTAACCGATCTTTCCCATTTGTGCTTATGACACTCCAAAGGCCAGATTCATTTCCCAGGTTTTATCCCTTCCTAGTTTGACAGTTCTTATTTCTTATAGATCCTTAAAATCCAGCTAAGTTCTTCTCTGACATTGAGGCTAGTGGCTCAATGGCTAGGCTAAATGGCTTAGTTTTCATGAGACAGTGCAGTGATGGCTAGACTCTGGCCAGGTCTCAGGATATCTGCCTTTCTAACTGGCTTAATGGTTTCCCAAATATTTTTGCTCAAGAATCACTCCATCCACCATCCTGAGTGAGAGCGAGACCCTATCTCTACCAAAAATAGAAATAAATTAATCAGACAACTAAAAATATATAGAAAAAATTAGCCGGGCATGGTGGCGCATGCCTGTAGTTCTAGCTACTCGGGAGGCTGAGGCAGGAGGATTGCTTGAGCCCAGGAGTTGGAGGTTGCTGTGAGCTAGGCTGATGCCATGGCACTCTAGCCCAGGCAACAGAATGAGACTCTGTCTTAAAAAAAAAAAAAGAATCACTCCATCCGAACAAGGGTCCAGCATGCCCACTGTCCTTCACCTTCCATCCATTCTGGTTTGTGCATCAAAAAAAATTCATTTTTCCACAATTAATTTAAAAAATAGGCATTAACCTCTTGATATACCACCAATAAGATGACATTGTTTCCTTTTCATTGAATATTAGCAGATATGAGATAAAGACTATCATTTTCTACATAGTATGAGGAGTAAAAAAAAGTTGTTCTTGCTTCAAGATTTCCATTTGTTTTCTTCACAAGAGAAAATTCCTCTTTTTGAAAAGTATTGGTTTTTATCCTATAATAAAATTACTTTCAAGAAGTAGATTGCTTACTATATGAGGTGAATTAATTTTTACAGTGATGGAAATCAACTCTTACAGGGCACCGGGGTGTCGTTTAGTACATTGGAAGAGGTAATTTTCTGAAGAGTGGTTTATTTATCACCTACTACACTGAGCATCGAGGGGAAGGTGCCGTGACTGACCCCCACCGAGCATGCTTGGAGAAACTGCCTGAATCAGGCATTGCACGTGGAGATTGGTCACATCTCAGGAGGCTTCTTTACAGTAGCAGAAATTCTTTCCGTGATTTTCCAGTCTGCTGAGCTAGAAGCAAGAAAGTTGGGAGAAAGAACAGGAAGGCTGCCAAAGTGTGTCCTTTGTAGACATCTCTGAATGGTTTTCTGTCTTTACCAACTCATGGATTTTTATTTCAAGATGAAGCAATTCTTACAATTTACTGAAGTTGAGAAAGAGGAGAGCTCCATGAGGTTAAGCAAAGTAAGTCCAGAAATACATAGAAACTTCGAGGAATTGATGGTTTAACCAGGTTTAGGAGCAGCGTTGGTACTAGAAGGTGTGGCCTTAGTGCAAAGTTTTTGGAAGAGACTCTTCATCTCATTTTAATTATAACAAAATACAGCTCATTAGTTACATGTAATGCAGAGAACACTTGCGAGGCCCATTTGTCTACAGAAGAAAGCTGATAGTGTGGCATCTCTCTGATTTTGACCTCTGTGCCTTTGTCTTTTGTGAGTCCCAACACCAAAATAGTCCAGAGGGCCAATTATCTCATAAAATAGCACAAATTCAGTGAGATTAGCCAAAGTAATTATTGTTAAAAAGCATGAGGGAGAGAGCTTATGGAGCCAGATAAGTCTCTCTTAATACTGTAAATTATTTTGTGGAAACAAGCTAAGTCCAGCGATTCCTTCTGCTCAACAGATGTTCAGGCGGATCCCACAGGCTGAGAGTCAGCACCACGTACTAGTTGTAGTGAGGGGTTGGTGTTGTGATGTCAGAGGGATGCTCTAAGTGCTATTCTAGAGACAAAGCTGACCTCCCTGGGAAAAGCCACAGCAGGACCCAGAGCAAGAAGACAAACTCTTGGTTGGGTAATTCATAGTAGCTGTGTCTTAAGCTCATTTCTTAACACTTGTGACCTCTTGAAGAAGTATATCATGACTCCTGTTGAACTATTAATACTTCCTGTTTCCTACAACCATCCCTTCAGATTTCTATACTTCACATATGAACTCACAATTTCTTACAATATCCACTATGGTACCTCTCATAGGAGGTATGAATTTACTTCAGTAAATTGTAGGAAGAGTATGAGCAGGAAACCTTGCAGGATCTGGGAAAGTATCTAGGGGCAAAGGTGAAGATGATTTTTTTTTAATTTTTTCTTTTAGTTTGAAAATATTCTAATTTGCATTTTAACTCATTTTATAACTATGTTTAGTTATAAAAAATATTTAAGAGAAATTAATGATCTAGAAAGATGCTCTATGCTTATCCCTAATACTTGAACTCTCAAAACTCTGCACATCCCCTAGAGTATACCTGCCTGTCTAAGAAACATGAGTGGTGCCCTGGCCTTGTTGCAGTTCATCTAGTCTTTACAAGTTTGCAGGATTGCAATGAACGTACAAAAAACAGGTAGTTATGGTACCCGGACTGCCCAGTCCCTCCAATCTAAGTGAAAGGTGGGAAGAACATCAATGATATCAATGGAGACTTAAACCTTCCACAGTGGAACCCACACATTCTGTCCCAGCTTGTGTAGAGGCTACACTAAGGGAGTCATCTTTCTCTAGAGAAGATGGGGAGAGGAGTAAGGACTAATTACACAGAATTTGTGCAGCTTCCTGAACTTCTCAGTGGTGACCTATAATTAAACTGTACTAACTATATATGAGTTTAAATTTCATAATGAAAATAAGTTTAAGCCAATTATATTGAAAGTTTTGTACAATTGCATCATTTCCTCAATATAGTGTATATCCAAAAGCTCTGGTAGTTTAACGTTGTAGTAGGTAGTTTCCAAAAGGTTATAATTTTTATGTCCCATTAAAACACTTATGTAAATGTTTATGATGTTCAAATAGAGAAACTAATTATCATGAATGAGAAATGTTATAAGTCATACAATTCTCTTCATTCAACTTTTTGATAAGGAAAAAAAAAGAAAAAGTATGTTTGGTATGATTTCCTATAAATAGAGATATGTAGAAAATTTATTTAAATTTATGCCCATATGCCTTTTTTTAATATTCTGTCTTTGAGATACGTAATAGGCTTGATTGGCGATAGTTGTTTTAAGAGTATCTTTTTAATCAAATACCAGTAATCACCAGTATCAAGAAAACCCAGCCTTGCCAATACCAGCTTATAAATGATCTCAGTGGTACTCAAGAGGTAACTGGGGTAGCAAGTCACTTCACCCCAAGTATGTAGTCATTTTGTTGTTGTTGTTGTTTTTCAGAGAACAATTAGCATTGTGTACTGATGCACATTCAGACACCATGAAAAAAACACCAGACAATGACAGAACCATTTTTCCCCTAAGGCTCTATTGGCCCAACTGTCTGTTTTCCAATATTTCATGTCGTCTTCATTCATCCACACCTTTGAAAACAATTTCCTCTACCGAGATGCTTTTTCCACTTGTCCTCATGGCAAACTCTCACTTAAAATCTCTTATTTGCTTTCCCTAGTACCTCCCCCTAGACAGAAACGATTGCTCCTTCCCTTATATGTGAAATATTTCTAATATAGCTCTTTATTATAATCCATTTTAGTTATTGGCTAACAGGCCTCTACTCCAAACAGAAACTTAATGAAGACAGAGACTAGTTTAGCCTTTTTTTTTTTTTTTTTTTTTTTTTTTTTTCTTTTTTATGTGCCTGGTTATTTTTGATTGAATGTCAGACATCGTGTGTAAAAGGACAGAAGAGACAGAGTTAAATAGTTTAACACACAGAAATGGACACATTTCTTATTCTGTGAGGCCATTACTGTAGGTGGTTGAGTCAGTCTAATCTGTAGTTACATTGGGTTTGGATTTCATTGTTGCTATAATTAATATTCAGTGTACCATGTACTTCAACTTCCTCCAATGGTGGACTGTCTTACCTGGGAAGCTGCAGGATATTTCCTAGTGTTCCTCCTTCATCCTCAGATCTCAGCAGCCCCTGCACACCTGGGCCATTCTTAGCCTTCCTCCAGCTGTGGATTGCTATCGCTTGTTACTAAGTGTGAGGTTTGTGGTGGGGCCAGTGGAGTGGGGAGTGTTAGGGACTAGCCTTTTACCAGCCCACCCAACAGAGGAACAGAGACACTGAG
>VBSM01000361.1:91655458-91679655 GCA_008086735.1 Cheirogaleus medius
GGGAGGGCTTGTCTAGGGGTCCTGTAAGATCTTGCCTGTTGTTCTCTACAGGGAGTTCTTCGGCCTGGGCCTTGAGGATAGGCTTTCTCCACATTCTTATCTCTCTTTCCCCTGCCTTTACCATGGCAGCCAAACCTTGAGTAAGAGAGAGCTTTCTGCCCTTTTTCCAGCAGTAGCAAATGTCTTCTTGATTTCAGTGCAGGATTTGGGGCCCATGAGTATTCCCTACACCCCTCCCCCTACACAGAAGGATTTTACTTTTATTCTTCCCCAGAAGTATTGTATTTTTGGCTCTGCCATGGGACAAGAGGATTTCTTACACTATCCCCAGCAGCAGTGTAAGGCTTTTGCTTCATATAAGAGACGCATCTGTAGAATTGGATGTGCTGTTGCGTGGCCCTGAGTGGCAGCCAGTCACCTCCTGCACTGTTGTGCCCCTCCCCCAGCCTTCTCCCTGCGCTCAGCCTTGTTCATAACCACACAGGGGAGAGTCGCAAGTGTTTTTGGATCCTGCTCATGTCTGGGTCTCCCACTTTTTCTAAACTGTCATGCCACCCCACACTCACTCTTTAAGAATGCATGAAACTTAACCTTCTTTCTCCTTACCAGGTTTCCCCACACCCTGCCAGTGGCAAAACAGTTTGTATATCCTCTCTTCCCATGGAGGGATTGATTATTCTTTGGAATTCAGTTTACTTGGTTGCCTTGTGACTTAAGGTCTCTGATAGACTCCAGAAAATTTATGATTTTGTACATATCTGCCTTTTTTCAATTGTTAAGGTAGGAGTGATATTTTTTTGTGTCTTTCTACATCTCAACTACCCTGGTGCCCAGCAGAAGACTGGGACATAGGAGACACTCCTTAAACTGTATTGAGCCACATTTCCTCTCATTCACAAAATCCACATATCATATTGCAGGGGAGTATGTCAACATTTCTCTTTAACATTTCTCCTCAATTCCTCCAATGGGAGTGAAATGGTATGGGGGAAAATACTTTCTTTACTCTTGGCTTAACTTTTTTTTGGGGGGGGGTGCTTGTAAACTAAATAGCAGCAGATTTTAAACTTTACCCAATTATTTTCAATTCTTCACTTCTCATAGATTTATTTATTCTCATAGATAAATGAGCCTGTCACAAATATATCGGGTTATTTTTAAGGCAGATCTGAGCCAATCCTTTTTACATGTTGCCTGAAGCAAAAATTCAGGTAAAATTACTATGACAGCTTATAACAAAAGTGCTATTGAACTATCTTTTTGCCAATAATAAAAAGAAGAAAAAAATTTTTTTACTGTACAACTGCAAAAGTCACCTGCTCCTGGCCCCCTGGGAAGATCGTGCTGAAACAGGGAGCCGGGAGCCACTCACGGGCTTTGCATATTGTCCTGCCGGGGACTCTGGCCGCTTCTGGTGATGGAGGAGGGGACAATCTATTTGCAGTGTTGAGAAAAATCAATTTTCATCTTCAAAAGATGAAACTGCCAAGCAAGATATTGACTTAGAAATAAAGTGTTTCTTGAAGACTTCCCACATCCTATAAATGTCAGACCCAGACCTAAGAATTTGGTGATTTAAAGTTTATTGCTAATTTCAGACAAATATGCATATAGCTCTGCCTCAAAAAAAGAGCTAGTTATATATAATTTTATTGCTAGAACATTTTGTTACATACATACAACTAGCGTCAGAACCCTCAAAACCAGTCATATTTTTTATTGATAAGTATAAACTTGATCCCATTCTATTTATTTTCTATTCTAAGATTTTATTCTTCTTTGTCTCCTAGATAAATTATTTTCAAATTTTTATGATAAATTTTATATAAAGGGGTTTGAAATCCTTTTAAATGCAGCTTTTGCAATGCATCATATCTGTTGTTGTTGTCTAGGCTTTGATAAGGAGCACATTATTAACCATTTGGGGAGATGGTCCATTCTCTTATGGCCTTGAAGGCCCAGTGAAGGCTGACTGGTGGGATAGGTGCTCTCCCAACGTACAAAGTAGACGTGGGCCAAGTAGATGTCAATCCATCCCACTCAGACACCGTGGGAGTGGGACAGCCTCAGCAAGGCCTGAGTGACCTGTCTTCAGAAGGACTTTGGAGGAAGTTTAAGAGGCTGTTGTGTCGTTGCCTGCTTCCTGGAGATCTTATGTTGAGTGAGTTCATCCTGAAGGAGGCTTACACCTGGAAGCTATTTTAGGGAGAGAAAAAAGAGAGGCAGGAGGAAAGGGGAAATGATGTAAAAGACCGAGATTACCGTTTTTTTAAAGAGAGCCTCAGCATTACCTGAAAGGATTATTGACACTGTTGGATCAGACTAAGCTTTAAACTAGATAGGAATAGAAAATGTTTTCCGTGATCAAGTCATGGAGCAGAGTTAGTGAGGAAAACACATCAGCTACAGATGAAATAAAGAAATTACTCCTATTCCCCTGCATATTAGTATTGTACTGAGTTAAATTTACAGCCCTACCACACATATTTGAGAAACTACTATTTGCCAGAAACCGCGAGAAATAAAAGAAATAGAACTTGGTTCCTGCTTCAAAAAGGCTTTTCACAAATGGAAAATAACCTGAAATTATCATCTTCTGTCTCCTAAATATCGCCTACCCCCATTTCTCCCTACCTCTGTGAACATTACCTATATGGAGGATATCAGGAATATTTTTTAATAATGACAGTAATAATAACCACAATTTACATAAGTGCCTTCTTTGTGCCAGATACTGTACATCTAATTTACATATATTATTTTATTCTTCACAATAATGCTGCAAAAAACCAATTTCAAGACTTTTTAAGATTTTATAGTTGCTTAAATTGAGGCTCAGGAAGATCAAGTAATACTCTACTTCAGATGAGGTTTTAGAGCCAGCCTGTGTACCAGGCCTGCCTGGCTCCCAAGCCTGGGCCCTTGCACTGTGCAAGGCTACTTCTTGACTCTATTCACCCATGTCTTCCTGCTTTTATGGTGTAGGAGCTAAGATCAAGGACTTTATGGTGTAGGAGTTAAGATCAAGGACTTTGGGGCCTGACACTTCAGATTTGAATCCTGACTTTGTTGTGGGTAGAACTTTGTTTTCTTAGGTGGACAACTTAACCTCTTCTTCCTAAGAGCCTTAACCTATAAAATGGAATCACAGCAGTGCAAGCAGCAAGGAGTTGTTGTAAGGATTCCAAGAGACAGGTGGGTTGCTTAGGACAACACCTGGCTAATTGTAATCACTATATAATATTATTTCATATTTACATTTAATTTTTACAGATGTCTTGCTTCTCTTGCCATCTCATTTCACTTAGACTTTGTCAGTAGCCTCTTAATTAGCCTCCCAAAGTCCAGCCTAACGTCTTTTCAAACTTTCCTTGACATACCTATGAAGTAGCATTTCTAAAATTCAGAATGGATCATGTCATTCCCCTACTCAAAACCTTTTAATTTTCAGGTGCAAATAAAAAGTCTTTAAGGTAGAATCCAGTGCCCGCATAACCTGCTCCCTGTCTACCTGCTAAGTTTCCTGCCTCCCTACTTGCCCTTACACATATTTTGTTCGAACCACAGGGAACTATTTTCATTTCCTGAACAGGTCATGCCCTTGCACAAGCTGTTCCATCTGTCTAGAATGCCTTTCCTTGCCACATTTGCTACGCAAACTCCTGTGCCTCTCTCAAAGCCAGCATCAACATTTGCTCCTCCAGGGAGTCTTTCCTGCATTCTCCCCCTAGACAGGTGCCCTTCTTAATTGCTTTTATAATGTTTTGAGTATACGTCTATCACAGCCCTTACCACATGGCATTGAAGCCAATGTGTTTGGTCTTGTTTTCCCACTAAACTTGTAGATTCCTAAGAGCAATTATATTGTCTTATTCTTCCTCTTGTTCCTAGAGTCCAGCACCTTATTGAAGTAGACACTCAATAAGTAAGTTACTATTAGTAAATGAATGTCGAGAGTAAACTCGGTTTACTGGTGCATCTTTATGGCCTCATTTGGGGAAGTTGTTCCTTCCAGGATGATTTGAACAGCAAGACCAGTAGAGACTTTGGCACATGGACCATTTTTTAGACATGTCCACCAAAGGCTCCCCAGAGTCCCAAGGTGAAATAAACAATTATCCTCTTTCACCTACGCCAGCTAATGAAGGGAGTCACCTATGCTTGTACCCAAAAGAATCAGATAGCAATAAACTTGAAAAGATATCACCTTCCTCCTCCAGAGTGGGCAACGATATTTTATAAAAAAACTAATTGAGCACATTCAAAGTAGGATAGGGAACCAATTCATTATTTTGCAAACTGGTAAATATAGGGGAAAGAATCTAGCATTTCTCTTACCTTTTCTATACAAACTGCACCAGTGGCTAATCAACTAGCATAGGAAGGGGATTTCCTCCTTATAAAAGCATTCCAAACGGTAAATGGAAATTAAATCATAGAATTAGAGTGTCACCATTTTGTACCCCTAAGTTAATAGATCTAGTCCTGAGTATCAAGAGTGCTAATATCACAAAAAGAGAGACAACCAGTTATTATGTATATCTTGATGAAAAAAAAAATAGCAGAACCATATTCTGGCCAAAAGGATTAGATCTGAGTCTGATCAAGCCTCTGGATCCTGCTTTCAATTTTTAGGAAATACAGAGAAACGTTGAATGCAGCCTGCTTGTGCAAACTGGGGAAGCTTTACAGGCCAAGTGACCCGGATACTTCAATAGATGAAGAAAAGAAAGCTATGGGGGAATTGTAGATGAAAGGAAACTTAAGAACACATCACATTTTAACAATAGCAAGTCTAAACAGAAGTGCCTAGGAATTTTGCTTTGGTGATAAAACTGGTATAAAGAAACACAAGGAGGTGATTTCTATAAAAGCCAGGATTGTGGCAAAGTTCTATTTCTTTACCTGCATGGTGGTTACAAGGTGTTGGCTTTATAAGAAACTCATTCATCTATATATTTGTTTTGTGTGGTTCTCTGTATCTATGTTTTTTTTAAATAAATGCAAAAAATGTTATTTTTTTTAAATGGTTGCACAGGCCGTATTAGTGCATTAGGGTTGTAATAACAAAATACCGCAGGCCAGGTGGATTAAACAACACGAGTTGACCTTCTCATAGTTCTGGAGGCTGCCAGTCTGAAATCAAGCTGCTGGCACAGTGGGTTTCTCCCGGGCTCTCTCCTTGGTCTGTAGACAGCTGCCTTCTCATTGTGTCCTCACATGGCCTTTCTCTGTGCACGCACATCCCTGGTGTCTCTTCCTCTTCTGATAAGGACACCAGTCATACTGAATTAGGGCCCCACCCTTACAACCTCATTTAACCTTCATCACCTCCTTAAGGGCCCCCTCTCCAAATACAGTCACATTGGGGATCAGGACTCAGCATGTAAATTTTGGGGCAACACAAATCAGCCCGTAACAAAAGCCAGTGTTTCCCGGATCTATTTTCACAACCTTCCACCACAGATGGACCTTGCCAAATATTTAAAAGTGCCCCAGTGGAAGAATTCATTCATTGCACACACAGTTATTGATTGCCCACTGTGGGCCAGGAAATATTATAGGTGCTAGAGATTCAACGTGAGATAAAACAGACATAATTTCTTTCTTCATGGATCTTGAAATCTAGTCAAGAAACAAAGAATAAAAAAGCTAAATAAGATACTGTATTTTAGGTGGTGATAAGTGCTAAGGAATAGAGAGTAGGAAAAGAAGAAACCAGTGGCAGGAAGGGGGTGTGATTTTAGATAGAGCAGCCAGGGAAGGACTCAAAAGAAAGGTAAATATGAGTAAAGATGGAAAGGAAGTGAAACTATGAACCATGTGGGTAGCCAGGAGAAGAACATTCTAGGCAGGGGTTGTGAGAAGTGCCTGGTGTTTTGGAGAAGCAGCAAGGAAACCAGGAGGACTGAGCAGAGGGAGGGAGAGAGGAGAGAAAGAGAAGATTATGTCAGGAAAGAGGCTTGGGGGCCATGGAAAGGACTGTGGGTTTAACTCTTGATGAGATGGGAGACCGTGGAGGATTTGGAGCAGAGGCATGAAATCTCTGCTTTACATGAATGGGTCGCTTTGGCTGATATGTTAAGAACAGACTAAAGAGGGACAAGGACGAAAGTAGGGAGAACACTAAGGGGCGCCTGCATAACCCAGCAAGAAATGGCAGAGGCTTGATGCAGCAGGTAGGTTGTAAGTACTTGGATATTTTTGAATGTAGAGAAATGAAGATACCCCAAGGTTTTTGTCCTGAACAACTGAAGGGATAGAGTTGCCATTTCCCAGCGGGCAGGTATGGGCATGTTGCATTTGGGATGTGCAGCTTTGGAGTTCAGGGCAGCGATCAGGGAGACATCAGCATGTCGTGATAGTTAAAGTCGTGAGAAAGGATTACTTAGGAGAAGCATACAGAGAAAACAGACGAGGTTCAGGGACTGAGCCCTAAGACATTCCAATGTTAGATGAGATAGAACCAAAAAAAATGGGATAGAGAAAGGAGAAAGCAGAGACAACCAGGAGGGTGGTGACCCGGAAGCAGAGAAAGCAAGAGTTTTAAGGAGGGGGTGACCACAGTGTCCTGTGTGTTGACAAATAAATAAGATGAGGACTCTGAGCTGACCATTGGTGCTAGCAGTGTTGGGGCCACTGGTGATTTTGCTAAGAGCAATTTCAGTGGAGGTGGCTGCAGAAGCCTGGTTGGAGTGGATTCTAGAGAAAGTGAAAGGCGCAAAATCATCTTCCTGGAATAATAGTAACAATAAAAGTAGATATGGAGCCTCTACTGTTTGGCAGGCATGGCTCTTCTAAACCCTTAGCTCTCAATCTTCACCATCACTCTATGAGGGAGATGTTATTATTATTCCCATTGTATAGGTGAAGAAACTGAGACACAAGGAAGAAATCATTTGCTTTCCACCACCCAGCTGACAAGCCAGGAACGAGGTTGGAGCCCACACATTTGACACCAGGGCCCAAACTCTACCATCTCTCCATTTTAGGTCTATGTTTAAGGCGATGTTTTGATGGTGACAGTGTGTATACTGTGCACCATATCCAGGGCTGACACCAGGTCAGTCAGGAGAACATAGAACCCAGAGAAATTCTCAGAACATTAATATTTATATATGTATATATGCTACTGTATTCATTACAACCTATTAACCCAGAGAGGACTGGTCATGACAGTTGTGATGGAAAAAACTGACTTCATTTGCTTCTAGAAACTTAGGAAGATATGCTGCCAAATAGACATTGGCCGTCACAATCTTTGAAAATCAGTTTGTTTTATTTTCTGTTCTCTGTACTCTGTGCCCCCTGTGTCCCCAAACTCTCCATTAGTTAGTTGCCCAGTGAATAATCCATGTTTAGAATCACTGTAACACTCTACTCTCTCTTTTCCTCCTCCAGCCACTACCAAAAAGTATCCTGAATTCACTACTTTTCCTCCCTCCCTCCCTCTCTCCCTCCCTCCCTTCTTTTTTTCCATTCTTTCCTTCATTATTTTGGCTCCAATAGTATAGCAACCAACAAAATTTAGAGTTGCTTTTCATTTTCTTTCTTTCTTTCTTTCTTTCTTTCTTTCTTTCTTTCTTTCTTTCTTTCTTTCTTTCTTTCTTTTATTTTAACACAGAGTAATGTATTGAAACCCAACAGTCCTTGCATTTACTTTCTATATTTGTGGAGCAAAGAGCTGTCGAAGATAAGGAATTATGTCAGCAGCATGTTAAGAGGCAAGACCTGTGCACTTATAAGTAAACACATGGCTACCAGGGAAACAGACTGACCACACTATTTCTAAAATCTTAGAAATTCTGAGGTTTGGAACTGGAAAACAAGACTTCTGATGATGTGAAAACCCATGCAGCCAAAGGCTTTGTGGACTAATGAGGTTTTTCAATGGAAATGCAAAATCATAAAATATTACTATTAAATGGAGAACTGATGAAAAGCAATTATTGGAATACAGTGCACTTTCAAAGAGGATTGGATTTCAGAAAAAGGACCGTCAGCCAGCATCCTTCGTTTTTGCTTCATAATTGCAGTTTCTAGGCCATCTGAACAATTGCATGACCCTTGAGGAAAGAATTAGTGATTGCAATCATAGCCTCCTAATCAGGCGTCTTGAAAGGAGCAATACTTGAAAATCTTCCTCACGTACAGGGCATGCCAACTAGTTTTGCAATTTCCCTCATATATTACTGCTATGATTTAGCATTTCAGGTTTGCTAATAATTGTCTAATCTAATTAAATCAAATATGGAAGTTGGAATAGGGGACCCCAATAACGTCATCTACAGAAAATCAAGGCTGCTGGTTTAATTGCTGTCTCTTAATATGAAGCTTGAGTTCTTGCAATAAGTTTATAGTAAACACTAGAATTGTATCAAGGTGAAAGCTTGGTCTACTCCTATAGGGACATTGCATGTGTTTCACTATGAAAAACGAATATGATATTATTTGGCTGAGTTTCAGATTTATTTTTGATGGAACGGGTCTTGTGTTCCCTAGTGTAATAATATTTTTTGCAAGGGTATTCATTTGTGGAATGTTGTTAAAGGCTTTCTGGCTCTGTCGTAAACGCCCCAACACCTATCCCTTCTGTGCTCGCAATCAGTCGTTCGCCAACAGAATCAGGAGAGTGATTTATATGGAGAAGCACCTGTTGTTAGAAGCAGTGTTTTAAATCAGATATAGAGAAAGAATTTAAGGCACAAATGAATTATTCACTCTAAATGAAACACAGAGCTGGTTGTAAATTGTAATTTAACAGGGTGTTTTTCTTGAAACATGCTAGGTCTATTAACTCTTTCATTTAAGAAGGGCCTTAGAGTTACTAGAAGATAGTGTGTATTTCTTCAGTGTGTCAGCTGATTCCATTTCATTCATAGTTAGGTCTGTCAAGCTGCCTACATTTCGACATCTATAATTTTATTTCTTTTATAGTTGAAGTGAATTCACTTGGAAATGAAAATATTTTTTGTTTAAATACTTGAACACGTTTACCCTTTTCCTGGATTAACATTTAGGTCATAACAAAAGCATTAATAATTTAACAGCATAGAGTTTAAAAGGATGCCAATGATTAAACAGCTAAGGGCTTTTTTTTTGCAAATTAATGTGTATATGTTTTGTAACAGGCTTTTACTTGAGTAGTGTGTGTGTTTGATTCATAGTTCGTTAATATTAGTTGTGGGGTTTTTTTTACCCTTTTCTTCTTTTCCCTAGAAGCATGGGGTTTGTGTGTACCTTCTGCAGAGAGTGCTCGTTGGCTGTGGTTTGGGGATTTGGAAATACAGCACTGAAACAACTGGACTGAGACCACCATTCTAATTTCACTTTGGGCCTTTCTCACATCAGTGGTCAGAATGATTTTCTAGTCACTCCGGTAAGGACTTGAATCCAACTGCAGTCTCGGGGGTGAAAAGTCAAGAGGTGATCCATTTAGCCATCCAACTCTCCAGGTAGAACTTTGATAGCCGTTACAATTGCTTTACTTTCTCCTCCCTTATCCAAGAATTGCTATAGTTAATGTTATGTCACAATCCCTGTTATGATTCATGTTTTTCTGGGATTTAAAATTATGGAAATTCTTCAGGCAGAAAATGAGCACTTATGGTTATCACAGAAAAGCTGTTTTAAAGCCAATTTTAAGGTGAGCTGCTGAGAGTTTGCAGAGTTCAAGCACTTGGCATCTCCCTGGAGCTGGAGAAAGGCCCTTCCCTCGGCCAATGTTAATTAGCGGCAAATGGAGTCAGTCTCCAGTTCCTCGAAATTTGAACTTTTCCTTGTCCTGCTTCTTCTGTACGAAATGTATAGGATCAGACATTAGGTAAAATGAAGCATTTCAGTTTGATCTTAACTCATATTTACAACTGAAACTTTGTTATTTTTTCCCCGTATGACATAATTTTTTCCTTATGACATATAAAATATTTATATTGGGATAATTGGAGAACCCTCATAGGCATAGTGAGAGCTTATTTATGTAAGAGTGGGTCTGGTCATAATGTCATCCCTTAAGTGGTTACAGTCCTCATGTGTTGCATTTTTCTGCAAAATTATTAAGAAAGTTTTGGAAGAAATGATTACTGAGGAAAGGGCGACAGTAATATATTAAGATCTGTGTTTCGAATTCCAGTAGAATCTTTCTTTCCTTCAGATTGAAAACTGATCTTACATTGGCTAAGGAATCTAAGACCAAGCAAATAATGAGTTTTGTCTTTTTCTGTAAAGACGACTGCTTTATGTATCTTTGCATTGACTATTAAGACTTAGAATACAAAGCATATAATTGGATAATTAAATCTGTATCTAGAAAGCACATTGTAGGCATTCAGTAAATATGTTTTAAAGGAAAGTTAGCTAACAGTATTCCAAGGTAAGGCACCTAGGTAGGAAGCACCAATTTTATGACTTCTGCAAGGTATTGACTCTTTTAATTTCATCATGACTTGATATTGGCTGCCAAAATGATATATGTGCCTAATATGTTCTCACCAAACTATGTAATTTTTGTTTTAAAAAGCCAGCGCAATCAAGAGAGAGCCAATTATATGAAAAGCATTTATTGATGAAGAGGGTCATGTACAATAGAAGAGCTGGTTAAGCGTTTCTGAAATGAAAGCCTATTGTTTACTGAAAGATTCTCTTCTTTTACTGGTTTCAATTATTTCCAAGTTGACAAATTGTGATCAATACTCTGTTATTGGTCTGATAATTAATGGATGATGGCCTGTCTCTATGAATAGTAAATGCTGGGTACTAATTAACATTTGTTTTGATCAGTTGGTATTTAGTTGTCAAAGACAGCTATTATAATGGCATGGAATATTAAAAGTTTTTGTTGTTGTCACTTTTGATTGTTATCAGAAATAACTTTTGCTGTGAAGGTATACCTGCTTTCTATTACTGCTCACTGTAATGGCACTACAGTAGTCTGAGAACTCCTCTAAAAACCTTAAGTATTGCTTATGAATTATATCTGTGACCTCTCAGCTTCAAGAGAAAGAGAGAGAAAGGATCTGTAATAATGTGGAAATGGTAAGATTCTTGAATAGAGACTAAAAGTGCTAAATATGGTTGATTCATGTGTCACTGATTTAATTAAAATTTAAGGGATCATATGGAGTTTTACAAGTTTCAGAGATTGTATAATTTATTTTACAATGTTTTTTTAATCAGTCTACTTATTATTTTCCATTCAAGGGAAAGTTTCACTGGATGTCAAAGTGTGCGCTTATATAGATTTCTCCAAAGAGTCACCAGTGTGGAATTGATGTATTTCTGGAAAGCCCAGGTAGTTGATGTTTTCTTTTAGCCTGTAACTTCCTTTTCTGTTTTCATATGGTCAAAGATGTACTATAGTTAAGTGAAAAGTGTGTGCACTCTGGATTTAGACAGGCTTGGCTTCAAATCCTGCTTCTTAGTAGTGCAACCTTGGGCATCATTTTGGAATTTGTTTCCTCATCCATAAAAATGTGATATTATTTCTTTAGGTGGGTAGCTATGAGGATTAAGTGAGATCATGTGTTTTAAGGTCCTGTGATAATACTTGACACACAGTTAAGAGACTCTGGAGGCAGACTGGCTCTCTCCAGTGATTACCAATGATGCCAAGCTGTGCTACCCACTAGCAGTGTGACATCAGGCAAGTTATGAAACATCCGTGCATCTCAGGTTTCCTCATCAGTAAAATGAAGGTAATATCATTATCAATCTCATGCAGGGATGTTGTGCAGATTAAATGAGCCGATACACGCAAGCACATAGAACAATGCCTGGCATATAGTACATGTTATGTGTAAAGTATTTGCTATAATTAGTATCTTAATTATAGTAAGTGCCAACTAAATGATAGGCATTTTACATCCTTTAAATTCATTCATTTAAGATATTGACTGAATATTTCACTACAAAGTCACCTCCTTAACTTGATCTGAAATGCTTGAAATGTCATAAATGGGGGGGAAAGTCTTGCTTTTCATAATAATTGGCACAATTATATATATTAATAAATTACATAGATAATTTATGCTGTTCACTGAATAGCTACTAAGTGCAGTATAATCCAGGAAAGTTAGCATGTGGACTTAGATGGGCACAGGGAAGCAAGGGATTAAAATATACATGTATACATACATATATCAATTATTTACGCAGCTTATCTCGAGGGCATGTTCTAATGGGCTCAGGCATTGAGGTGATAGCTCACAAGGCCATTTCAGACCAGAGGACTGAGGTTTTCACATTTCAACCAAGGGAAACCTAAGTATGTTATAGCCAAACACTAATCTTTTAGCATGTATCTTCCTATTTAGTCTCAAAACTGGATTTCTCTTCTCTGTCTCACTTTCTTAACCCATTATGTCCCTTGAAGATGCAAATTTTAATCTGGGGCCTGTTCTTAAGTCATTGACTTTATATTACCAATAGACAAATACCAGATGGGTTTATATTTATTCATATTAACTGCAGAAGGCATACCAGTCCTACTTGGGTTTTGAATTCTTCTCTAGGAATGCAATAGTATTATTAAAAAAATAAAAAGATAAATTGATATTTCAGTAAAGGGAAAAAAGAGGTGGTTGATTTATGCTTAGCTTAACTTTGGAATGCATATGTGTTATATATACTTTATATATGTTATGTTATATAATTTTGTCTAAATGTATTATTTATTATATATATAGTTTTCGGTCAAGGTCTTTTACACTTGATAGCATGTCCCTCCTACCCATGGGCAGAGTGGACTTTCTGTGCTTTTTCAGTATGATTTCACTGGGCAACACTTAATTAAACTTCATTTCCTCTTTTTACGCTCCAGGTATTATCATGCCATTCCCTTCAAGAAGTAATTTGTGCACTGTTTATTGGAGCTGTGAATTTAATCATCTCAATCCCATGCTATTGCAGGATGACTATAATACGACGTATTGACATTTGTTTGGGACACATTTTTTTTGCTTCCTTTGTGTGTTGCTTTGCCAGAATACTGAAGGCAATGTTTGTATGATGGCATTTCTGAATAAAAAGCAAGTGTTTCTTTCAGGACAGTCATACATTTAAGTTACTTGTTCCAGTAAATATCCTTCGAGCTGAAGTTTTAAAATAAGGGTAATTGTGGAAAGGATGTTTACTACAAGGGATAGGTTTGGAAAGGAAACAAAGATGGACTAGAACCAGAGCACTTTTTTGCCCCTCAGCTGAGACAGAGTGGAATCTCAAACATGCCAATTCTCCCACCCAGCCTGTCCCATATTATATGTATATATATACGTGTTTCAAATTTCAGCCATATCATACATATATGTATAAGCATATATACTTATGTTTTCTGCACAAGCCAACAACACACTGGTTATTTCCTAATCTAGTCTCCAGAAGGGCATAAAAACATATAGAAAGGAATGTTTAAGTTATGAAGGATGGAGAGAGAGGGGATATGATACAATCAAAATAATAACAGCTGACACCTTTTGAGGTTTTATGATGTGCTTGTTATTCTAAACATTTTATATATATATGAATATTAGAGCTACTGTAGTTGTGAACATTTTCATGGCAAAGGGTGGAAGAATTTACCTAAGGGCCTGTCAAATGTATCCAAATACTGATCTGCAGATTTTATAAACTCAAAATGTACAAGGTTCAAACAAGGTAACGCTGATGAGTGAAGCAGGCCTGGGATGAAAAGACCTAACTGATCTCAGGGACCTGTCTGGCCACCCCCGATTGTGACTGGCTGCCTAGAAGTGGTACAACTTCCAACTTTTAAAGAGAAGCCATTGATCTGGATATTTATATGTGAAATCTCTTGATTTTAAGTTTCTGGGAAATAATTCACTCTTTTCCTTTACGTTCTGTGAAAGGTGCACACCTCTGTGGGCAGGCCTCATCCTGTGGACCACCTGCCAGTTTCAGCTGCAAGAGAATTACAAAATAGGTAGTAAGCATGTGAGAAACCCCTGAGGGACAGACTGAGACCCTGAGTGGTTTCTTCCAGAGGTCACCTGACCATTTAAAAGCTCTGCCTGTGTGGACAGTGTTTGGGGTGAGAACATCATAGTCATCAAGACAGGTTTCCTTTCAAACACAGCAGGGCAGAATTTCTAGTTCTGTTTTTCTTAAGCCTAGTCAAACATGCATGAACCTAAAACTTGAGTGATTTTGTCTTTCTAAAACCCTGGATCCTAGTTTTATTTTTTACCAAAGAATATTCAAACAGCAACTGACTTAATATATTATAATAGCATCAGATTTTTATGTCAGTGGGCAGAGATTTTTAGGACTGTCATCCTCTTTTCTGGAAAAAAATGAAATAGATGATTTGCTAAGCAAATAGATGGTAAGGCATTTTTGAATAAATGATTATTTATATTAGTTTGTAATTTACATTAATTAGATACATTAAGTTATTTATACTATTTTAAATTATTTGTTATCCATTAAAGCAATAGTTAAAATTATTTACATTTATTACCTTATTACTTGCTTTACTTGAACTATCTATTCTTTTGTCATGCACTGTTACCTCTTTAAAACAAATAGGCTCCAGATCAGTGGGTTCTCTCCAGGGATATACATCAGAAACAACTGGCTGGCTCCCCTCCTCTTTTCAAATATCAGGGGTGAGACCTATACATGAGTATTTTGAAAAAGGCCCCTATATGACATAAAAGCACCTTTCTGAAGATAGTACTAGTCCAAATGAGCTTGGGGTTGTGTTTGAATTGATTTTCCACTACATTTTATCATTTATTTTGGATCTGAATTCTACTGAAATTTACCAACCATGGTATTCCAATGTAAGGAGATGCTTCATTTTAGCAAAAGAGATAAGCTCCTTTTAATGAAGCCCTGTACTGCATGCCTCCTTTGTGAAGGGATCAGCTGATGACATAGATTACAGATTACATGGGCCTCCCCTTGCCAAACTGCTCCTTCCCCCTTCTGGAATTTAGATCTTGCTTCAGAATGTTTTATCAGATGTGCAAAGGAAGGCAGGAAAAACTAGGACATTCTTAACATGTTCCTTTTTTCCTAAACACCTACTTAATTTTTTTTAACAAAATAAGTCGAAATGTTTACATAAGTAAATAAGATCAAATGAATTGCCTCATGTGATGTGCAGTCCTGTCTATATAGGAAGTTTAGCATCTGGGCTAAATAAACACAAGGGGCTTTCTTAACATTAGGCCAGTTAACCGTCAAAATAGTTGGCATTATTTTAAGAAGCCTAACATTACTTTAGGTAGGTGCATGGTCTGGGTTTGAAAACTGACTGTGTTAAATGTGTTGTTTAGTTTTAAAAAGGGAGACTTGCTTCTTCAGGTATGCGTTCAAGCATTCACCATGAAATGACATCTCTGGTGTTCTGCCTCAGATTCTTCCTGAAAAGGGCAAGCTAATCATGCATTGGGTTGAAGTCCTGTTTTTATGGCAAGACATATGGACATTAAATCTCCTAGAGACAAAGAGATGAAACCTTGCTTTTCAAACCAGGCATTTGAGAAGCCCCAAAAATGGGCTCCCTAAGGGGAAATATTTTGCAGATTGCGCAAAGCCCCTGAACCTGGTCACGCATGATGATTGTTGGACCAACTACCCCTCCCAGCATTCTCTGCTGCCCTAGGAGGCTTTGATAAAGAAGCTTGAAAAGTCTTTGACTGCATAATTGTTGCAAATTTTCTTGAGTTTCACGTTGGTTTGCAGGGGGTCTAAGAGTTTTACAGAATCGAGCAATTACTTGAGCATGTAGCAGGTTGATTTTATTAGTACCAGTGTATTCTGAACTGTTGAAATGTATCTCTTTTCAAAATACATTGGATGAGCATTAACATAAACAGGCAAACAGAAATGGTATTTTCCAGTGAATAGTGGTTTTCGATGATGAATGTTTTTGCTGTCTGTGAGAAAGGAAGCTCATGTATGTTGTTGGCATGTATCCCATGTGCCATTTCCAGGGGTTGGGGCAGCACACAGCATCTGATGATAACTGTGCAGAAGGGGAAGTGGTTGAGTGAGAACCTTCAATACGTGGAAAAACAGATAGTGAGTGTGGTCCAAACCCGAGGGCAGTGTGTTACCGTGAAACATACTCTCCCGTGGGTTCACCCACGTGGATCATTCCTTCTCTGCTCCTCTGTTCCTTACATCTTCAATGCGCATCATGCTGCCATTTCTTTGGTGAGGTTTAAAAGTTTTATGATTAGGCTCCTCAAAACTAGATCCCACACTTGTCTATTTCCTCTGCGTGTATGTGTGTGCTCACGCGCGCATGTTTATATAAGAATCAAATACAGGGTTTCATAATCTCTAGTTTGCAACCTATATTCAACATGCTGAGTTTGACAATATTCTTGAACTAGATAAAACTTAAAGATTCTAGACAGTGATCATAGCCCTTTTGTGTCATAAATATCCTTTTTTAAAAAAAGGTGACTTTTATATAGGCAAAAATACAGTAACAACAAAATTGTGGTAGTATTGTGAAGGCGTTGCAGGTTGGTTTTGTCTGCCCTGAGTGGTCTTCTGCCCTGCATGTTTCTGAGCATGTTCACTTGGGGGAGGGGGAGGGCACATGTGCTTCCTTTCATTTAAGTGCAGTGGAAGTTGCCTGCTACAGGCTTCTGGATCACTTTAGGTGTTTGTTTATTTTTGATTGTTGAATTGCAGTGATTCTTAGCCATGTACTGCGGGACTAACCAATAATAATTTTCAGGAGACCTGCATGCTTTAAGGAGACTATCCTGGGGCTATCCCTGTATGCTGTATTTTCCATGCAGTTTCTATAATATTTAAAATTATTATCAGATGAAAACAAATCATATGAGGACAACATTTCATTCCTTATTTTAGAGCTAGAATGGACTTTTCTTCATAGTTTTTTATCTGAGAAAGTGTTAGGTTGACTCTGGAGAAAGCTTTTTGCCTTCCTTTCTTCCATGGGCTGAAGGGGTAATATTCTACCCAGTGGGGACTAATGAAGTTGGACAGTTGGTCATTGGAATGTAACAAAGGCTTCCAGAAGATCAAGTAAAGAGGTTTCTTCTTGAACACTTCTGCAGTGTTTTTAAAGGACAGATGAGCAACTAAAAGTTATTTTCCCTCTTAAAGAAGGAATTAAGTTCTTTTTTATGATCTTCCTAAAAAAAAGCAGAAGTAGAAAAAAATAAACTTGATTAATTTGACATGTTGTAAGTAGAGGCTATCACTTTGTTGGTGCTCTTTTATCTGTGAAAATGTATTTGAAATAACTCTTTAAATGTGGAGAGACAAAGAAGGCCATTGTTCTCTAAATTGCTATATTACTGTAAAACCAAATTTGAAAGGAATTTTGAATAACACCATATATTCCATTATTTTGACAATCCATCAATTTACCAGAGTAATCTGAGCACACACTTCAATTTATTAGAGATAATTGTTCTGGGAATGCTAACACCCAAGCTCAATAAGATCAATAATAAGTTTATACATGAATTTGGGGTTATAGTTTAACTTTAATCCAGTCTTTTTAACTTACTCCTCAATTATTCACACACTATAGATTGTTTTTATTAAAGATATTAAATAGAAAATGTATCTTCTAAAGTTTAATCATTTTACTTGAAGCAAATGCATATAATTATAACTGATATTGATTGCTTTTTCATCTCTTGACTCTTTTAACACAATATTTTATGTATTTTTATCAGATTACAATTAATATCCCTTTCATTAGCCCATCCTGAAATTAATTCATGCTGTACCTTGTAGTGGTGACTCAAAGTCCCAACTTAGTAAATATTTATTGATTCATAAGTAATATTCATATATGATTACTGAAGAAAAACTGCCACAAAATTTGGGACTTAGAGTCTGTGTACTGCATTTTTAACTGATGTGGTTTATTATAAGGTGAAATTTATAAAAAAGGAATTTTACAGTTAACCCTTGAAATGGCTCTCTGGATGGGATTCATGTTTAGTGTTTATTAAGTACTCACTGTGTATCAAGAAATCAGGGAGGTTAAGTACCCCACACAGTCTCATAACTAATATGCAGAATAATCAGAATCAAAACCCAGGTCTAGTGTCTTTTCAACTGTGCCACATTGACTGTGAAAAATGAGTAGATTGAGTGAATATTTAATATTCTCTCAACCTTAGTTTCTAAAGACTGCTGTCTACCTATTTATAGCTTGTGTGAACTTAGGCAAGTTACTTAACCTTTCTGAGCCTTAGACATCACATCTATAAAAAGGAGATGATAACATTATTATAGTAATTAAACGAACTAATATTTGTGAAAAAATTAGAACAGTTCCTAACACATAGTAAATGCTAAATAAGTGTTTACCTAAGTAAAGTAAATAAGTTTCTCAGGTAAATTTTTTGTAAAAAACAAAAGTTATTGTTATAAATTATAACAAGTGGAAAATTACCCTTAAGATGGAGAGAGAGGAAAGTAGAATTACTTATACTGAAAAAAAAGGGATTTTTATATAGCTCAAGGATTTTGTGGGAAATTGTATCAACTGAAACAAATGACCTAGTTTCTTCAACAAAAAAATTACAAGGGAAAAAGCAAGAAAGGAAAAGGGGAAAGTTATAGATTAAAAGAGAAACAATAATCACAAAGTATGAAACTTCTCTGGATCCTAATCTAACTAAACTGTAACAAGAAAATTATGAGATAGTAGCAAAACATAGACATCAATTGTATATTTGATAATATTAAGCAATTATTATTATAATTTTAAGCACAATAATAGTATTCTAGCTGTGTTTATTAATAAAAAGAGTCCCTCTATTTTAAAGATATATACACAAATATTTACAGATGAAATTACATCTGGAATTTGATTCAGAATAACTATATGTGTGTGTGTGTATGTGTGTAGGACTACAGATGAAATAAGATTGTTCATGAGTTTATAAATACTGAAGCTGGGAGATAGGTACATGAAAGTTCATTATGCTATTCTTTTTACTTTTATAAATGTTTGAAATTTTCTTCACAAATATTTGAAAACGGAATAAAATGGAAGGAAAAAGTCTTTAGTGGAAATACTATTCTCAGAGTCATTAAAGTTAATAATAATATCAGATATACACAAAGTGATTTTAAGTGAATTACTTTGTTTAATCTTTAAGACAATTCTATGAAGTAGGTCAAATTATTATACCCATTTAACAGATAATATTATAGATGGAGCCTTTGCTCTTAAGCAATCTCTCTTCCTAAGGAAATAGATGTCTGAATCAGAGAGCCCCCTCCCTAGAATTGTTGTCCAGAGTAGGTATGCGACGTGAGTGCCATTCTCACAAATGGTGTTTTAGCAAAGTGCTCATTGTCTAGGTGTATTACATGTGGAATACATCTACCTTGAGTGTCATTAGTGACTTAGAAGACTAGGGCAGACACTGTGAAAAGCTCATGTACTAGGTAGCTTTGGGCAAGTTACTTATTTTATTAAGATCTGAGCTTCAATTTCCTCACCTGTAAAAATTATCATTTTAATACCTATTTCACTGGGTTGTTGTGATCATGGGTAATTTGAAAACTGAGACCCTCAAAAGGCTCAGAAGAAAAAGCACACTGCTCTGTGTCCTCAACTCTTGGCACAGAATGAGTGCTTAGAAATGTGTCCTTCCTGAATCCGGCCCTCCCTCTCTCCCTCCCTCCTTTCTTGAGTTGGGTGAAAAATTCAAAGTGATCTCCTGGGCCACTCAGACTCCCTCCGAGCTCAGCTTGCCGTATGGAGGGATGGCTGTGATGAATGAGTAACACAGTGCAGGTAAAATCTCTTGGGACTTCTCTGCTCTTCTACTGCGTGCTGATTGCATGCACACATGCTAGATTATTTCTAAGGCCTTAGTGGTTCAAGTTATGGGTTTCGTGCTACTCACTTTCCATTTTGCTGTCATGTAGTATGTCAAGTAGAGTGATCTTTAGTCTGGAAATACTAAAACAGTCATGGTTAAAGTGGAAGTCCAAGATGAGAAAGCAGTATAAGAGAGGACACAAATTTAGTTGAATGAGGTGGAAAGATACTGAAAGAGCTTACAGATGTGTTTTCCCAGCCAGTCTGATATCTTTAAGAATGTGATGGAATGTCTCAGAAGACTTCTAATGAACCCAAAGTGGGAAAAGGTGGATTTCAGAAACTGAAGGATAGGCAGTTGTGATGGTGCATGCATGTAATCCTAGCTCTTTGGGAGGCTGAAGCAGAAGGGTTGCTTCAGGCCAGGAGTTCGAGACCAGACTGGGCAATAGTGAGACCCTCGTCTCTACAAAAAAATTTAAAAATTAGCTTGGCTTGGTAGTGTGTGCCTGTGGTCCCAGCTATTCGGGAAGCCAAGGCAGGAGGCTGGCTTGAGCTCGGGAGTTTGAGGTTGCTATGAGCTATGATGATACCACTGCACTCTAGCCTGAGCGACAGAGTGAGACTCTGTCTCAAACAAACAAACAAAAACTGGGGGTTGATACTCAATATTCACAGTGGTTACCTGGAATCAAGGACTAGTACATTTTACGATGTACTTCAAGAATATAAAATAGGGATCACTAGGAAGGCAGCATGGATTCACTAAGAATAAGGCATCCAAAATTAGGCTCATTTCTTTTATGATGGGGTTACCAGCTGAGGTTATGGGGCTGTAATACATGTGACTCTATGAAGATTTCAGGGGTTCAAGAAACACACCCCTCAATTTACCCATACAGGCCACATGTAGTAACAGTCACAATCTACTGAATATCATGCGGAAAGAAAGGTCCGCTCTGCTCTGGGTTCCAGTGTTTGGAGGGATGCTGACCCTGAAGATGTAGGAGGGTCTGGAAATTATACTTCATGAAATAGTTGAATGGGTCAGAGATGTTTAGCTTGAAGAAAAGAATCCCAGTAGGAAACAAGAGCATTATTTTACAACTTTTGAATATGGGGAAAAGAAAGGAGTTTCCTTATCTGTAATTTTTGGGAAATGCTACCGCGGGGGTTACTGTGACAACAATGATAAAACGTGGTTGGAAGTTCTGTGAGCTGAAGTTCACGGTGGTCCCGCTTCTGAGAGACTGGCCGTGCAGATGAACAAGAGGGATGTTGTTAAGGGGATAAAGGCTTCAAGATTGCTGCTGTGGGGCGAACTCTATTATTGACTTCACTCAATTGAATATGATCACTTCTCCTAAATCTTGATATATACCACTCTCGTGATAATTTTGCCTTATATTATTATTATTTTTAACCTGTCTTCTTAGCTCTATTTATAAGCCATTTGAAGATAGGAACTCTGCTTATATTCTCTTATATTCTTATAACTACTGGTTGGTTGTCAATAAGTGATGTCCTTTTATCACCACTTTCCATCATTTTCATAGCTATTAAGTTTACAGTTTTTTTTTTTCTGAGAAGACTAAGATCAAAGGAAGAATGCTTGGATTCTGGAAAATATTTCTCTCCCTACATGTTGGTAGGAACAATTCTGGCCTCTTCTGACTTAGTGGCAACAGACAGGTTGTTCTTCATATCTAGAGGACAAAAGTTCTGTATCCTTTTAACGCTTCAATCATCAAGTTGAAGTTTCTCACCGACTGAGTTGAATTTAACAAATCAATATTTAGGAGTATTATATCTTCACCATAGTAAGTGTTCAAAAAATGCAGATTTGTCCCAGTTGTGAAGTCCGGTTTGAAACAGAGTCCACCATGTGATGGGGAAGAGAGGTCTATGACTCAGGGAGAGCAGTCTCCCTGTACATGTGTGGTGGAGGAGGCAGGGTGTGGCACATTCATTATTTAAGAGTACAGATAGTTTGGATTAGAATCAGATTCGACCACTAACTAGATAACGTGGTCTTGGGCAAGTTACTTAAACTCTCCGTGCCTCAGTTTCCTCATCTGTACATTGGAAATAGTAATGCACGGATGAGGTCGTTGTGATGTTTGAACTTCTCACACATAAGTACTTAGCACAGTGCCTGGGTGGGAAGTGCTCCAGAAGTGACTTTTTTCATCATTATTATTGACAAGGCTACTCACATAGAGAAAGTTTACTCAGGAAAAGAATAGGGACAAGCTAAATATCCTCCTTGACCTGTATGCTTTCCCTTCTGGTTTGACAGTAGAGCCACAGTTTGACTTGGAGAGAAGAAAGAGTATATGAAAAAGGGAAGGAAGAAAGGAAAGGAAGGAAAGGAAAGATGACAGCCGATATTATGCTGCTATGCATTTTTACGGGGAAATGAAGTCTGTGGAACATTGATGGACAATAATTCCCTAGGAAATAAAATTCCAGAGTTAGTACAAAGAGCCATTGAATCATTATTACAAATTTCACATCTGAAGCATTCAGCCCAGAACAGAACCAACCTGGATGGCCCAGATAATCAGTAGTTTGATCTGGCAGTACAATTAAGTCAATGGATGGCTACTAAGCTACTCTCCATTGATTGACTGTTGTTGATTTAAAGGCTAAAGGCCTTCTGTCTTTCTAGGCTGCATTTTAGTTAATGACATTTAATGATATTTGCATACTAATAACCTCTTGAGATCTATTTCTTTGGCTTCTATATTATAACTTTCTTAACCCAAATATTTGACAAGAAGCTTTGTCTGTTAGTAAATAATTTGTATAAGAGAAACCATACTATAAATGTGCAGAGGGATCTTGTGAAGGATGAAGAGTCTATATGGCATATTATAAGTTTTCAGCAAATATAGGTTGAATGAATAAATGAATATGAAGCATTTCAGGCAGTTAATACCAAACCACTCTATGTAATATGAGCAGGTATAAAGTGTATGATAGCTGTGAGTGGCAAAGAAGCCAGAGGCACCTTGAACTGTATTCAAAGGAGTATGTTGACTCTGAAGATAGAAGGTGGAAAAAGTTAAGAGGGTCTTGGGCATTTGCCCTGATTAATGTAAGGAAAGTTGTAATCTCCACAGATAGAAAGTTATTTTTTCTGTTCTTTTACTAAAGTAGTGTGTGCATGCGTGTGTGTGTGTTTGTATTTGTTTTAGGTTTATATATACAAAAAGCAATCAAATCAGAGTTTTCTTACATAAAACTTCCTTATTTTCATCATTGTACAAGTTGTTTCAAATTGTTGTCATTCCGAGTTCTGATAAATTTATTCTTTTCTTTCCTCTGTCTTATTCTTGATCTTCTTATTGCAACATCACATCTCTCTCTAGACAGAATCTGGTTCATTGTATGATATAAAATAAAATACCTCATGGTTATTGACACATATGGGTGCTTTTCTGTAAGAGACATAGAATTATGTATTCTACAGGACTTACAGAAATCCCAGTCTCTACCTGCTTAGAATTTACATTTGAGCATATTTAGAGGTAGGCATTTTCTCAAGCAAAATGATTGCTGTTAGAACTTGAAATATAGAACATGAGGCAATGGCAGATCTTCCATATGCATAAATTGCATATGCAATCTGCTTTAAATAACAGATAGGGCAATTCAAAATGTACAACGTTGTTAGATGAATACAAATATAAGACTCTATTTCCTGAAAATAATATATTTAATTTAGTTGGCTCCATTTCCTCAATCTGTATTATGGTATCAGTGTATCTTTTCTCTTGTAAAATTATTTATTTCTGTAGGTATGTATTCATATTTCTGTTCCAGTGCCATGCGTCCTCTGACTTCCCTTCTCCCTGAGAGTAAAACACAAGGACCCATTGCTTGTTTAACGTCATCCCCTATGACATTCTGCTGGTCCTCTCTGTTTAAGACTAGGCTCCTCACAGTTTGGTGAGGGTCAGAATAATGGGAGTGGGGAGGGAGTTGTTAAAACACAGATGGCTGGACCCACTCCCTAGCCCTAGGTTGTGACAAGTAGGTCTAAGAATTTGCATTTCTGACAAGGGTCCGGTGCTACTGCTCTTGTTGATCCTGCTGCTGGGCAGAGGATTCTACCATGGCTCCCACTCACTCGCTTCCTTTCTGTTCCCAGAACACAACAGACTTGTTCCCACCTCAGGGCCTTTGCACTTGCTGTTTCCTCTGATATCTTTCAGGTGTTTTCTTAAACGTTTTCTCATGAGGGCTTCTTTGGTCACCAGATTTAAAATGGCAACTCCCCCTTATCCGACAATACGCTCTGTCCTCTTTCCCTGCTTTATTTTTTTCCCATTTATCTTTCACCCGTTTAACATGTTATATAGTTTATTTATTTATAGTGGGTTTTTTTTTT
>VBSM01000361.1:91679755-91765149 GCA_008086735.1 Cheirogaleus medius
CAGGAACTTTCTGTTTTTTTTTTTTCTTTAGATAAAAGGCTAATACTTTTATAAATATTCATTTTTTTCCAGAAGAGATCTGAGCTGACTTACAGTAAATATAAATACATATAATAAATAGAAGGAAGGTATGTAAATAATTATATAAAAATCTAATAATATAATAAATAATAATAGCTAGTAATAGAAACTATCATGACATATTAAATATCAATTGATTAGACTTCTTTATAGCATTACATCAGAACCTTAAAACCAGCTACATCCTGGATTTGCTTTGATTTTTTGATAAAATAGAATAAAATAAATTTATTTTGCAAAGATATATCTCTGCATTATTCCTCATTGTTTCTGCGGTAAAACTGAAGATAAGCATCTTGTTCTTGAAGTTTAGATTCAGAATCTTTTTGTTAATGTCCTTCTGCTAAGTACATAATCTTACTCACATCTCCTCTGCCTTTTAAAATAAAGCCTTAATTGAAAACACAAATAAGAGGGAGATGCTAAGCCTCAAATAAAGTAATCATCTTTCATTGTGATATTAGTTCTTAGTCTTAAGTATTTTTTTTTTTGAACTCTTGAAGTTTAAGCCTAACACACATTTTTATCCATGGTTTATATACTTATGAAATTTTCAATATACATATTGACATGATTGAAATTTTTGGAAAGCAGAAAGAATTGGTAATTATTCCATCGTCATTTGCAGTAATCTCTCTCAGACCCTTTTCTGGAATTGATAGAGATATTTTTCAAGCCTTGCGAGTAATAATTATAGTATTGAAAAAATGACAGCTTGTGTGTGCTAACCGTGAGCTGTGTACTTCTATTGGAAACATGCAAATTAGGGCTCATGGAGGGCTGCATAATAATAGCCTCTAATTATGTCATATTTCCCTGAAATTGTATCATATTTACATATACTGGCACTGAGGGTGACACCATAGAGGGTCCTCTGGTGACACACTTGTGGGATCTGACCTCATGGTGGCTCAGCTAAGTCAGGAGTGAACACAGGAAGCTGTGCGAGCTAGAGGGGTCCTCAGCACTCTGCACTTCAGCATTTCCCCAAAGAAATATGTTAAGAGGCAATTTGAAGCATGTTGGAATTCGTTTGGAATCCAGATTTCTGCTTTTACAGCTACTTACTGTGTACTTAAGGAGTTCTCATACAATTGAAAGCAATTTGTGGGTTACTGAATTTATTTTTGCCTTACTGCCCTGTAGCAGTAAGCTGTCAGAATACAACAGAATTGGAATGTGATGCTTGTTTCATGTGATTTTACAAAGAGTATGACCGATTTAACTTTGACAAAGAGACGTAACAGTCAGTGCATTTGCTTAAACATTAGCACTGTTATCAGTGTGGACTCTGACATTCAGGAAGCCGCTGCTGCTTTCCTTTGCTGTAGTGTGATTTAAACACGCATTCATGGGGAAGTGCGGTGTTTGTGGGAGGCAGGCCCTGGTCAGGAGTAGAGGAATTTCTCTGGAACTAACACAGCGCTTACCACGTCACAGGCATACAGTGAATGTGAAATCACCACACACACACACACACACACACACACCCTACTTGCAGCTGCTTTGCTCTCACTAGTACAATATTTTTAATGTTGAAGAATATGGATGAGTGCAAAAGCAATCTTTGGCTTAACAGTACTAATATATGACAACCACAGTCACTGGTACTAATTTTGATGGGTCTTTTTTTCCCCCCCTAGAAAGTGGGAAAATGTAGAAAGTTGGTTGTCTAAGAGGAAAAGAATTTTCTGTTACTGATATGAAAGTCAAACTAGATCTTCTAACTGTGCAATTCCGCTCTGTCATCCCCACCTCCTCCATCACGCTGAAGGCCTGCTTGGGTCAGTGGTACCTAAACAGAGATTCTCTCCCACTCCTAAAGTTAATTCTACGTGGTTCCAGACTTTGAGACTAGAACTTGACCTAGCGGAGTGTAAGACCATTGTGTCAGCAACCCTTACACCCCTACTGAATACAGGCTGTATCCAGAACACCTCATCCCACCCCGGACCATGGAAGTCATGAAAGAAAATACAATACTTCAAACTTTGTAATTAAACTATAGAAATGGGGCTAATATAAATAAAAAAATAATTATAAAATGTAAATTATATTACTGACTTTTAAAACTAACATTTCTTAACTTCTCCACTGAATGCCTTTCATTTCAAAGTAGTCTCCTTGAGCAGATAATATAAATTTGTCTAATAATGAGGCCATATTTCAAGACAGTTTTGGAACGTATATCACATTTTTGAGTATTCTCAAAGGAGGATAATGTATGTAATTTTCCAGAATTTTGGAAGTAACCGAAAAGCATTTGTAACCATGTCTGGTTAATAAGATCTACAATCAGAAAGGTCAACATCAGGTTTGAATAAAACAAAAACTGTGTTTAGAGTCAAAGAATTACTATAATAATGAAGATAACCTTTGGTCTTAGCTAATGTATTTGCATCATATAGAATTCCTCAGGTATTTGGGATGGTTTCAACATTTTGACATATTAAAATTGATTTGGACCATGTGGTATAATATGCAGCATACACGGAAATTGGGATTTTTTACTTCAACAAAACCAGATATCAAAAAAGAAATCTTGGTGTTCTACGATAATTTTGATACATGTGCTTTCTGGATCTTAGGGATGTTGGAGTTTTCCAGTAAAAACATTGAACATTTTGTACCTAGGTTATATTAAAAGAAATATTTAGCATTTCAGAAAAGTGGATTTCAACCTATTTTTGAAGATTAAAGAAAATGACCTATCTTAATTTTTTCCATTTGTCACCCAAAATGCAGAGAACAATTTTTCCAGAAACTTTTCTTACACAGTTGCTTCCAGAACACGTTAAATTAGTTTTAATTCTACCATTCAGGCATCATTTGATTTTGGTACGTTTCCTTATCTGTAAGAAGAGGAGGCTGGAGTGAATGGATATTAATATCCTTTTCAGCCCTATTATCTTACATTATTTGTTCTTTCCTTTAATATAAGTCCCTGGCCACCATTTGTGTCTTAATTAAGTGAACTAAATCTTTGACATTTTCAACATTTTTATGAATGAATCCCAGAGACCGAGCAGATAGTCCTTTCATGTAGCAACATAAACATCTTCCACAACCTTTTTAAAAAGTTTGTTGGCATTAAAATCGTGATGTGACTCTCAACGTTCTTTCATTTGCAGAAGCTTATTTGAGCATGTCAAGTGGATATGTTGGAGATTTATCACACAGAACTCCACGTTAATTTTTTGCTTTAAGTGATCACCCATTTTTGTTCTGACATAAAGCAATATTCACTGCAGCTGCTAGCATATGACAGTTGACTGGCTGAACTTGGAAATAATGCTGCTGCTCATTGAAACATGTTGCCATATATTCTTGCCGCAGTGTGATTGCTCTTCTGCCTTCACAAGTTATTCAAGAAGAAAATTAGTCTCATTTCTTTACAGAGACACTTTGCATAAACATGGAGTCATCATTTATCTACAAATCATATAAAGTTAAATGTGATCAATTACAATTGTAAGTATTCAGGGTGCTCCTCTAGGGGTGTCCTTGCTGCCGATGGCTGAGAGGAGCTGATGGCATCATATCAGGGACCCTCATTCATTTGCAGCTGGGATTCCTTGATCTAAGAATGCCTTGACATGTTTTTGTGGGTATAAATACTCACAGATGTCCTCATTCTCTCCGAGTGGTTTGGATGGCATTTGAGACTGGTGAGAACCCCTCCTCACACTATTTGATTAAGAGACAGAATTATGTCACATATAAGCCAACACTGGTGGAATCCAAAATTCATTGATACATTTGGCATCAATTCTGGTACTTCAGCTTTCTGCTGGTGTTTGTGTCATAGAAATAGATTCCATTTAAGGGTCATAGATGCTTGTGGGTGTATCTTTAGGGAAGTGGTGTTTGAATGTACTCCAAGGAACTTTGTCCAGTTAGAAGAAATTAGTCACCAAGCTTGGAAATTTTTTAGTCCTCAGAAATTTTAAGGAATTTTATTTTTCTATTTGCTAATTAGGGACATTTGGGAAACTCATTTTTTTTGGAGGGGGTAAATAAAATAGGTAAATGATAGCCTCCTTTCCAATCTTAATATCGTTTCTACTAAGAGAGTGACTTCTTCAACTTGGTTTACACTAAACTTTAAAAAAAAATTACCAAATAACCCAGCATTGCAAGACCAGTGAGTTTTTCATTTGACTGAATGAAATCTTAAGTAAATTATTGATTTAGACAGTGTTTGGCTGTATGATTTGTTGTTTAGTTTAGGAGAAATTGTATGCACCACTGCACAGCGCAGCCTGCATTGTGCGTACTTTGAGCAGCCTTGCTGGGTGACAGAATGGGGTAACAGAGCTATAATTTATAGTCACTAATATGAAGATGTTATATCAATTACCTAAGAAAAAATACCCTACTGGATTTATATCCGTTAGTTATTAAAAAGTGGCAGCTATCTTAAATTAGTTATAGAAACTAAAGAATTTAGCGACAGAAATTAATCACTGTCATGATCCGTACACAGACTCTTGAGTTGCAGCGCTCTGCAAAACATTTGTTTGGAAAAGGAAAATTGCTATTATGGTCACCTTAATAGAAACAGACAATCAAACAAATCTTAATTTAAAAGATTGCATGTGGTCATAAATCATAATGGCACTGAGATTTAAGGCACAAAAAGCAACTTCATAAAGAAATGAGGCGTGCCAGAGGGAGCCAGCAACCAAGGCTGGTGCTGTCCTATCCGTCCATCCTATTAGCGATATGGCAAATGTTTTGATATTTCAGCCCCAAGCAGGACTGTTCATTTTGCAGTAAAATGCAGCAATCAATCTCTTTTCTTGCCATTGCCTTTCTGGTCTCCTCCAACCCATTCTCTACCTAGCAAGTAGAAGGAGAGCCTGATGATGGAAATAGAGTCATGACATCCCCCCAGCCAAAACCCATCAGTGCCTCCCCTGCAGTTAGGATTAAATCCAACTCCTTCAAGTGATTGCCTTCACCCCCTGCAGCCCCCCTCTAGCACCCTGAGCTCTAGCATGCTGGCATGACTCTGTTCCTTCCTTCCTCTTGGGGGGACTCTGGGAGAAGGCCATAATAATGTTTAATTTGCATTGGATTGTAACCCATTGTTTCTAATACTTTTAGTTTCACTTGAGCTGAGTCACACAGCAAAAGCCAAAACCAAAACAAACAACAACAATGAAACCTCCTTAAGAGGGGAATGAGATAGGGACTAAGCCAATGGAATTAGAATCACTTAGTCACTGTGGTATGCAATGAGCATTGCTAATTGTCAGATTAGCGAATGTTGTGTTCTGTTTTCGTATGGTGCAATGTAAGTACACCTTGTGTGTGAGCACAAATGTTTGCATGCCTGTGAGTAATAGATGCCCCATTATGGTGTGTTACATGGTAGTTGCAACATCCTCTTGGAAGGCAAAAGACATCATCAACATAAGCTAAATTCTCCTCATTACTGAATTGCTTCACCATCTGTCTGCCTAGCTTTCTCAGGCTTCTTTAAATAGGCATCAGACTGGCCAGTGTCACCAAGCATCCAACCCTTACAGATGGGGCCTAGCTGTGGGGCCAACTCAACTGCAGCTGTGTCTAGTGCAGGCCAAGACACTTTTTTTGGCTGCAGCTCTTATTTGGTTTTGACAATGATCTGATAGCATTAATATATGGAAAGAAGAGGCTGCTGTTCTTATTGGTGATTATATATATACACACACATATATGTATACATTTTTTTAACCACTGCCAACTCTCAGAATAAACAACTTTCTCAAAGTATAGGTTTCCAAGGCAGGAGTAATGGGAGCATTATCTGTAGTCAATGAAGGGGAGTCAGCATTTGGCAGCATGCTTTCAAAATGGAGTAATCAGTGTTGTCTATATGGATTATTTCCAAGACTTTAGTACAATCTTTCTTTAAGACCAAAGCACAAATGGAGTTGGGGAAAAAAACAGAAATGTGATTTCATTTTTTAAAATATTATACAGAATATGTGTATTCTCAAAGCACCATTCTTCCTGAATGAAGTATAATCTCATGAAAATTCTATTTCCACACTCTTCCCTATGAATGCATCATGTAAAATAGAGTTCAAAATTGGAGAAAAATAAATAGGACTGTCTAATCTTTCTGCATGGCTTAATTACAAATAACACAATTCAGCTTTTCAGATAAACATACAGAATTAGAAAAAGGAACTAGATGTGTAGCCACATAGACTAATGGATCATTTTTCATATCCTAGGCCAGAAAGTAATGACTCAGATGTAGCTTAGCTTTGCTTTGTAGCAAATGTGCATGTTGATGAAAATGGTGCCTCATTTAAATGACAGGTTGCTCTTCCACCACTCTCTGCCTAGCAGTGATGGACAGTTAAGGTATACATTTTGGATGTCTCTTAACAGCAGCTTTATATGAAAGCACACCAAAACTAAAACTGCCACAACAATCCAAAAGCTTATAAGATATGAATATTTTTGACTGTCATGGAAAATGATGTGATATTTGGTAATATAGTAACTTTTTAAAAGCATAGCGTGAAAGGAATTAACAAATTTGGTGAACCAACCTGAGCCAGAGCATTAGTTTTGGCTTGCTAGATCATGGAAACTAAACTAGCTGCCATTTTAGGCACCTGGTAAGTTACCTGCTACAGCTTCTCATTTTTTTAAGGCATCTTGCAGAATTGCCAATAGGAACACACACGAAGAGGAGCGTTCATTTTTATAATACTGAAAACACTGATGTTGAATTTAAGCGAATGTTTTTTATTCTTTACAAGATCGCATGAATGTAGGTAAGCGAAACGGTATAGGTAAGCATGTCAATATCTAGAATGATCTGAAAAATGTTTGGCTTTGTTTAAACTTCTGTATTTGATTTGCTTAAACTTCTACATTAATCTACATCCTTTATCATTTCTATGGTTTTCTCTTGACCTCTTCTCAACAGAATTTGTAGGAAAAAAATTTTTTCAAATAGGTGGAGATACATTTATCTTTCTGTTTCAGGAAGTGAGGGAGACGAGTTGACAAATAAATTACTTTGAATTTAAATAAAGTACAAAAATAGCATCCTGCCTTCAGGAAAAATGTAAAATACATTTAAAACCCCTTTAGCATTTCATTCTATTTATAAATAATTTCTTACCAATTCTCTAAACAAAATCTTTTAGAACTTTTATTTTGTAACTTTGAAGGAAACTTCATTTAAAAAATAATTTTGACTCAAGCTTTTTGCTTAATTTCAGCCTTAATGTCTCTCATTTCTACAAACTACTGATATATATATATATATATATATACACACACACATATACACACACACACACCCTACAGGGCCTAAGCATATTATTGAATGTTATGTTAACTGTTGCATTAATTTTTAAAAATATTGCGAACTTGCTTGTTAGAAATGGTTGATAGGAGAGAGACTGTCATTATTTTGTCTCATTGTGAAATAATGTAGAAATGAGGATTTTATGGCCAAATATGGCATTACTAGAGAAACTTTTAAAGAGACCTTAGTGTATAAAATGAGGTTTTGTTTTTGACTGGATAAAGAAATATAATTCTTGTAACATTTTTCAGTTCTGTGTAGAATTCTCTCTAGAAAAATCACCTATAATTATTATAATGTAATTATTATACAATAAAGGTTACATTTCAAAATGTATGTGTTAATTTTAGAACTTTAAGTACTTTTTCCCCGTAGAATAGTTGTTACAAATGAATTGGATTCCAAAAGACTATTTATATCAAATCAATCATGGGCTAAAAAGTCTACTTTTTTGGACTTCCTAGTAATATACTTTTTTACATTTTTAAAAGGAAATTCCATTTAGAGTAAGAATTTGGGGTGCCAGGAGTATATCTGTCCATTTCAACTGTAGCCACAATACAATATTCAGCTTTTGCCCATTAAGAACTCATGGATTCTATGATAATCTTCTTTTAATCTCATTTTTAATGATATCTAATGAATAACAGTGGCAAAACCAGTTCTTTTATTGTTTTATATTGTAATGCTTTGTTTGATATGATTTCCTTAATTAAATGTTGCTGAGTGAAAAAAAAATTTAAAAATCCCAAATCCATAAACTTTTAAAAGTAGTGGAACTTTAGAAATCATTTAATTCAACCAATTTAACAAATGATAGCCCCAAATCCCAGTGAGATGAAATGCCTTGCGTGAAATAGTAGTAGAACCAGAAGGGGAATGGAGGGCTCCTTATTTCTGGTTTAGTGCTTCACTCCCCTCCCATGTCAGTCAACATATTTATTTAGTAGTTCATGTAAAATATTGGACTTTTAAGTAATATGATTGGTACAGTAAAATATATTTTCTCTGTTCAGGGAGTTTGACCTGTAGCTGCATAGTATTCCCTGGTAGCATTTAATAACTTTTGTATAATACAAACATTTATAATCATAGCCACATTTTTGTTTATTTTTTGGACATACAGCAAAACAATAAAAACTTTATAAATAAATACACAAACACACCCCAGTGCCATGCCAAGCCATATTGGAGTCTGATGCAAAAGCAAAAATGAGTGTTACAGATTGTATTATTGAAAATTTTGATATTTCGTTCATCGTGGATTTTTTTTAATTAACTAAAGTCTGTACTTTATTCACATTTTCTTAGTTTTTACCCCATGTCCTTTTCCTATTACAGGATACATGACCTTTACTTGTACCACATAGACTTTTTTTGCATTAGTATTGATTTTTAAAATATTATATTGAAATATTATTTATCTTGATTACTAAGATTTTTTGGCAGCTGTTTAGATTTGCACCTAAAATGAGTGCCTCACTTGCCTCCCCCTAGTCCTGACATGGCTACACACGCATACACATACACACACATACACACACACACACACACACGGAATATTTTATTTTGTTTTTGAGAGATATTTAATTGCTCTTATCCAAAAGAAAGTCCTTAAATTCCAACTCAGCAGATTGCTAAAAGTGCGGGGGGAAAAAAGTAATTCTAGTATACAATGCAAAGTATATATTTCATAAATAACTCAGGTACGTTAACTGGTATTTATGGAGGAAGCTGCAAATTTCTGATTGTAAATATCCAGAGTTCCATAGTGTCCATATTATCTGAGCTCTCAGATCAGGCTTCATACCAGTGTAATAAAATGAACACATAAACCTGACAAGCCAGAAGCCAGAGATGGGTCTGCCCTTTAATCACATCACATCGAGTAGCATTCCACTTTTACTTTTAAGATTATTCTTGAATTCTTATAACAAATAAATGTGAGGTTTGTATTTAATCTTCTCCAAAATATCTCATCATTTTGCAACTTAAATGCAGGGTAATTATTTTCAACAGATGATATTTATTGAAATAATTTCTGGACCAGATGATAACATTTAACACTCAGTGTAATGTTTTGATGTTCTCCCATGTCCCGATGCATTTGGACTTATTACCAAATCATTACTACAAGGCTGGAAGTTTCAATAATTTATAGAAGTCATTACGCCTGGAAGAATAGTAACTCTGCCAAAGAGATGACTTAAATGCCCCACATACATCCCATATTCTTTAGTCCCCTCCTCTGAGTTTCTCTTACACCCATTTTTCTTATGTATAAAAACACAGAACAATATTTTGAGCAAAATTTTAAAAGAATGGCTATGTTTCATCACATGGCCTCATTTCTTTCATTTCTTATTTTCTGTTTGCACATCTTGTACATGATACAATTTAATCATGCAACCATATCCATTAAATTATTTGATGATTGTCTTTGATGTCAAGATTGGACTTTTGCCTTCTCTTTCTTTGTATGCATAATGATTTGATATCATCATTCTGATTGCTGGCACTAAGTTTGCACAGAACAGTAACATTTCTGGTTTATAATCTATGTCTTTCTGGAGCAATTTGTTTAATAGAAACAATACATGTTAAGATTCTTTGCCTAAGCTTGTCTGTTCTGTGCAAAATGCACAATGTATATTTTTGGCTGCATATTTTATTTTACTGTACTAAAATGGTTCTGTAAAGAAAGGTATATTGAAGAACTCATTTTAAAAATTGTCCAGAGTTTTACAATAAAGTTATGACTGTACCTTTGAAATTTTGTGTTATTTTTCTTTCCTTTTTTTTTTTCTGTTCTGAAAGTATGAACTCTCCTTTGTTGGCACTGTACCAGGAGTGAACCATTTTCTCAAAGTTTAGCGAATGAAGACATGGAGAAGCTAACTCCTGTGTTAAAAACTGTGACTTCATCATAAAGACATGTGAAATGATAAATGCATATTTGGAAATAAAACATATTACAGAGCTTCTATTTAAAAATAACAGTGTACTCAAACATATAGTTTCTTCCCTCCAAGCACAGCTAAAGTGCACTGAGAAAACCAAAAAGATGTTAATTCACAAGGACAAAGAGAACCAGATTCTACAATGGGATAATCCATTCACAAACATTGCTGAAGAAAGAAAACAGAGGTTAATTGACTTATCAGAGCAGAAGAAATTTCTACCTAGCCTACAGAGGACAGCATAACCAGGAAATGAGTCAGTGTACTCCTTGGAACCCTATCTAGGTACGCCAGGTATTAGTGAAGGGAGGCGTGGCCTGATAAGTGCAGCTTTTGTGAAAAGACTCTAGAGCTGTGGTCCCCAACCCCTGGGGCCACAGACGGGGCCACAGAGCTCCTCCACTCCCCGCCCCCAGTCTGCGAAAAATTGTCTTCCACGAAACTTAGGAGGGGGGCGGGAGTGCACAGCAGGAGGTGAGTGGTGGGCCAGTGAAGCTTCATGGAAAAATTGTCTTCCATGAAACTGGTCCCTGGTGCCAAAAAGGTTGGATACCACTGCAAGCATCCCTCAGATTTTCTTCCAAACTCATCTGGTTTAGAGGGTATTGGAGCTCTTTTCTCTAGAGAAATGCAGGGATACCAGTTGAAGGCTGAAGTGAGAGCCAAGGATACCTAATGAAAGGTCTCAATTGTAAATATTAAGAAAAAAATCAAAAATCACCTAACGTTTTAGGAAAACCTCAAATTGAAAAGGGATAGGTAGACAAATGGAGGAAACAAAATTTTGCAAGGAGCAGAAGAAAATTTAAGAAAACAAAATCTCTGATATGCACCTATACGAGGGCTGTCTGTAAAGTATCTAGCCATGTAACCATTCTGGTTATATTAACAATGGTTGGATACTTTACCGACAGCCCTCCTATATGAGGAATATACCTATAATAAGAACAGGAAGCTGTAAAAAAAGAAACAGAGACAGAGAAAGTGCTTGAAAGTTAAAAATATGGTAACCAACAGAAAATAAAAAAGAATAAAAGGATTGGAACATAAAGTAATGAGTGAAATCTTCTAGAAAGTAGGAAAACAGGGAAATCAGAGATAGAAAACAAAACTATAAGATCAATCTAAAAAGTCCATTATCCCCATGAAAGGCATTCCTAAGAAGTGAGAGGAAGCAATGAGCAGAAAATTATCAAAGAAATAATGAAGAAAAATTCTTTCTAGATCAAAAGTACACAACAATCCAGATTAAATGGGCCGACTAAGCACCTAGCCCATTGAATAAAAAATGCTAACCCCAAACATCACAACATTTAAAAACACCAAAATAAAAAATAATTTTCTTAAGCTTCAAGAAAAAATTAGCTGTTTGTATCCAAATGGAAGAGCATCACAATGACTTTGAATGTTTTACTGACAACAATGTATAAAAGAAAACTTACTTGGAGAAAAAGTGGTTTTTAGCCAATAATTTCATTCCCAGCTAAACTATCAATCACATGTAAGTGAAGAATAACAAATGTGTATGTACTCCCAAAATATACCTCCCATGCATCCTATCTTAGAGAAAGTTACTGAAGTATAGATTCTCAAAAAATGGAGGAATAAACCTAAAAAGATATACTGGGTTTGTGAAGTAGAGGTGCTGACAAAAAAATGAAAAAGAAAATTGTCAGGGTGACATCTATGCAGACAATTATGTATCTATTACATCAGGAAGGAGAAGAGCTACAGGAGAGAAGTATCCAAGAACCAAATAGAGTTGCTAGAGTAATTATTACTATAATACTTAGAAAGTTTATTGAAAGACAGTTGACAGATCCACTGAATATTGGGAGGAAATAAAGTTCATAGAAACTAAGCAGATGAACAAACAGTAATTTTATTAATTCCAAAACAAAACAAAATTTATATGATAAAGGAATGGTAATCATAGGATACTATTTGGCTTAGCAGTGAACAGTATTTCATTGTTATAGTGATATAAATGGTGACTATTGGCTTAACCAATAGTTGTGGTATAAATATATTGAAAGGATTAGGGGAAGGGAAGTGTGTGTGTGGTTAGATTCACTGTCATGACAGAAAATCTATAAACAATGCTTGGCTTTCCTGGGAAATACTCTGTGCAGGAAGTTTATTGAGAAGTATCTTTAAGATCAACACCTGTGGCAGAAGAAAGAAGCAGGATTGGTCAGGGAGAGGACCTTAATTGTGATGGTCATGCAATCACAACAAAAATCTTGCTCTGGAGCTGAGATGGTCCCCTAGAGTGGTACTGCCTTAATTTAAAAGGGCCAGGACATTATACCTCCAGGATCCACCAGTCATTGGAGCTAGGCAGCTACAGAGGAGGTGCTGTGGACTGGATATTTGTGTTCCTCCCCAATTCATATGTTGAAGCCTTTCATCCCCAATATGATGGTATTTTGAGGTGGGGCCTTTGGGAGATAATTAGAGTTAGATGAGGTTATGAAAGTGAGGCCCTCATTATGGAATTAATGTCCTTATGAAAAGAGCTTTCTTTCTACCCCCACCTCCATCATAAGAGAACATAGCAAGAAGGCGGCTATCTGTAAGCCAAAAAGAGAGCCCTCACCAGGAATCTGCCAGCACCTTGATCTTGGACAGTGAGAAATAAATGTCTATTCTTTAAGCTACCCAGTCTATGGTGCAGGAAACAGCTGAAATATTTAGAACCAGCAGAGTGAGGTGGGCATAGTTGGGGAGACTAAAGTTCTCTTTGTTATGAGCCATTGAGCACTACTTGATTTTAGCTATGTGCACATATAGCATTGACAAATTTAGCAATTAATTTAAAGTTAAATTAAAAATTATTAAACTGCTTTCAATTATAGAAGCAAAGTGTTAAATATAGTGTCATTTTTGATGATATATGCTAGGTAGATTACTAATATTTTTTGTTTATTCAACATTGAGAGATGCTTAAAGAAGAGTGATAATAATAATAATAACTGAACTCTTACTGTGTGCCAAACACTGTGTAAAATGATTTTTAAATATATCTATTTTATTTTAAATCAGCAAATAATTGTATGTATTTATGGACTACAATGTGATGTTTTGATGCATGTTTACATTGTAGAATGATTCAACCAAACTAATGAACATCTCCATCACCTTGCATACTTATCATTTTTTTGTATGTGGTGAGAACATTTAAAATTCAATCTCTAAGCAATTTTGAAATATACATTCGAGGATGTGGAAAAAAGGGAACGCTTGTACATTGTTGGTGGGAATGTAAATTAATATAGTCATTATGGAAAACAGTATGGAAGTGCCTCAAAAACGATTGAGGCATGATTTTGATAAATGATTTTGATATATTATCTCAGTTATTTCCCCCATTAGCCCTGTGAAGTGAATATTATTACCTCCATTTTACTAAAACAGAAACCATTACTCGTGGTTAAACACCTAGTAAATGATAGAGCTAGTGTTTGATTTCAGATGTTAAAGCCAGAGCTTAGGTTCCTAACCACTGTGCTTTAACTAAGCATTCACATCTCTACATACTCATTGGCTTAAATAAATGTTCGCATGCCAATTATTTGGTGACCCACATGGCCTTTCTGCTGAAACAGAGTTTCCTTGCACTCGGATGCTAAACACCACTGAGAATCCATAAGCTGTTTTCCTCTAGTTTTCCTTTGTGGTGTTCTGCTTATGTGCTAGAGATTAACAGTGGTTAAAAAGAAATTCTATGTCAGGCATTCAGAGAAATGCTCCATTTTGTCACAAATATTTCAGCTGAGATGGGGCCATCACTGGAAGTGAATAAGAGGCCTTGAAGGAAGACTGTGTTGTGATTCTTCTTTCCAAACATACCAGCTGTGTTATTTTGGGCAAGTCATTTAAACATACTGTGCCCCTGAGCTCACTTTCATAAAGTGGGTAAAATAATATTCCCTGCCTCACTGAGTCTTGGGAAGATGAAGTGAATTGAGACACATAAAGCAGAGAGACTGCCTGGCCCTTTGTAGGTGCCCAGTAAGTGTTAACCATTATTATATATTAGTCTGAAAAAGCAAGATTGCAACGGATCAAGTGCTCCCAGGCTGCTTCTAGAGAACGAAGCTCCATTATTTCATTTAAATACCATTAATTTCCTGCATTTCAACTCCTCATCATTTCATTTTCATCTTCATCTTCCTTTTTAAATATAGCAATAAGTGTATCAAATTCAAGCTTTTATAAGGCATTTAATTCAATTATATATTTTCCCTGTGCTTGGTTTCTCCCACTCTCATCCCCTCCAAAACACACACATCAGATAACTTTCTTATTCAGGGATGATGGAATCAGGTATAATGTCGTTGTCCTGTGCTGCCTTACTTTTGGAAGGAAAAGCAAGATGAATAAATTATAATCCTTTGTACATGTTTACTTTCTTTTGCTGAAGACAGCAGTGTCTCCATAACCTTTTAAGATTTATGTCAGTAATGTGTCCCCAAGCTCTAAATGATGATGTTTACACAGTTTGGTATATTAATAGGCTTTCACTTACCATTGCAAAATTTCTATTTGCCATGCTTAACCCTATATTTTCTGCCTAAGGAGATTAGGGAGTTAGAATGGGTTTGTTGCATTTGGCCAGGATGTGTCGGTTTTCTTGGTCTATCTCACTATTTAGAAGTGAAAATCATAGTTTCCCTGCTTTTGTTCTTCTTAAAATGTCATAGAAGAGTCAATTGTCCTCCGAGTAGAAATGGCATACAGTGTGGGCAAATCCTGCTGCACACGAGGGCCAGACACCATTAGAGTAAGTAACACCTGGTGGTGTTGATTAGCATCCTTCCAGTAAGCTGTAGAATTGATACACTCTTTGGGAATAGGCTAACTGCTTACTGGCTTTAGTCTCTTAGTTGGAACCAAGGGATGATTTTAAGATTGAAAAAGAAATGCTTGGGTATGTAGCCGGGGATTATGATCAGATCAGCTCCCAGCTTATCCATTTAAAATCTCCATTTAGCCAAAGCTAAACACATTTTGGATTAGCTGCCTTTGAAGTTATCTTGGTCCCTGCTGCCTTCCATTAGTATTGACTGTACTTTACATTTTTTTAAAAAAATATCTAGTGTCGGCTTAGATTCAGGTCTGTGTAGTAGAGGAGGATCTCCTTTCCACATAGGGAAAGAGATTAAGGATCTGGATCACAGAACTATTTATTCAAAAGGATGATTTCTGCCTAAATCCACACAACTTTATGACTACCAGCATGATTTAAGTAATGAGACTGCTGACTCAGGAAATCTGAGTCTTTTACCATTAATTGATTAATTGTGTTAACTGTAAAACTAAAACAATTTTATGCATCATTCTTTTTGGCAATGTTAATCCTAAATCTGATATGAAATGGGGCTGCCATGACGATTTTTTTGAAATCCAATTTATTGAGGACTTCGGGGAGTTTGCTTTTTATTTTGTTTTTATGAATGGAGTCATTTATTCAAATGTAAGAGAGATTAAAATACTCAATATTGATTCTAAGATGATTTGCTTTTTATTTTTTAAAATAATTATTGAAGACCTTTGATTGTTTATTTTTCAATACTTCTTGATAAATGAACATCTTTAAAAAAATAAATTTCAGACTTTAGACAACTTAATGGGCTGAGAGAAAGTGTTTAAACCTTAGGAACTAGCTAGCGTGCATCTTAAATGAAGGAAACAATGACAATAATTGATTAGTGACCGCAAGTGAAGATAAGTTTATTCAACAGAGATTACAAAAATATGAGTTATAAATCTTCAGGTATTTGCGGGTCATCATAGATTTGTAGAAGGGGAGAATGCCCTTTCTAAAATTTTAAAATTATTTATACATAGTAGACCTTTCTTGGAGGAAAACTGTGGTTAACCATTTCTTTCCATGACTTTTTATCTGGTCAGTGTTTTGAGGATAAATCAGGGGATCTTCATGGTGCTTTCTTATCTCCAGTAGGGGTGAAAAATGGTAGGTCGAGGCTTGAAAGCTGCTGGCTGGGGCAACTCCGTGAAAAACACATCTCTAAACGTGTCCACTGTGGCTCTCAAGGATGCTGTCTGTGGGCTAACAGCTGTTACCCTTTTTCTGGCTTCAGGATAAGCGGTGGATATGCCCAGGATGGCACAGCTCTGCTGCCTACCAAAGGCTTGGGTGGTTGTATTTCTGGTCACTACTCTCTGTCCTTTCCCTCACTCCGATCCTGTTTCCAAAAAGCAGTGGTGCTCTACCCTAGTCGTAAAAAGGAATGAGGTCCTGGTAATCATGGCTTGTAAAGCACCTCACAGTCTTCTTCTGTCTCTTCCTTTTTCCCTATTTCAATTAGAATTGAATTTTTTTCCCTATCAGATGAGTGGCTTCATGCAGTGATAATGTCTTTCAGATTCTAAGTGTCTTAATGGTAGTCAGTATCATCCATCATCTTGTCTCCAAGTGTAACATGGGGCTGTTTTCACAGGGTTGAATCGAAATGTGAAGTTTCTTATCATTGAACAATACTAATAATGTGGAAAACTGAGTCTGACCAGAATTCTGAGCTGCACCCCATTCTAAACGTTGGTCCCACACCCTACCCCTCAATTCCACCCCATCCCTGGGTCACTGATGGCTTCCTCTTCACCCTGTGTTCATCAAAAAGGAATGATAAGGGATAAAGTATCTACTGCAAATATTATTGAATTTTTTTTAAAAAATGCAGTATTTCATTTCTAATTAAAATGACTCCAAGGTCAAATCAAATTTGCCCAATCAATGTTCCTAATTCCATAACAGCTACATTTAAATATTATATGCCTGCCCCAGCACCTACTAAATGCTCAATCAACATTTATTAAAAGGAACCAAATTTGATTTAGATGCTTGAAAGTTTTTCACTGAAAAATGAAGTCTACATACTCTGTTGTCACAGAAACTTAAAAATGCAATTTTATTTCATGCTGAGTCTCAGACGTCATAGTTCTCCTTTTCTTCTCCTTCACAGGATAGTAATTGAGTTCTGGGATGTGGGATCGCTACTAAATATTCACTTGCAATTTGCATTGAAATGTCAAATACATTATTTGGGAATACTCCAGATAACTTAGGAAGATATTTAATTAAAAAGCCTTCCTGAGGGGAAAAGCTAGTCTACATCAAATAAAACAGGAAATACTCGTAGAACTTTTAGAAGTCAGGTGGGCAGATTGAATGCTCAGAACTTCAAGAAAGGGCAGGGAAGAATCTCTCTCTTAGATGGCGACATGGTGAAGTATTTTAAAATATTTCACACTTACTTTAAATGCTGAATATCTGGATAAACATTAAAAGCAAACTTTGAGACTATTAAATTTGGTATCGCTATTAGATTGTACCTGTTTGCTTGAGCTGCAATAACAAAATACCATAGACTGGGTGGCTTAAACAACAGAAATCTATTTTTCACAGTTCAGGAGAATAGGAGTCCAAGATCAAGGTGTTGGCAGGTTTGGTTTTCTTCTGAGGGTCATAAGGGAAGGATCACCCCCATCAAGGCCTCACTCCTTGGCTTACAGACAGCCGACTTTGCTCTGTGTCCTCACGTGGTGTTTTTTCTGGGCACCTGCATCTTTATGGGTGTACCAATTCCCTCTTCTTATATGGACATCAATCAGATTGTATTATGGCCCCTTCTCAGGATATCTTTTAACTTAATTGCCTTATTAAAAAGCTCTATCTTAAAACACAGTCACATTCTGAGGTATTGGGGGTCAGGGCTTCAACATATGAATTTGGGGGATAAATAATTCAGCCCGTAACAATGTCTAAGTTAGAAGTGGTCATGGAAACAGATGACCCAAGCAGTAAGCGTTGAGTGCTCACCATGCTGTGTTTGGACCCACTGAGGGTGGAAGGACACTCACATGTAGCGTGTCCTCATGGGGAGGTCACCAAGTCACATGGCATTTGTGTTAGGTGTAATGAACTGGGACATTTATTCTCAACCACTGGCCGTTTCTACCACTACCCTGAGGGTTCCCCTCCTATGACTTTTCAATACGCTTCAGCTGCTGTGTTGCAGGCTCAAAAATGCATTTTTGCCAGATGGATGCCGCATGTGGAAATCGTAGGGTATACACTCCATAAATGTCAACAACTTGTTTTTACAGTGATTTATTTCTCAGTTCTCAACAGACCGGTTCATGTTATAACCTTGTATCTGAATGTCCAGACAGAAGAGCTAGGTTTGAGAACCAGTCTCATGAGATACAGATGGTGCAACTTGGCAAGTTTCTTTACACCTATGAATTATAGTTCTCTCATCCGTACAGAGAAGAAAAGAGAATGGCCAAGTAGTGTGGGGAAGTGTCATAGTCCATTCAGGCTGCTATAACAAAATACCATAAACAGGGTGGCTTATACACAACGTGCATTTATTTCTCATAGTTCAGGGGGCTGGGAAGTCCAAGGTCAAGGCGCTGTCAGGTCCAGTGTCTGGTTAGAGTCTGCTTTCTGATTTGCAGATAACTATCTTCTCTTTGTATCCTTACATGGGGGAGGACAGAGAGACAGGAGCAAGCTCTCTTGTGTCTCTTCTTCTAAGAGCACTAATCTCATTTATGAAAGCTCCAGAAAGCTCCACTCTCATGTCCTAATCACCTCCCAAAGGCCCCACCTCTAAAGACCATCACATGAGAAATCAGACTTCAACAAGTTAGATCCCTGCTTCCTGGTTCATAGATGGCTGTCTCTTTGCTGTGTCTTCACATGGTAGAAGGGACAAGGGAGCTTTCTGGGATCTCTTTTACAAGTCCATAAGGGCTCTACCCTCATGACCTAATCATCTCCCAAAGGTCCCACTTCCATGACCTGGAGGGTTTAGGATTTCAACATATGAATATGGGTAGTCATAAATAGTCATTCCATTTGCAAAAGGATTAAATGAGATAATATATATGAAATGAAATTATACAATAAAGGCTTAATAAAACTACAGTCATCTCTTGTTATCTGCAGGGGATTGGTTCCAGGACCACCCTTGGATACCAAAATTTGCAAATGCTGAGTCCTTTATATAAAATGGTGTAATATTTGCATATAGCCTACACATATCCTCCCATATACTTTAAATCATCTCTAGATTACTTATAATGCCTAACACAATGTAAATGCTATGTAAGTAGTTATACTGTATTGGGTTATTTTTATTGTAGTATTTTTTAATATGTTCAATTCATGGCTGATTGAATCTGTGGATATGGAATCCATGGATACAGAGGGCTAACTGTAAATTATTTTATGATGTTTCTGGCAATTTTACCCTTGAGTTTGAGCAAAACTACTCCTACCACCTCCCCTACACACATGTATGACTAGAAATAATATTAGCACAGGAACAGAAACAACTAATATACATGATTCCTCTCATTTCCTGAGAGGACCCAAAATGAAGTCCCTAAACAAAGCCGGGAGAGGACACCTCCTAGCCCAAACGGTCCTGGCATATCTCAGAAGTAAAATTGCCAGGGATGGCATCTTAGAAAGGACATTTAATTATATTATATGTATCACTCAGTGGTTCCCAATCCTGCAGGCCCATTGGGCAGACCCGAGCATTGACTGGGTCTCTAGGAGGCCAGAGGTATAGATCGTGGACTCTGGAGTCAGATGGCCTGGGTTCAAATCTTAACTCTGCCATTTTCTAGCTGAGGGACCTTCGCAATTTAATTAACCATTCTAAGCCATAATTTTGTCATCCATGAAATGAGAATACAAATAGTGTCTACCCCAAACAGTTGTCATGAAAATTACAATAAGCTACATGAGTATAAAGTATTTATATAGCACCATGCTAAGCTTATTAAGGTAAATTTTTAATAAATTAATGTTTATTGTCATAGCTGGAGTTGGTACACAAGCTATCCATATTCCTTTCCTCTTACCACTTTCTCCTCTCCTGTTTTTCTCTTAATATTATCTTACCTCTACCCAACAACCATGTCAAAGAAATGTACACGAGTCTAGTGGAAGTTGTTTTAAAATACTGAAGTGGTCTAGCCATACTTCTATACTTGTCTTCCGTTTGCATATGGGTGTAATATTCCTAAGGAATATCAAGATTCCGTGGGAAATGGAAGGGAGAGAGAGAGGGATTATGATAGAAGGATCATTGGATTGAGTGTTTGGGGCTTTGGGGAAGAGAAGCAGCAGAGTGTACTGATAAGCTTCCCTGCTCTGGAACCAGACTAAGTATCAATGCCTTTTCCATGATGTTTCCCAGCTGTATGATCCAGGTCAAGTTACCTAATCTCTCTCTGCCTCAGTTTCCTTCTCTGTAAATTGGGGATGATGATAATATATCATAGGGTTATCATGAGGATTTAATGAGTTAATATTTAGAAGACATTTAGCACAGTACTATGTAATAGGCAGAATATAAATGTTATTTTATTTTTTTAATGCCAGAATAGGTGCTAGAAATAAACTTTTGTGAGATAATTCTCTCCCTAATTCTCATTTGCATGGTGGTTAAAGGCATAGGCTGTGGAGCTTGATTGCCAAGGTTTCAGACTTTGCTTCTTTCATTTACCAGTGAGGTAACATTGGGCAAAAAGTTCCTCAGTTTCTTCATCTATGAAATGGGGATGAGAATAGCAGTACTGAGATCACAGTGTGATTGTGAAGATTAAATGAGTCAGCATGTGTTAAGATCTTAGAAGAGTACTTGGCACAAAGTGTGTGTGAGTGATTATTACTGTTATTAGTATTATAAAACTGTATTAGCAAAGCTGGGATAAAAATAACTCTAGATTAGACATTGCGAGGACATGAATGCTCTGTGTCTTTCAGCAAGTGACATTACCTCTCCCAAACTTGGGGATCACTGAGGTCCTGTCCAGCTTCAACATTCTCTTGATACTTGTCTTGGCAATGATCAGGATCATGCCTTGCTCAGGAAATACTGGTTATTTAGTTCCTTTGGACCATGTAACGGGAAGGTAGAATTTAAGTTTTATAAATATAACTCTAAGAATTATTTCAGCCTTTGAGCCCATTTTCTAGCTGCTTAAGGTTATACCTCATAATTGGGTCAGTATTTTAATCACATTAACTCTTTCTTTTACCATCTTCTACATTTTTTTCCTTTGTATTCTTACCAAGAAAAATTACTAGAACCATGAGCCCCATTACATTCTGGTCTGGAGTTATTTGGGAGTCTGCAAGCCCTGAAAATACTTAAATTAAAATGTTAGATTCAAAACTAGGCCCCTTGAAACATTTGAAGTGTGCTTTGACTCATACTTTTTTTTCCTTTTTTATTCTGTAGGTTGCTGTCTACAGTAGGATAAACTCAGAAAGGCCTTCAAGAGGTAGTCTTTGTAGCTGTTCCTCCCCTATTACCTTGAAGAAGCTATTGCTTTCCAAAGTGTAGAACTGTTAGTGTATTTCAATGACCTTACATTCAAAGAATATTTAAAGTATTGTTTTTTTTTAAAAAAATGTGGTGATAAGGGATGGAGAACAAATAGTTTTTCAGAGGTGTTTTCCTGGAAAAGCTGTGAACTGACGGGGGTTAATGTCCAGAGGTAATGGTCTCTCCCAGTGGGTCATTAATTCCCAGGAATTGGCCTGTGCTTCAATTGCTATTGCTTAAGTAAACAATAAATAACATCACACAGATATGTAATGAACTATAAAACGACCACTTCTCAACCTGCATTGTAGATATGCCTGCAGCACATACAAGGCTGCCTTCTATTAATCACCTCCCAGCTTGATTGATTAGTTTCAATCAACACTCTGTCCCCTATTTTCTTTTAAAATAGATGAATTTCATACTTATGAGGTCAGGGAATGGAAGGATGAATGTTAGGCCCAGTAAAAATGGTGTCTGTGCTCCGGTATTTTTGACTGTTTTTTTTTCTCTTTCTCTCTTACTTTTTTTCTCTTCCACTTTCTGTCACTTACTCTGCAGCAATTAGTTATAATTCACACCATGCCCCAATAATCCTAAGCTCTGGGCCGATAACATTGGTTAGCGGAAACTGAACGAATCTTCCAAGGGCAAGAACCATTTGAATTGTGGGGATAATAAAAGGTTTCCTGATCTGTCCAGCCGCTTCTGCCATCATTTCCCGGTCACCTTGCTGGACACCTCAGCAGCCCTTGATCTGTGTAATTATTTCCTTCTCCATGAAACACTTGATTCCCGTGGCCGCCACTCTCTCAGTTCTCTTCCCTTCTCATTCACCATTCCTTCTCAGTCTCTTCTCTTAGTTCTGTCTCTTTTTTAAAAAATTGTGGTTAAATATACAGAACAAGAAGTTTTCCATTTTAACCATTTTTAAGTGTGAAATTCAGTGGCATTAAGTACATTCACAATGTTGTGTGACCGTTACCACTATCTACTTTCAAAGCTTTTTAATCAGCCAAGATAGAAACTTTGTAACCATTAAATGATAATGCCCTAGTCCTCCCTCTTCCAGCCCTGGGTGACGTCTATTCTACTTTCTACTTTCTGGGCCTGGGTACCAGAGCTTCATTCCTTTTTACGACTAAATAACGTTCTGTCGTATGTATATAGCATATTTTGTTTATCCATTCATCTGTTGATGGACCCTTGGGTTGTTTCCACCTTTTGACTATTGTGAATAATGCTGCTATGAGCATGGATGTACAAACGGAGTAGAATTGCTGGGTCATATGATAATTCTATTTTTAACTTTTCAAAGAAACTGGCAAACTGTTTTCCACAGTTGCTTCTTCACCATTTCGAAGTCTCACCAGCAATGCACTAGGGTTTAATTTCTCTATACTCTAACACTTGTTATTTATTTATTTTTCATCGTAGCCAACCTAGAGGTATGAGATGGTTATCTTCTTCTTTGTTCCGTCTTGTCTTCCAAACTTGTCATCATGGGAGTACTTAGTCTTCCTGTCTTCTCTTTTTCATGCACTTCCACCCCTTTGGTGATCTCTTCCAGCCCCTAGTTTTAAATACCATGGGCATGCTGATGCATACTCTTAGTCCCAACCTCCCGCTGAAAGTCTAGGCTTATTTATGCCATTGCCTAGCCCTAGTGGGCACTTCTACTTGGATGTTCAATAGTCATCTTCATAATAAAATGTTCAAAACTGAAGTCAAGTTCCAAGCTTCCCCTTCCCTCCCAACCGTGAACCTCTGCCTGCCATAGACTGCCCCCTCTCTGTCAATGGCATCTCCATTCTTCCAGTGTCTCAGGCCCCAAACCTTGGATTTGCCTTTTATTTTTCTCTTTTCCTTGCACTCTATATCCACCAGCAAATCCTGTTAGTTCTACTTTCAAAATACACCCAAAACTTTGGTAGGGTGTCTTTTCTAATGCTACCTGCAGAGACTGTAGACCCCGCCCCTCCCTCTCCATGCGCTCACCTGCAGTGCTCAGAGCATGTGACACCGTATATATTGGTTTCAGTTTTGTCTCCTCTCCATAAAGCAAGGGCAGGAACTTGCTTGGCTTACTTATTGGTTTGTCTCCTTTGTCTGGAATAGTACTGATTCAATAAAAAGATGTTGAATGGATGATTCAAGAGTAGATGAAAGATATGGTATCTGTCTCTGAGGAAGCAATAGAATCGAGATTCTATATATGAAATAACTCAAAATAGTAAGCCTCCCTGGATTTTTTTCAGGGAAATAAAAATTTTTTCAAATAAATTTGACTTTGTCACTTGGCCAAAATATGTCTATTTGAGCTGAAAGAGTTTTTTTTACCATATGTTACACACTTTCCCTCTAAAAGAGAGAATACTGAGCAACCTTCCTGATCAGTTATTTCACTGCAGCTACTTTTCATTTTGTAGAATCCTCTTTTGTTGGGGCCCTCCTCATATGTAGTTATTTTTCTTTTAAACTACTGCTCGTTTGTTAAGAATTTTATCTTGAGTAAGAGAGGGTAAATCCTGCTATTATAAGACGGAATGCATTTTATGATCTAAAAAATTGACCACATATGCATAATAAATAATTGTATTATTACTGCCACAAAACTTTTAAAATGTACTTAGCATTAGAGATTCTATTAAATTTTAAGCTTCTTGAAGGCAAAACAATGCCTTGGGCAGCGCTGCAGTCTGCTCAATGCCTGAAGCCATGCATTTTATTTAAGACACTAAATAATTGCTGAAGGAAGGTATCAAATATTTTCTTCAAAGGAGAATTACACTTGTTCTTTGATCCTCCTATATGTATAATGGAGAGATGACACTGTATGTATAGTGGAGAGGGCAGATGTGGTCTCAAGGTCTGGCATTTACTAGTTGTGTGGCTTTGGGGAAATCAACTTTGACACTGCAAAGTACTTCCCTGTTAGTAGCAAAAGGAATATAAGGCTCCCAGCTCTTCCTGTCTCCATGGAGGAGGCCTGGAATCATATGCAAGTAAATTGTAAATTGTGATACAGATACTGGTTGTTATGGTTATAACTCTTCTTATAATGTTTCATTCTCATAGACTAAGAGAAGAATGGAGAAGTTAAAGACAGACCCTAAGCCTTAATCAGGTCAAACTGACTAAGCTTTTGAGTTCCTGCACACCCAGCCAGGCATTTCTGCATGCTTTGTCCCATTCAATTTTATTTTTGTTAGATCACAGTATCCTCATGTATAGATTCTCTCAGAATTTCCATCAATTTATAACATAATTCTTGAATTATATTTTGAAGTTTAAAACCTCTTAAAGAAATATCCCCTAGGTCAAATAGGGATCAATTTTTCAAAACCAAAGCATTGTGAATCAGTAATTTTTGAGGAATTATTGAGTTCTATAAATTAATGAAATGGGAAATCTTATATCCAGATTTCTTTTTTTTTTAGTGTGAGATATTGGCTACTAAAATTGAAAAATAATTAACTTCTTCATTTAACAGTAAAGTCCTTTTAAGAGGTAGTGAAAAATATGACCATTCAGGGAAAAATATGGGAAAAATATGACCATTTGTTTTTTGAACTTTCTAAAGCTTGATGACCTATTTTAATGGGACCTGAGATCTTGCTAAGCCTGACATGCTAATTCTTTTATTGATTCAAATACCCTTTAGACACTTCATTGCTCTTTATAAAATATGTTAGCCTTTATTAAATGTAATTAACTAATTCATATTATTTAAATTCAATGAAAAGAAAAAGTACAATTTAAATGTTTCTGTTGGGCAGCCAACAGAAAAGGGGAGACACACGTAATATACAGGCTCAATGTATTCATAGTTTTCTGATATTATCCTGATTTTAGGCAATGAAAAAATAATTTCGTCATGTGCCTTAAATGTCTTACATTTATTGTTGCCTCTGAGATCTTAAGAGCAAACTTCCTTGTTTTATTCAAATCTATATACATCATGACAATTGAAACCTACCTGAAAGCTCTTGGTGACTTATTTAGATTAGTTGGGTTCATCTTGCTCAGATGCAAACTCACGGAGCTTTCCTTAGGCCGCCACATGTTGACAGAGGTCCAGTTCATTCTGCCTCTTTCTTGTTCTGTGACCTTGAGCAAGAGCCTCGCCTCTCGGTGCCTCAGTTTCTTTGTGTGTAAATAGGGATAATGACAGAAGCACTGTGACAGAATTGTCATTAAGATTAAATGAATTTATATATATAAAATAATAATATATCTACTATAGCATTATAATTTGTATGTGTAATATATATAATTTGTGTATATATGCACACACACACACACACACACAGCTTAGAAATAGTGCCTGCCATTTAATATGTGCTCTGTAAGTATTAGCTATGACATTGATGGTGGTGACGAGATGATGATGATGATGACAATGATGATGATGATGGTGGTGATGGTGCTCAGCCACCCACCATATCAAAAAGGACCAAAATAGAATGTTTTGTTGCTGGGTTTTTTACCTATCCTGATGGGTAGAGGGATGATATGTGGTGGTAGACAACATGCAGTGGAAGTGGGTTTTAATTTTATCACTAAAGCATATGTATGTCCTTTTCAAAAATGGTTCTAATAGCTGTGGATATAATGCATTCAAGTTTAATCATTCTGTTTTATAAAATCCCACTGAGCTCTTTGAGATCAGAAAAAAAAAATCAACTAAAAAGAATAAATGGCCAGAAGTCATGCGTTGGGGGAGGTCAAAGAAAATAAATACGTTCAGCACTGGGCCTAAAGGTTGAAAAAGATTAATTTAAATGGCTCCACTTAGAGAAGATGAAAAAGTTCCAACACTTTATGGCAGGCACAGTATTTCATGCTTAAAAGTTGTGTTCAGATACATTCTTTCTTCACTCTCACCAGCTATCTGCACACAACTGCAGCTCGAAAGGAGGATATGAGTATATGAACGTGCCATCCTAGTTAATGATGCCATGGATTATAAAGCAATAAAATAATAATCCGTCTCTGCTCCTTGTGCAGTGCTTTTTAATTCAGCCATGACATCCTATATGGAGATGTTTATCCTGCTCTTCTCCCTGGCTGTGGAAATTATTCTCCTGCAGTCGGCAGGGGACTATCTGATGTTTCACCAATCGGGCAGTATCAGCCCTGGCGATTAAAAGGATTACTTATTTGCTTACTCAGGAAGGATTAATGGCAGAGAGCAAAAGCTTTGTTTAAAAATCATGTGCCACAACTTCCTGGAGCTTAAGGAAGAGAGTCTAAAGGTGTTAGGCCATTTTATGAAGAAGTTTTTTATTCAAAAATTAACATCTTGATCCAGCAAATGGTCCCTTACTGATGAATTCAGAGCTAGCATTAAATAAACAATCATTTTCTAATAATATGCTATCTTTGTGTTTTGGCATTTCTTTAATCCTGAGTCTGCTAGAACTGTTTTATTCCAGCTGATTATTTAGGGAGATGATTTTTTATGTGTGTAATTGAAGTCTAAAATATGGAACTTAATTGTGTACTAAAACAAATCAACAAGATTACAAGAGCATTTAATTCTTGCAGTGCCTGGGGACTTTTCATTTTAGTGTATTTATGATATTCCATAATATATAATATTATGGATATATAACACAAATCTTCATATTATTTTTGTTTTCTTTGGACCAATAAGCATAACAGCAATTACAATCTTTTGTGTGATCCAAACATTACTTGATGGCAATTATAGGCCATTAAATATGAAATGTCCAATTTTGAATCAAAAGTGTAGTTTATTATATCTCAAACAAGAAGCAGTACAATAATCAAAGTATGAGCCTAAGGTATCCACACAGTTTTGCTATCTTAACAGTAGCTTGTTTATGCCAGCAGCAGAGAAGCATGGAGAGCAAGAGGCTATGAAATTGCAAAAGGTGTTTCCCACAGCTTGTTGAGAATTGAATTCTTTTCCTTGTCAAAAGTGGTCCAAAGCCTGGAAGACATGGTAGTCAGTTTGTGCAAGTTCTGGTGAATACAGTGGATGACAGAATTTCCAAGTCCAGCCTCTAGTTTAAGCAGCATTGTTTATGTGACATGTGGTTGAGCGTTGTCTGCAAGAGGCTTGTCCTGTCTCTATTGACCAATCTCGGCTGCTTAATCTCAAGCATCCTCATCATTTCATCCAGCTGATTGCAGTAGACATCCACTGTAATCAACTGACCAGGTTTCATGCAGCTGTAGTGGATAATACCAGCACTGCACTACCAAACAGACACCATAAGCTTTTTTTGATGAATATTTGATTTAGGAATGTGTTTTGGCACTTCATCTTTATCCAGCCATTGTGCCAAATGCTTGCAATTGTCAAAACGAATCCATTTTTCATCACATGTGTAGAAATGGTTCACCTTTATGTCGTGACAGCAAAGAGAGGCAAGCTTCAAGACAATTTCTCTTCTGACACTCGTTTAATTCATGCGGAACCCGTCTGTCCAGCTTCTTTACCTTGCCCATTTGTTTCAAATGGTTCAATATTGTTGGAATAGTAACGTCAAACCTTGCTGCTAATTCACGCATAGGTTGAGATGGATTCACTTCCACTACAGCTTTCAGATCATCATTATCCACCTTGGTCTCAGGTCACCCACGTAGCTCATTTTCAAGATTAAAATCACCAGATGGAACTTCTCAAACCATCAACGTTACTGTGAGTTCATCAGCCATGTACTTCCCAAACACTTTGTTGATATTTCGAGCTGTCTGCACTGCATTGGTTCCACAGTGGAACTCATGTTTGAAAATAACATGAAGTTTTGATTTATCCATGGTTTCCCAAAAATTTCTCTTAAAAAATTTGAAAGATAATCACAAGCCAAAATGTGCATTTGAAAGACTGAGGATGTACCTTCACAATAAAAATAAAACTAGAAGTGTCAAAGTGAAATATCAGAGATATCAACGGTCAAATTTAGTACTTAAGGAAATCAGACATTTTATACTTAATAACCTAAGTATTAAATCTTATATTCTATATGTGAGATCCCAAATTTGAAAAATTCTCAATATCTGGCTGTGATAACTCCTGTTGATATTAAAAATATCTACACTAATAATATACAAGAACATCCACAGAATAATAGCAGCATTGGACCTCGAAAAACATCCAACATGTTCTAAAATCTACCCCTTTGTGAAATTTTCAATTTGGAAAATACATCTAGTATTTCCCCATTTCACTTTTTGGTTAACTTATAATGAGACTTAATTATGAGGAATTTGTTTTCACTGAGCTCTATTTTTCCTCATGTTCTTCCTAGAAAAAATTAGGAATTAGGAATGGCCAAATTTTCTCCATTGAGCCACTAAATAAATGGCATTGATAGCATATTAATGGATTAAGAGATAGAATCCGAATAAAATTCTTCTTTGAGTCTGGTTAGCAGTCCTGTGCCTGCCAGTGGAGTCCCCAGAGCAGGGAGGGGTCTGTGGTGGGAACCCACAGTTTCAGGAGGGGAGAGTGCATGGGCCCACTGGCCCGGATGAGCAAGGCGCACATTTCCATCCTACCATTCTCATTATTCTTGCCTTGACCTTCTGTGGATACTTTCTGACCCATCACTTACCCCTACAAACAATGGTAGAAGACAAAAATAATTTTAAAGATATTTCCACTTGAAGCAGAATTAACTTTCTTAAATATAGGAGAATTTTTTTAAACTGAAAGATGTTTATTTTCTTGCCCATAGGAAGCACAGATGGGTGGTATCTTCTTACATAATAATTAACTGTGACTAGTTAAACGATACACACATGCAAGCACTTTACCATTCTATAAATATTCTCTCTCTGCTTTCATGATCATTTTACAAAACACATGTGAAAGGTTATTCTGACCCACTTATGGCTTTACTGGGATTATCTACCCAAACAATAACTCTTATCATTTGTTCTGTTTCCCACATAAACTGAAAATTTTCTTATTAACCCCTGTGACATCTGAATATATGTTTTGTTTACTTGCAGACCCTACTAACTTTATTGATATATTTTACATGAAGCTGCCTGGTAAATTTGCAAATGTAGCAATTATTGCCGTGAATTGAATTTCAGAGGTAATACCCTGAATTTTTCCTTCGAGACAATATAAATGATGCTGTCTAATGCCAGTGATAACTAGCCACGAGCCAAGTTATTTCCAATAAATACGAAGTTTATAATGAGATGGTAGCTTTCCTTTTATAGACTGAAGGAAATTGGTAATGAAAATCTAGATTTTTCTCTCTGAACTTTATTAAATCAAATGAATCACATAGTCTGGTATTTAAAGTCAATAGCACTAGCTGAGACAAACTGCATTGTATGTGTGATTAGAAACCTCTTCTAAAATTAAGGTAATAAAGATAGTGAATGTTTCTTTTTTTAACTAGTTGATTTCATTCAAATGATAAGTCAGCATAATATTATATTTTTGCTATTTTCAATGAATTCTCCAAGTGGATTATAAAGTTGTTGCCGCAGATTATTTGAGAATTAAGAATCCCTTGCTTCATCTGTATGCCCTGATTATTTCTACTTATTCCTTAAAAAGAAGTATGAACACATTGACTGTCATTCCTCCCACCCAAATATCCAAAAATCTTTAAGCTCCCTGCCATGCCTCTCACTCTCCAGTTCTGGAGTCATGCTGGCCTCGGGCTGGAGAAGTGAGGGTACTTGTTGGGCTCCCCTGTGCCAGAGTACCTCCCTGTCCTGGAACTCCTCCTGGTTGTCACAAGCTCCATTTCCCAGCTCGTGAGCCCCAGACACTGTGTGCTTGACCCACTGCTGCCCCCACCATATCTCCCTGGCTTGGATCACCTTTGACAGGGACCACTTCTTACTGGGTTGTTGACATCCACCTCTTTCCCTTAATAAACCCTCGCACGTCTGTCTAACCTCCAAGTCCTGGCCATACCAGCCAAGTCCCCCGTCAGCCTTGGTTTTGACACTCCCCAGGCATGAATCTTCTGGACCAACACCCAAGCCCAGATGTCCCTTTGATATTGAGAATTTGACGGGAAGGACGATTTTCAGAAGTGTGCACATATGTCTTACAGCTATGTCCATACTCTTATACAAAGTTCAATATAGAAATAGTGTGCTGACATTTGAGGGAATGCTTAATGAGTGCAATGAACAAAAAGTATAAATGCTAAGCTTTAAAATAAATACTTCTTGGGAGACTAAGGCAAATGCTGAAGAAAAAATAAAGGCATTGGTTATGAACAGTGTTACTACAGGAAAGTCTCAAGAGGTTGTTCATTTTATTCCTACCAGATAATGACTTTTGATAAATTCCTAATTTCCAAGTTGAGAATTAAATATAACAATTGCTTCTCGAATTAGCCACATAATTGTAGGCTAGGCTACGTGGAATCCTCCTGGCGGCTCTTGCAAAGATGGTGCTGCTGCCTTTCAACTCTGGTTAATCCCCCTCCGACCGACAAAATTGCCTCTCTAATTTCAGCAGGAATGCCTGCTCACTTTTTCACATTTTCTGTTTGCTTTGGAGTTACAATTTTAGGAAACTAAGACATTTGGGTTCTGCAAAATGTCTCCTAAACCTATTCCTCTCTAGCTTGCTTGTTTTCAGCATATTCTCCAAGTGTCTGCCTATTGTTTTAGCAGATTTAGATAGTCTTATAGTGTTTCTATCAACTAAATTTTGAAATACCTTGTTTTGATTTACTATTATCGGCTATGCTTCTGTTTATTTAATTGTAAACATTCCATAATAACCTATTATCCTTGAAAAACAGTAATGTTTTTAAAAACTGGAAGCTTGTATTATAGTTATGTTATTTCCATATGGATGAACATGGTGATCTGCAGTCTAATTTATTCATCTGGAAAGTCAAAACTTCATTTCGTGAGGCAAATATAAGCTCATATACTCCCTTGTGGTAAATTTAGATGAATATTCTCATTGCTTCAGAATATATTGTGCATACCTAGTTAAGAGACCTTGAAGCAAAATTGTCATTGCTGAATTTTATCAGGCAAAGTATGTATTTGCCTTGGCTTTAAACTTACTTAAAGGAGAGGGGCTGATGTGGAAAATTTTATCAGGTGCAGGGACCAGCAGACTATTAACATATGGTTGACATGGTTTCATTTGCTTGTCCGAAATTAAACGAGATGGGCTCTTTCTGATGCGATCCATATTGCTGTTAATGTTCTTCTAATTTATTTTGAAGTTATTCACTCTTTTTTAAGCTCTTCTAAAGCAGCAAGTAGGGATGAGGGTGTCCTGCCTCTGAGCATCAGCTGGCCTGGAATATTCTAGTATGTTTGACTTGCTAGTATAACTACAAGGCATGGCAAACTATACTCTGCAGTCACATTGAGTTCCTAAAATTTTGAGTTCCCAACATGTGAATGATTTGCAAGGATATTTGCCTTTAGTCTTGGTTAAATACCTTGCATACAGAATTAAGTAATTTCATTAAAGTACATGGGAGAAGAAAAATAATTTATGACAGGAAGTCTGTAAGTGTAAGGAATTTAGCCAGAAGTTGTGATGTATTGTTAAGCAACTAACCTTCAAAAAATATCCTGATAGATTTAATAATATTTGCATGTCCATAGAGAGGACCTACAATTTGTGGTGTGGGCTCTAATCATAAAGAGTTTTGTTACAGAAAGACCTCAATGAGGTGGCTAATTTATTCTTGCCAATTGCCCATGGAAATGGAATTAAGCCTCGTTAACTTGAAATAGAATGGATGTCCTCCATGATGGGACAGGACAGTGCCACCAAATGGCGCAGATGCAAAGTCCTCAAAGTGTATTTCTCTCACCTGGGGTAGTCAATCTTACTTTTTGATGATTTCTGAAATTGAATTCAGTTGAGCTGAAGCCTTTATTGCATTGAATTTTTATGTAAGTCAAGGACCAGGGGACATGAATAAGAATTAAAGAGATCCACAAATAGAGCCCTAAAAAAAACCCACTTACATTGCTTGGATAGCGTGATTGGACTGAGTCCTGAATTGTCATTGATGGGTTTCTCAATCGTGTCAGTAATGATGGCATCCCGTGGTGGCAGCAAACAGAGAGCAATTTTCTGCAGTAGCTGTTATGACCAGTTTGTATTAAGATGAAATGTTGTCATGAGACAAATATACAAAAGCTTTGTACTTGCTTCTGTCTGATGCAAGAAATTTTTTTCTCTCTGTTTGGTCAAGTACAGAGTACCCTCTCTGAAACAAGATTTGGAAAGGCTACATGGGTGTTTGGGTTGTACAGTGTTCATTGTAATCTTATCGAACACATTTTTGCAGTAAAAACAGAACAATTTAAGTGCATGATCACTGGCTATGTAATATTAAGGCTCATTTGACCATTTAATGGTATCTTTTGTGCCTCTTTATTAGCTACCAAAGAGGAGCATATTTGGCTTATATCAAGGGTTACATAAGAATGAATGGTGATAAGGCTTTTTTTTTTTTAATGTGAGATGATAATTTGAAAAAGTCTGCTTGGATGTCAACCCAAACAGCTGAGCTTGCTATTTGATTAAGGAATTGGAGTTGCATGGGTGGGTTTATTGGAAATGGCAGACACGGAACTGACAGATGTCTGCCTTGAAGGTTTACACAATTTTAAATCTTTTGTTTTCAACATATTTAGGGTAAAACATAAATTTACAGAATTTATGAAACAAAACTCTGTGGCTATTTAAGTATACATATTGCACTTATAACCAAGGCTACCGAAATTATTTTGAAATCTGGTGAGAACACAGGTTTATGCCACTAATAAAATATAAACAGGAATTACTGAAGAGTTTGGCATACTACTTGCTTGAATAAAATATCATATACATGAATCTAGAATAGTATATTCAGGAGTATATTGATAGAGAAATGGAAATTGGCTATAAAATTAATAATGAAGTGTTTGGAATTTTTTTCCCTTGAAAATTCTAGATGTTAAGTGTGGCTAAAAATGAAAAGACTGCTTTTTGTTATTGTTATTCTTGTTGTTTTTAAATCTACAAAGTCATCAACACTTAAACCTACAGGAGTCTCTCCTTTTTTGGATAAAAGTCTGTATATACTTTCAAAATAAGATTTTCCTATTCTATGTACTCACTTTTAAGAGTTCATGTAGCATAGTGGTTAAGAATGTGAGTGAAGTTTTTAGAATAATTCTAGAAAATATTGAATACTAAATGATTAGCCCTTGGCTAATAGAGGTGTAATAATGCTTGCGACTGAGTGGGGAAAGTAGTTTCATTTATAAATTTTGATTCAAGGCACATTAAAAACCACCAGCATATACACAGATGAGTATTATAACTTTATAGCAACACTTCTACTCATGCCTTTCTTCCTAGATTATATATATATATTTTTTAAATTTTTGAGAGTTAATTTTTAGGGGGATGATTTGTAAATATACTTTTTATTTTAGAATACTTTAAAAGTATTTACTGAAAAATTGCAAAAAGAGGCCTATTCTATATGACTCACACAGGTTTCCCCTATTATTAACATCTTGCATATTTTGATAGATTTATTACAATTAAGGAGCAAAATGTTGATACATTATTAGCATTCAAGTCCATACTCCATCAGATTTCCTTGATCTTGACCTGATGTCCTTTTCTATTCTGGGATCTTCCCCAGGACACCACATTACACTTAATTGTCATGTCTACTTAGGCTCCCATGAGCAATGAAAGTTTTCCAGACTCTCCTTATTTTTGATGACCCGTAACAGTTTTGAGGAGTACTGGTCAGGTGTTTTGAAAATGTCCTTCAACTGGGATTTGTGTAGTGTTTTTCTCATTAGAGAAACGCAAATTAAAACTACAATAAGGTACCAGCACACACCTATTAGAATGGCTAAAATCCAAAAAACTGACTGTCAATTGTTGCCCAAAATGCAGAACAACAGGAGCTCTCATTCATTGCTTGGTGTGAATGCAAAATGATATAGTTACTTTGAAAAAAAAGTGTTATAATTGCTTACAAAGTAAACATAGTCTAACCATACGATCCAATAGTTGTGCTCCTACATATACACCTGAGTGATCTGAAAACTTAAGTCCAAAAAAATGGCATTAAAATATTTCTATCAGCTTTATTCATAATCATCAAAAACTGGACGATGTCCTTCAATAGATTAATGTATAAACACACTGTGGTACAGCTATATGATGGAATATTAATACTACACAGTGATAAAATGGAATGGGCTATCAAGCCATCCAAAGATATGGGGGAATTTCAAATGTGTGTTTGGATCATAATCCTGAAATACACAATCCCGAATGCCATATCCCAAATGTTAAAAATCTGGAAAAATCAAAATCCCTAAAATCTAAAATCTCTGACATCTAAAATTCTGAAAATCATACTTGTGGATTTAATTTTAGGTGTCAACTTGACTGAATTAAAAAATATTTAGTAAAGCATTTTTTGGCGTGAGGGTGTTTCCAGAGATGACTGTGTGAGTCTTAGTGAACTAGAAGAGGAAGGTCTGCCCTCATGTTGGCAAGCACCATCCAATTGGCCGGGGTCTGGAGAGAACAAATACAGAAGGCACATTTGTCTGTCTCTGAGAGCTGGGACAGACTTTTCATCTGTCCCAGCTCATCAGAAACGTCAGAAACATGACTGCAGGAAAATACATTATCAAGTTGACGTTGTGTGTAAGCACTGTGCATGCACATAAAATCATTGAAACTTCCTCGATAAGTGAAGAGATGTCCTTTTTGTACGTCTGCATTTGTGAAAGATAAAATTTCTCAAGATCTTGGCTCCTTAGGTGACTGCATATGTGGTGGTGACCCATTGAAGTTTTTGATCCATCTCAACAAAAGATTTAGGTTGTTCTTCACGGTACTTCAGATGACTGCAATTATAAAGCTGGGTGCCCACAATTACCAACCATAGTGATATGTGCTTATACATTTCCCTTTTTGTCCTATTTCTTTATGAATACGGTTCCTCTGCTCATGATTGTTAAACCCATGTTGTTAGTATACGTATGTTTGCAAAAATGTATGTTATTATTGCCTATTAAATTGGGAGAGGTGTCCATGTTTTTATGTGTTTCTCAAATAGATTCCCTCCTGAAAATGTAAATAAATATCTTAAATTTTTTAAAATTATTTTTTCCAGAATTATATTTTTGAGATTTTGATCTTTCTGGATTTTGACATTCAGGATTGAGATTATGTCTCTTGGGATTATGATCAACTCCCCTCCAATGCATATTGCTAATTGAAAGAAGCCAGTCTGAAAAGGCTACACTCTTTGTGATTCCAATTATATGACATTCTGGAAAAAGGCAAAACTATTGAGACAGTAAACAGATTGGTTATTTTCAAGGCTTTGAGGAGGGGTAAAGTTGAATAAGTGAAGCACTGGGGATTGTTTTAGGGCAGTAAAACTATTTTGTATAAAACTATGTATTATATTATGCATTTGTCAAAACCCATAGAACTTTATAGGACAAAGAGTGGCTCCTATTGTATGCAAATTAAAAAATTATTGTGAGGTTGGAGAATCTTAGGGTGTAATTCAGAATGACAAAGGAATTTATTATACATGTATGAAATAATCCCAGTGAAGGCGATGGGGAGAAAATTTGATGACCTAAATAACTTTGGAAATGAGTAGAGACTATAACACTCAATGCAAAGGGAACTATGCTTAAGCATAGTAGTGTAGTTGATAAAAGGTTACTAATTCTGAAACTACTATATTTGTATACTAAAACTAAACAATTAAGCAAATGAATAGTGAATGGTGGGAGCCAGATTTTTCCATGTTGGAGTGGGAAGTTACACAACAGCAAGAGGAGAAAGCTAGAATGATCTCTTTGGTAATGGATTAGAATTTCAGACATCAGTTATGCACTCATGTTTAGTTTAATGTAGATACATATGGATGTATATATAGAAATCCTTATACATATGTGTACATATACAGATTTGTATACTATTTCCTTGCTTTATCAGCTGAGAGAAACTAGAAGCAACAAAACTCCTCGTGGTCAGATTTGGGTTTCTAATTCTATTCTTGAATAAAAGAAACCGGGACTGTGGGAGAAACGGACAATTCTAAGACTGGGGCAGGAAATATACAAGCTGAGCCTAGGGCATTTTGTAGTACCAGACAGTAAAGAAGTGCTCAGAAAACCTAATCAGCAACAACAAAAACCAGCCACAGTGATGGGGCGTGTCAAAGAGACACAGCAGCCAACCAAAAGTGTTTGTAGTGGCCAAAGCTGAAACAATTTGAATAAGAAAACAAAGTAGTGTTAGATTATAACTTAAAGTATAAAATAAATATATATGAGTCCATACTGATATAAATGAATGATTGAATAAACAAATAAGTGGGAGAAAGGTAGACAAATCTCCTATACAAAGAATTTAAAATGACTTATGTAGATAGTTTACCCTCCAAGAGGTAGAGCATATCCCCCCATTCCGTAAGCGAGGGCTGTACATAGTGACTCCTTCTGAAGAGTGCAGTATGGGAAAGGGGGAAAGAGCGACTTCACAGGGGCAAACCTGACAAGCACTACGTGAGCTAGGTGATCAACATCAGCCTCAGCGATGGTAGGTCATGTTGATGACGGGATCTGGCGAAAATGAACTTCACCTCTGCGCTTTTACTCCTCCAAGCCCATAATCCTAGTCTGATTATGAGAAAACCATCAGACAAATCCCAATTGAGGGACATTGTACAAAAGGCTTAACTAGCACTCCTGAAAACTGTCAGGGCATCGTAAACAGGGAAAGTCTGAGAAACTGTCCCAGCCAAGAGGAGGCTGAGGAGATGTGATGACTAAATGTGATGTGGTGTTGGATGGGATCCTGGAACTGCAAAAGGACAGTAAATAAAAATCAAGGAAATGTTAATAAAGTATGGACTTAATTAAAATAAATGTATATACATATATATGTAAATACCATTCTATTGTACGGATGGAAAATAGTGGGAAGTGTAAAAACATGCACATTTATCAGTATCTATTTGGGTTGTTTCCATTTTATTTTTTATCCTTTCTGACAAGGATGAATGCATACATTTTGTACAAGAAGTGAAAGTTGACTATATTCTGTTGGGTGTTCTAATCCCTTTGCCTTTCTATCCAAATTTAGAGTCAGTTTGCTGTTATCTACAAGATAGCTACTGGTCACGATTCCTTTATTCCATTATTGTACTGGGCTGTTAATAATTGTTTACTATTCCTACAGTTCAAATCCACTCTTAAAATTCCACTCTTCCAATGTGAGTATATTCATCCTCAAAATATTTGAGCAATTGCAACACTACTGGAAAAAATGGTCTATGGCTATACCACCCTGAACGTGCCAGATCTCGTCTGATCTTAGAAGCTAAGCAGGGATGGGCCTGATTAGAATGGATTAGGATTTTTTCCATCCATCACAAGGATGGATTTTTTCCATCCATCACAAGGATGGAAAAAATATATCTGTCCTCCCAAGGTGTTTTTTTAAATGAATAACACTTATTTGAATGCACAAATTTGAATATTTAATTATTTAAATCCTGTTGTGTGTTTTGGATAAATGTCACACGATGCAATAGTTGTAATACCTACCTTCAGGATTATTGAGAAAGTAAAATTAGAGAGCTGGTGAGATTTAAATATGTTTAGAGCTTTAAAAGTATTCAATAAACATTACTTTTCTCATAGTTAAACCATTTTCTCATTACAAAAAACCCTATGCAGAATTTAACCTCGCATAATAGTCTGCTACAAGATTTATGATTTCTTTAATTATTGTTTAATACCATACTCTTTTCAAGCACAATATTGCATTATATAAAAAGCCTTGCTGCCATATAAATGCATTTAATTTCATCCTAGGATATGTTAAACATTTGTAATGTTAAAGTTAATGGATTTTGAGAAAATATTACATTTTTACTAAAAGCTCAACTTTGAGACTATGTAAATGCATACTTTAAAACTGCAGTCCCCAGCCCCTGGGCCAGGGGCCAGTACCAGTCCGTGGCCTGTTAGGAACCCAGGCGCATCACTGCCTGAGCTCAGCCTCCCCAACCCCCCCGCCAGCCCCCCACCACCCTCCTAACGTCAGTGGAAGAATTACCTTCCATGAAACTGATTCCTGGTGCCAAAAAGGTTGGGGACCACTGCTTTAAAAGATGACAAAGTTATGAATATTGAGAACTTTTCTAGATATCTTCACTAAATGATAATTTGAGTTCATATGATATGTTCATGCAGGGTTAAGACATAGAAGCATAAAAACTGAATGCCCATGAATAATACATAAAGAACAGATGTGCAAGATTTTTTCCAATGTCCTTAGGTAGTGTACCCTGCAAAGATTTACTGTTTTAATAGGTCATTATCGGGCTCATTTGGTATTTGGCTTTCCTGATGACCTAAACAGCAACAGCAGCCAGGGTAGTGAAGTGCAAAGATGAACTGTTAGATTCCTTTCTGGTGAGTTAAGACCCTATATGTAGAAGAACCACCAGATAATGGATATAATCTATATAATTAAAAAGTATTTACTTTACACCAGAAACCCATTGTAACATGACTCATTAAAAAATGAATTAATACGAACTATGTGCCACATCCTTTTATTTTTAAAAAGGAATCTAAAATGATTTTTGTCGGAGCAATTATTTGAAATAACATTGTTAGTGGTTTAATATTTAGTTTTAAAAACCTAATGAGTTATTACCATTTTAAAACAGCACTGATAATAATGCCTCAGAATGAATCAAATCAATACATAATGTTTATAACCTGTTAATGGGGAATTATAATATATAAGTAAAATATGTGCATTTTTGTAACAAATACTTTTATTTTCATAAAATGGAAGAAAAATATTCTAACCAAGTTTTTACTTTATTGAACTAAAATTTATTTTATTATTAGGGACATGTACATATAAAATGCTTATTTATAACTACATATATTTTTATTATTTGATTTGAATATTAAATTTTATTGAAATACATTTTGTTATAGCTATTAAAATTGACATTAGAGAAAGGCACTCTTGTTTTTAACATAATTATTAGAAAGATGCTTGTTCCCCACATATGGAACTCCATTAGATAGCATCTAAAACATCTAAAATGGGAGCTTCATATCATGCAAGGATTAATGTTGTCCACATATCACATCATTTATTAAAAACTATGACAAACCAGAAAGTGCAGGGCAAAGAAATGTTTTTATTTTATGGAATCCTAATTATATTGTCGAATCATTTAAGTGACTTTACTCACTCATTTAACAGCTCTATTTTTTTTAGTTTTTTTCTTCTTGTGCCGGGCAATCTGTTTGGTATGGGGTATGGGAAAACAAATACTTTAAGGAGTTTGTGTTCAGTGATGGGACAAAAATGACAACTGAGGTTGGAAACCCTGTAGTAGAAGCAGTGACAGAGGTAAACACTGGAACCAACTCAGGATCCACCTACAAGGACCCCAGGTAGTACTGGCACAGTAAGGGGAAGGCTTCCCAAAAGCAGCGAGGCTGACCTTTGGGATGATTAGACATTGGCCCAGTGCGGAGGTTGCTGCCAGATATTCCGTATGAAGCAACTGTTGTCAGACATCGGACAACAGGTAACATGGGGCTGTAGTCCTTGACAGAAGGAACATTCCACATTCACCCTGCGTTTTTCCCTGGATTTCCCAAACTGCATCACGGGAAAATGGGGCCCAAAGATAGAGGAGCCTGTTGTATTGTCATTAAAATAGATAAACAAATCAACAGAACAGACTAGAGAGTACAGACTTAGACCCACACACATATGGTCAATTAATTTTTGGCAAGGTGTCAAATAAATTTAATGAAGAAAGGAAAACCTTTTTAATCAATGGTATTGGCATAACTAGATATCCATATGGAAAAAAAGAACTCTGACCCCCATCTCACACTGGACAGCAAAATTAATTTGAGATGAATCATAAGCCTAAACATAAAAGCTATAAGTATAAAGCTTCTAGAAGAAAACAAAAGAGACTCTGTTCATGACCTTGGGACATGCAGCGATTTCCTAGGGCATAGGATTAGTAATCATCACAGAAAAAAATTGGTAAATTGGATTTTATTAAAATTAAACACTTCTGTTCATTAGGAGGCACAATTAAGAAATGAATAGGCAAGCCACACACTGGGAGAAAAAGTTTACAATACATAAATTGGCAAAGGGACTTGTATATAGAATATATAAATAACTGCTATAATCTAGTTATACAAAGACAAAATGCCTGATTTTAAAAAATTAAAAATGGGCAACATACTTTAACAAAAGGAAAATACACAAATGGCCAGTAATCACACAGAAAATTGCTCAATATTATTGGTCATCAAAGAAAGGCAAAATAAAACCAAATGAATACCACTGTAAAAACACTAAAATGACTAAAATTAAAAAGATTAATAGCACGAAATTTTGGCAAGGATGTGGAACAACTGGAACTCTCATAAATTGCCCATGGGAGTATAAAATGGTGCAGCCAATTTGGAAAATAGTTTGCCAGTTTCTTATAAAGTCAAACATGCATCTACTCTATGACTAAGCAGTTCCACCTCCTAGGTATAAAAAGAAGAAAGGAGAACATATGTTCATAAGAGATTTGTACAATAATCTTTGTAGCAACATCATTCATAATAGTCTAAAACTGAAACAATCCAAATGTCCATCAAATAGAGATTGTATAAACAAATTGTGCTATATTCATACAATAAAGTACTTTTCAACAATAAAAAGGAATTAACTGCTAACACATGCAACACAAATAAGACTCTCGAAAACATGCTAAATGAAAGAAACCAGCTACAAAAGTATCTATACTATCGGGTTTCATTTATATAAAGTTTTGGAGAAAATCAAATGACTCTGTTTTTATAGATATCACATGGATGGTTGCCCTTTTCTGAGGGGGCATGATTTGACTAGGAAAGGTCATGAGGGCATTTTCTGGGCATGTCCGTATGTTAACTGGTTGTGTATTACACAAATGTAGCATCTGCTAAAGCTCCTCAAACTGTATGCTTAAGATCTGTATATTTCACTGTATATAAATTATATTTCAATTTTTAAAATCAGTAAATGTTGACAAATGAACATATTCTAAGCATCTTTTCTCTACAAAATCTAAGACTTTTGGCTTTCCTTTCTTTGTGTGTGTGTGTTTCACACACATGCATCTCATGTTGTGTAAGCTACTGTATAAATTAAATTATATAGACTGCATACGTTTCTTACTTGATGTTCATACACCTTTGACTTTTTTCTACCAAATTCAGTCTTTTAAAAGATCCTGATCACTCCACTTGTAAAATATATCTGCAGTTCATTCCCTCACCTCTGTCCTCACTCTGTTGAGCCGTCATCATCTCTCACCCGACGTTCATTACTGTCTTACCCAGTGGTCTTGCCTCTGCCCAGTTCTTTCATCTACCTTCCTGCGTGCCGAAGGCTTATCTTTCTAAAATTCTAATGTGCTTGTACAACTCACTTGATGAAGAACCCTTAGTGGTTCCCGCTGTCCCCGTGCCCACTGTGCCTTGTAGCATATAATGACATTGAAAATGAAGGTAATCTTACAAGGTGCTAGACAACATGTTTTATGTTTCCAATCCTGTGGAATCTTTTTAACAACCTCATGAAGTGAATGCAGTTACTCATCTCTAGCACATGGGCAAAACAGTTACCAGGTGTGTTAAGCACCTTGCCCAAAGACACACTGCCAGCAAGTAACAAAGTCAGAATTTGAACCTCTGTTGTCTGACTCCTGAGCCCAGCTACATTTGCAGTACACATACTTCCTCTCTAGGGTCTGCCTCCAGCCTTTGTTACCCAAACTCGCCCCCTCCCCCAGCCCTGGGCACCCACTGCTGTCCATCCACAGCCAGTGTCCCTGTGTTCTTCCACACCTCCATCTTTTGGTTCCCTCTGAAGCCCCTGCTCCTTCCAGCCTTGCAGACTCTTCACTCAAATTCAGGTGCCACTGCCTTGGGACAGCTTTTCCCAGACTCCTCCAGATAGCATGTCACCCATAGGTCTGCTCAGCCACTGGGTGTTGGCCATAGGTCCATTATCATCTTCCTTATTTTTTATGTTGAAGACATGTTTGTGTATTTCTCTTCCCTCGTTGGAGCTCCTTCAGAACAAAGACTTTCTCATCTTTGTTGTTTCTAGTCCTTAGCATGCAGAAAAGGTTCATTGCTTGTTTAATAAATGAATGGTTTGTTGCCAGACTATCTAGCATCAAAGTTTCCTTTGCTTAATTGTGATCTCCTATTGTAAATTATCTATCAGTAATAAAATCATTTAAAGCTCAACTGAAAAACTCAAAAATTAAAAAGAGAAAAAAAGGGAAAGGTATCTTGTTTCTTAGGCTGAGTATCATTATGAGGTTACTCTTTAACAGCACTGGAGAGTGTTGAATTTTTTAAAGCTTAAAATGATTGGCTGAAATATTAAGCTGCTTTGCCAGCTGTTCAAAAAATGAATTGCTCCCAGCATATAAATAACTACTGTTATGTCTCTATAAAATTCTAGACCTTGAATGGCATATTTGATTAGAGTGAAATGAAAAAGATAGAATTGTTATAAACAAGAAGCTGAGATTAAAAAGGTGTATTCAGTAACTACCTATGGTGAGTTAAAATAGTCTTTCCATGAGTGAACATAGACAATTAAATAAAATACTTGCAATCTTAAAAGAACTCAAACATCGACCTTAGTGGAGTTTAATCGTACTCAAGGTAATCTCTCCCTTTTATCCCCTTCAAATGTGGGTTACTGCAAAGGAGAGCCAGTAACATGTCAGCTTAACAATTTCTAGCCCAATTATATCAGTGTAACATCTTTAGTGCCTGCTTGTGTGATATTTATTAAGAGGAATTTTCTTGTGCTTCTGGTAATATTAATTACCGGCCAGATGCATCAAATATGAATAGCAGCAGCTTGTAAATGCCCATGTGCAGGCATAGACTCTTCCATTTCCATCATAAATATTAACAGTGGGTGTCTTTTTCAATGTCACCTATTGTCCTACCTGATCTCAGCTATGTTTACAGACTGCAAATGTTACCCAGTTCTGTTCATTATGTTATGTTGTAGTAATGGAAATCCAAATGCTTTTATTGAAATGATAACAATTTACTGACTTGAACAGATCTCGTGTAAGCAAATTGGCCAAGAACAATGGGCGTTTGAGGAGAAAAGGGGGGGGAAAATCTTGAAATCCATATATTGTTTCAAACTAGCAAGCATTTATTGAACATCAAATTCTGTGCCCAGCTCTGTTAGATTCTGAAGACACACATAAATACACATATGAAAATAGAGGAGACTCCTTTCAAATAAGCTCAGCATGACCGAGCAAAAGCTGCAATGTGTCAGAAACTAAGGAAGAGAATTGGCTGAGATTCTAAAAAACTTTTAGAAATTTCTTACCAGATACAATGCAAATAGAACAAAATTAAAGAAGAATGCTGAAGGAGTTGAGTGCTCACAATTCACTGAGCTGACATTAAACAACATCATCAATTGAAGGAAGTAAGAGATACAAGGTAACAAAGCCACTTAAAGTTCTGAAATTGGCAAGGAAAAGAATGGGCTTGCATACTCTTGGGTAGCAATTTTGGTTTCAGCCTTGTGATAAGCTGTATCAAGACAGTCTCAAGGTCCACCTGGGGACCACTGCAAGCAGGAAACCATGTGTGATGGGGGCTTGACAGCACCTAAGGGGAGGAACCAGGAAGAGCCATAGGTAGTGGCTGGTACTGAGCCCAATCCACAAGGAAGACGGTGATGGAAATGATGCCCACACAGGTCCTTCCCAGGCCCCTCAGCCTGCTGGTGGGTAAGTCAGTGGGGTATGTTTATGTGCATGAGACATCCTTTGCAAGATTAATAATCTGTGCAGCTAGATTGACAATTAGGGACACCAAGCGGAAAATTCACTTTAAAAATGAGCTCAGACACACACGCACGCACATTCGTTGTGATGCACTTGCTGCCAACTCTAGTCACCTTCTTTAAACCCCATCACTGGTGCTGTCAGAGTAAAAATAGAATAGAGGTGACAACTGCCTCAGTTGCAACATCTTGCTGGTGGTGTCATGTGCCTGTTTTGACTCATTGCCCTGATTTTTGGATCTTACTCCTGCCTGCCTGCTAGGACTAAGCCTCCCTGCCATGCTCTGATTTCTAGCACATGCATGTTTCATCATTTCTAAATGTTTGCCTGACTACACCACTTAACTAGATCCTTTTTGAGTGTTGGCTTCTGGCCTAATTTTCCCTTCCCCACGGTTCCTTTCTCTTAATGTTTTTTGTACCTCCCACCTCGGCTAATTTTTGGGATCCTTCCCTGCCAAGCAATCTTCTCAGCAACTTTGAGAGTGCTGTGGACCAAATTACATCCTCCAAAATGTGTATGTCGAAGCCCTAACTTCCACTGGGGTCATATTTGGAGATCGTATTTGGGAAGTAATTAGGTTTTGATAAGGTCATGAAGGCAAGACCCTTATGATGGGATTAGTGCCATGTAAGAGACACCAGAGCCCTTGCTCAATCTCTGTGTCCACCCTGTGAGGACACAGTGAGAAGGTAGCTATCTGCACCAGAGAAAAGACCCCTACCAGGAACCAGATCAGACAGTATTGGATCTTGGACTTCCCAGCCTCCAGAACGATGAGAAATTTCTGTTATTTAAGCCACACAGTTATAGTATTTTGTTATGGCAACCCAAACACACTAATACAGAGAGGAACTTACAAATGGAGAAACCAAGACTCAGAGAAAGTGAGCACACTGTTTCAGAATTTAACTATTCAATACTTTATTTTACTAATAAAAACCCTTGCCTTTTGTTTTTTTACCATATAGTACTGCATTAAAAATTGGAAAATTTGCCCCACCCACCCCCACTAAACATTTCATTATTAAAATGGACATAAGGTTTAATTATTCATCTTCCTTATGGGTAGGATGTTAGGACTACAATCTTAGACAATGGTTATGCATCTTATGTTTATAAACTTTTTTGTGTTGTACTTTCCTCTCTATTGAGGACTTATCTTTCTTTTCCAGGGTACACGTATTTGCACATGAGCTTCAATATCAAAGCCGCATCTATATCATTAGACTGTAGGACTTAGTCTGTTGGCTTTCTGTAATACAGCATTTAGCTAAACACCAGACACATGTGGCTTCTGTTAGATAACACTTAATTTTAATATTTTTGTCGTATTTTAGTGAAATAGGGATACAAATAGGAAAATAGGAGTAAAAATCTGATTCTCATTTTCCCCTCAGCTACCTTGAATGTTTTCTGACATTGAGAGACCTCAAAAGGAAAGGCCAGACAAGCTGCTAGTATCATCTTTGGAGAACCTGGTAGACAACTGGGGCCAGTTCCATGAAGGGACCCCACCTATGAGGGACTAGCCACTCAGTGTGGCCATTCATTCAGTCCTGCTCTTTCTATGGCCTCTAGGTGACTGCATCTTAGCTTGTCATGTCACTAAATGTAAGAGGGTATTTATTATATTTTCAAGGAATTTTTGAAAATTAACTTTGTATCTCTAGGATTAGGGCTGTTAGGAAAATAGCTTGCTTAAAGTTTCTTTCTAAGCAAAACTTCAGCTTTTATTTTCCCAGTTAAAAAAAATGAATTGAATGTATAATATATTAAATCATTATAGTTCTTTTAATGTTGTTTCATCAGCTGTATATGAAACTCATTCGTCTCTGGGTTGCAAGCGGCTCTGCTTGAGTCAGCGGTTTGAAGACAGAGCTATGGATTTACAGGCATATCATATCAGTGGCGACAAAATAATCCATTTACTTTTAGAACAGAACATTTGCGGCCTAAACCAAAGCCCAATTTATTCATATTAAACAGTGCTTTTGAAAGAAGATGATAATTCCATCAGATAATTTTGTTCTGTATTTGTAAACAGAAGTGAAGGTTATAATGTTAGGACTTAATTTAATGCATCTTGGATTGCATGTAGAGTGAGTTATGGCTAAAAATAGAATTTAATGTCTTATAGTAAAACAGGTATTTATTACCAGAATCACTGATCCATCCTGGAGACCTGTGCTTTATCTTTTTTGCCGTTTGTCAAAATGGGGTTCTTTTTCTATTTCTTCTGTATACATGATCTTCTCCATGTTCATTTCTCTACAGTAGATGGCATTTCCAAAATCTAAAATATTCAGTGCTTTTCCATCCTGTGGAAAATTAGTTCTTATCTAGAAAGTCAACTCTGGACAGATGACAGGTCTCTAGCTGCTGCAGTCTGGCCATGGAGGGCCCACCGACTCCCCAGGTTGAATGAGGTGAGCACAGAGGGGCCCTACCCTTGAGCGGTGGGCACTCAGGGAAATGGGATTTCTAATGCTGAGACCACGTGGGAAATCAAAGGTAAAAAGGTAGCTTCTGAGGCCACATCATATTAGCCTGAAGCTAAGGAATCTGGAACTTTTCGTTAGGCAGTATAGAGTGAGGATAGCTTTGGAGCAGAAGAGTAACAGTGCTTCAGGGAGGTTTGTCCGTGGTTGATACACAGGATGGACGTGAGCAGAGGGAAGCAGCTTCCATGCACAGAAGACAGTTGTACTGGAGTACGAAGAAGGGACCAGATGGTGCTGATGGCTGTGGCAGTGCTGGTGATGAAGGAGAGAAGAGTCATTTGGATGATAGAATTGGCTGATCCAGTGGAGGTGGAGGTAGGAGTTGTTTCAAGATAAAAAAAAAAAAAAAAAAAAAAAGATCAAAGATGAGTTTTAGATGCTGAGAATGAGTGACTGGAAGGGTTGTATCACAATAGTGAACATCCAGAAAACTCAAATGTAAGCTGCAGGGGCTGTTAACGAGTTTACTTTTGCCATCTTGAGTTAAAGGCGTCATCTGTCTGGGGACGTGCAACAAACAGATCTCCTTTCCAGGATAGAATCTGAGCCAGAGAGAGAAACCCAGAGCTGTCTGGGCTGCTGTGGCAGTAGGGGCTGGAGAAGGGGCAAAGGATGTCATTGCCATGGAGAGAGGGAGTCGAGCAATGGGCAGCCCAGCTGAAGAGACCGAGGAGGGCAGAAGGGAGGTGGGTGAGAACCAAGGAGAGTTTGAGAAGCCGGGGACAGAGGGTGACTCCAGAAAGCAGCTGTGGTTAATGGATTCAGATATTTCAGAGAGGCTGAGGAGGACCAGTCGGGCTGGTTATGGGATTAGACAATTAGACTATTTTTTGTTGAGAGAAAGTTTTCTGTTCTATGATGGCATAGGAAATACCAGGGTGAGTAAGGAATGGATGTTGGGGGAAAGGTCGTGTGGAACTGGGGCAGCAAACTCAAATGCCCACGTGGTAACTTCAAGTCTCAGGGCATCAGCCTTTGAAAATAAAGTGTGTGTGTGTGTCTGTTGAGTGTGTGTGTGTCTATGTGAGTGTGTGTGTCTGTGTGAGTGTGTGAGAGAGTGTGTGTGTGTGTGTGTGGTATGCATAGGGGAAGAGTATGGTGAGCAGGAAGGCTCATGCCCTATCTCAGCCCAAGTTCGTTGTTGCTGTATGGGACTGTGAGCCCAGTATTATCAATAGTTTTGATTTTTCAAAAGAAATAGGCCACCTAGTGTTTTATTTTTTATTTTTAAATATGAAATCTGTATGTTTTAAAATGTTGGCTCAAATTTTTAAAAACCCTGTCCAAACCAAATAAAGCAAATCTGCAGGTGGGACACAGTCCATGGGGCAGCAGTTTGCTACTATAGATCAGATAGCGGGTTCAGGAAGGTTCTCCATGAAGGGTAAGAGAGTGAGTGGCCCTAGAAAGCTGCCTGGCTTACCACAGGCACCAGATAACTACTTGTTGAATTAGGAAATAAGGTTGTGGGAAGATTATTTTTAGATAGGAAAAAACATAGGGCTCTAATTTGATGTAGCTATGATATTATACGTCATGGATATAAATGGAAGCTAAAAAATGCTGGTAAATTAAACTATAGAACATTTCCATTCAAAATGATTATTTTTAAATTCCTTTGTCAATATTGGCCTCTCATTACCTATTAATATGATTGTCTTCACACCACTGGTAATGCCGAGTAACAATAGAACACTGATCCATTTGCAATATTATTATTGCATCAGCACCACTGAAAATAAGTAATGATTGGCACTTCAAGAGTCACACCACTAAATCAGCAGACAAGCATGCCTTATCTGTCCTTTGTAATGGATTTTAAAATTTTCAAATTTCTCTGATTGTGTTCAATTAAAGCAAGGGCTGGACTTTCTAAGAGATGTAGGCAGATAGGGAAGAAGGGAGGTAGAGAAATACATTAAGTAGATGCATAGAAAGTGTTTCTCATTAGGCTTCTCTGTAACCTCCAACGTTCTGCAAGTTGCATACTTACCAGTCTCAGTGTTCTCCTAAGTACATTTCTTCTGCTCAAACTCAAATAGAATTGAGATCACAGATAGTTTAAGTCTAGACACACAGACTGGTTGATTACTGAAAGTATTTTGTGACTACTAAAGTTGAGAAATTGTTCTAAATCCTGTCTATGGACATGTGTGTGTGTGTTTTCCCCCTTCAAATGCAAGAGCTATATCAGTATACATATCTTCAAGATAAGTATTGTTGCCCTTTGACAGATGAGAAAATTGAGGCTCAGGAAGGCTGAGTAGCCCACGTAGGGTCACACAGTAAGGTCTACAGCTCAACTATGATTAGTCTGACTCCAATGCCTGTGTCTTGAGGCAGCTTTAGCAAATTATTCTCTGAGCAACTTGGTCCATTGACTTTTGGGAATAAAGCTCATATTTTCTTCTTAAAGTAACACTAGGCCTTCTTTTGCTCTAGCCTGTGGGGACAGCTACAGTTTCCCATTTTTCTCAAGGAAATTGTAGAAGAATTGTACTCTTTGAACTGAGTGCCAGTGATTTCCAAGGGAAAGCTTACAACTGCAGATCCATGTCTACTTTTGAATTGTGAAGGCTATGGGACTTTTAATTTCTTACCTCTCTATCTCTCTTTTTTAAATCATTTTTTAAAATTACCATTTCCTTGTTGGGCTTGGCCATGTGTGAAATCCTAGGAAGAGAAGTCAAGTGTCCGTTCTGTGTTCTTTGCCCCATCGTTTTTCTCTTTATAGTTAAAGCTCTCACATGGGTCATATTTTTCAGGGTCTGTGCAACTGGGAGGGGGATTTTTCAGGCTATAAATAGTCAATCTATCCTTTTATGAAGGCTTCAGAAAGATGCCTGCAGTTGTGGCAGGCATAGGGCCCAATGGAAAGCATTATCATGCTTTATGTTTTTCCCCAGAAGCTCCAGTGTGTCTCTCTGTTCTTTGTCATAGCTGAAAAGAGGCAGCTAGGGTTTTGTCTTTTAACAAAATGTATGTGTGTATTTGAATGCAAAAATATAAATATTTAAATATGTAACATATAAATATATTCACATATATCCAAATGCAATCTATGCATCCCTTTAGACAGATGTTAATGAGATGATACATATTAATATACTTTGCAGGTATACAACTTCAGAAGACTCTATATCTTTTAGGCAAAAATATGTGTCTCTGCAACCACACCACACAGACTTAACATCTGTTTTAAAGTGTGTTAAAATCCAGCAACTCAATGTCAATTGGATGTGGCTTCACCGTATGCTCGCTGGATTATGGCTCTCACTGGGGCGGGAGAGCTTCCCGATCCCATCCAAACCTCCAGAGCACCATTCGAAGCAGCTGGTGTTCTATATATTACCTAATTATGAAGCACACAGTGTAGTTTAGAATACTTAAGAGGCAGTAGGAGCCCACTTCTCAAAATATTTACAGCCTTTTATTCTTCTAAAAACAATAATTTGCATGCCTAAAATGATTTGTGTACCTTTGCCATGCAAATTCCCTTTGGCCTCTTTTTTCTGGTAAACCTTGCTCTGGAAATATCAGTGTTTAGCAGCAAATAGGCCAAAGGGAGACGGAGTTGGCAAGAATGGAGGCCATAAACGTTTTCCCCAAATTTTGAGTATTCAGAGGGAAATGGGGAAAATCACAGAAAGAAGAATGTCTGAGTGAAAGAGCCCTTGCTGAGGACAAGAATGACACTTGAGGAGTGGCTCTGAGACAAGGGCCAGCTTTGCACTGGTAAGGATGATCAGGTGTGCCCATCCAGTAGCCAGCTCTGGGGCTGGTACTGATTCAGAAGAACATTAAGAAAATTGTTTGGAAGCTCTTACATCCTTCAGTGAGGTGGTAAGACAAGGCCTCATGCCAAAGGTTGTTACAAGGACCCTTCTTGGAGCTCGGTGGATCTGGTCACGCAGCAGGGCTCCCCCATCCACTGTCACCTTTCCAAATCTCTTCTACCCTTTGGGACCTGGCTCAGTCAGCCATTCATTTGACAAACCTGTGCCTACTGTGTGCCAGGTTTTATGCCGGACAATGGGAATATGAAAATAAATGTGATAATATAGTCCTTCAGAGACTCTGTTGTCGAAGAGAGGAAAAAAGGCATAAAATAAAATCGATGTGTCCAAGTGTCTATGGCGTGGTAGCAAAAGCAAGCATAGAAGTAGCAAGTGCACAAGGAGGGGGCGCTCAGGTCTACCTTAAGTTGCAAGAGAGCAAGAAGGGTTTTGCAATGGAGGTGTTGCCTGAGGCAGACCCTGCAGGGACAACTGTTCTAGAAAGGGACTGGAGGCCAGAAAGGCCCAGGGCAGGGGGGCCATGGGGGAATGGGGGCCTGGGGGCCTGGGGGAGTGGCGCTGAGATGTTTTGTCTGTTAATAACTCCAACTTTCAACAGAGCACTTTGGAGCTTTTCTAAGCTACCTTATTTCTTCCAAATGGTCTGCATCTTGTAGGGTTCAGGGCCTTGGTCTTTGGAATTGACTGAAAATGTCCCAGATGATGTAATAATATTGCCATCTTGGTGGAATAGGCCCCCTCCCAGGAGGCAAGTGGGACTGAATAACTTGGGTGAGTGTGCCATGATTTATTCTGAAAATAGAACTTGTAACAGAGTATTTAATTCCATTCTGAAAGAGATGATTTAAGAAATAAGTATACTTGATAGTAGATTTAAAGTGAATGAGCTCCTTTTGGAATTTAAGATTAGTGTGTCGCTCCTGTTTATACAACTATGCTAATACAAACATATTAGAAAAAGGAATAAATAAATGGGTCAAAATATTGATATACATATAAGAAGTGGTATTAAATATCAAATGTATATGGAATATATACTGAATATAAAATATTAAGTACATAGAGAGTACTTATGTAATATTATCACATAAAAAGCCAAGAAAATAGGCCAGAATCTTAGTGATGGTTATTTTGAACAGAGTATTGCAAAAGACATTTATTTTCTATGTTTTTCTGCATGTTTGCAAAACTGTACACATGGGACTACATTTGTTTTATGAACAGAAAATAAATTTTTTCCCTTAGGGAGTAAATTTTGGAGGTAGCAGATTAAACAAAGTCTTCCCTCAAGAAAGGACAATAGGGATACAGTTATCCATCCCTAAAAGACCATCTCCTATGGCTAGGCTGGCCTCAAACTCATGCATTGACGATGATAGTCTCTCTACTCTGCTTACTTATTCAGCAACAATAAGACCACCTAGTGGGTGCTGATGCCAAGATATGAAAGATAAGTTCATAGACGGCCTCCGTGGGCCTCTAGCCTAGCTCAGAAAAGAGAGACATAGGAAAAAAGTAGGTGCAGACACCTTGGTGGTATAAAAAGGGATATCTGAGTGGATTACATAAAGAAAGTACTTAATTAACATGAAAACCTTACCTCACCCCAAATTTCCTTGGATCTGAAAGCCTGTGCTCCAGTCTTCCTATGGGACTTCTCTTTTTTCATCATGAGAGTTAAATGTTCTCTTGGGTGCCATATGCATTTCTGCTGTGAGGTAAACTCCCTGAGGGCGATATTGTATCATATTTATGTTTGTGTGCCCACAATGCCTTGCACATAGTAGAAATTCAATACGCATTCATAGTACAAGCGAATGGCCCAGTATTATGTGAGGCTAAGCATGCAGTAGTACTCTAATACAAATAGTTCATTTCAGGCTCAAGCAAACTATTTTATAAGTGTGGCAATTGCATAGTGAGGGGAAATGTCTACATCTCATCTCAGCAAGTACTGATTGATGGATGCTTCACCCAGATGCCATGCGGCAAGGGAAGAAGTTTCCTCCATAAAATTAGTGGCCTCTGACATGCACTGCAGCATCTTTTTTCTTAATAAACAATCTTTTCTATCAGCTAAGGTCGTGTACCTGTTATGCAGGAAAGTAAAGTCATTCTTAGAAATATGGAAAGACAGAAACTTCCCTTTATTAAACTATAGCTGCATGGTTTATAAAAAGATGGTGCATAGAAAACAACTGTTTGTGGAGGGTTTGGTTGAATTATTGCCATCTCCATGGGAGCCTGGGTTTTATGTGGTGTCCGGGAACTGCATGGGTAGCAGCATCTACTCTCTTGGTTCACAGAGCCCAAGGCCCCTGCTGGGAGTGTTATCATTCAATTTTCACACAGCAAGAGTGACAAGAGCTAATTGTTTGGATCCTGTTTGTGTCCTTCCAACCCCATGCAGTTGACTACTTTATAATAATCTGAATGGCTAGTTGGAGTTCTAATAATAGAATTTCTAAGCCTGTAACTAGAATGTGCCAGAAAGGTTGGTTCCATATGGTGAGAAGATGATACATTTCAGTGAAGAAAAAATCTTTCTGAAAATTTACTTTTTTTGAAATCGGTGGCTTATTTAGGGGAATAAACAACTACTTCTAGTGTATATCACATTCAGGTGCATTGGGAGGGTGTGTGCATATGTGAACACGCACACACACACACACACACACACACACACACACTTATGCTTCTTTAATGGAATAAACCAAACTACTTTTAAGCCTGAACAATTAGGAACTTGAGGTCTAGGGACTTCCAAAGAAAGATAATGTCATATAGAATTGAACCAATGCTGCGGCCTATACTCCCTTTTGGAGAGTGAAGCTAGTGGTTTCTTCCATTAAAATAACGCTCACAATTTTAGTGTTCTGGGCACAGAGGCATGAGGAGACTTTGGGGAGTGCTGCGTGTGCTCACTATCTTGACTGTAGTCATGGTTTCACAGGTACATACATATATCAAAACTCAGCAAATTGTGTACTTCAAATATGTGCAGTTATTGTATGCTACTTACTACTTTAATAACAAAAAACACATTTTAGTGTGCAGGACTGGAATGCCCCTAGACATACTTCTCCTGAAGAGTTTTGTAAGTGAACTAATGTGAATGCCACTGTGCTTTATCCAGCAAATGCCCACATTGCATCATTTCTCTAATCATCCAATGATCTTTCCAGGATCTAGAAAAATTGTAAATTGTGGGTGAGTTTTGTGCTAGATGTGTGTACACCATTCAGTGTCCAGGACAGATCACCACTGGCCCGGACCGGTCTCTGGCCTGGCAAGAGACAGCAAGGTATCTCATCACTGATGAGGTTAGGCAGGAACTTGGTTATAATCCAGAATGCAGATTTTAGGACTGTGGCAACAGCAAGTTCCAGTTATTCCTTTCGACCCATCCCACAAGGCCAATTTGATGTGATAATACATTTAAATGTCAGAATCACCTACTTTTAGCTGGCTCCTTGATATATTCTCTTCTTTCTACTCACTGCAAGCAATCCAGACAAAATCATAGGAGTATGGTAAAAGAAAAAGAGTTTACAAATTCCAAGAGAATTTTAACAAAGGACTGCCGCTTGTGTGTGGAGGAGCCTCCCAACAGTACAGAAAGACAAATCTCATCCCGCCCTTCCCAGCGTGGGGAGCTGGAACCTGTCTCCAACTGCACCCTACCAGCCCTGGCCCTGGGAGAGGGGCTCTCCAGCTCTGTGCCTGTTAGGTCCAAGCCTGAGAGCTGAGGCAGGGACTGGGGCTTAAGGAGGTTGGAATAAAAGTTGCTGGAGTTGAAGGGAAGGGAGTGAGGAGAGAGCCTGAGAAAAAGAGTCAGCTAAGGAGAGGTAGGATGTCTGCTGGTGTGTCCCTGCTTTCACAATTCCCATAGTCACGGTGGAGATGTGCTCTCGTCCCCCCCCCCCCGGGCCCTCCCTCCCCGCACATCTTGGCACATAGGGGAGGAGAAAAGGGGGAAGGAGGAAGGCTGAGAAGTCAGAGGCGTGGGGTTTGAATGGAGAGGATGGAAGAGATGGAAAGGCAGCAGCGTTTCCAGAGTCTCTGGGAGACAGGGCATGAGGGCTAAGGTGACCTCTGGGCCCACTGAGGGCGGATGAGAATTTCTTTAATACATTCAGTTGGAGAAATTAGGCGCACATGGTTTTTCTATATCCCTTCCTTTATCTTCATGACTTCTTATTCTCCTGCCTGAAAAATATATTTCTGATTCATTTCTAATTAGAATCAACGTTTTAAGTTCAGACTTATTTTTTAGAGGGGAATGTTTGACAAATTAGCACCCCAATATCCAAATGTCAAAAAGAGCTTTAAGATTAAACAATGATGATATCCACTTTTCTGAACATCTGAAAAAGAAAGCCCAATTATTCTTTGTAGGTTGGACTATCCTATTATAATGAACTTTAATCCATACTAAATGGGCTTTAAGAAAACAGGCTTTTCTCACCTCGGTTCGATTTCATTTTTCAGTTTTAATGATTTGAGGTAGCTCCTGCTAATTTTTGTTAGCCATGCACAAATGCAAATGGTAATGAGGCTTTTGTGTATGTGTGTGAAATTCAAAATCCATCCCTAGTCTATTAACTCTGTAAAGAAAGTTACACCGTAGGAGGCCATAGTAGTCTGAACAAAAAGGCTTCCATTGTACAAAACCAATTTCCATGTAATCAAGTTGGGCGACAGAGTGTTTGCTCTTGAATGATATTTGTGCAGTGTTAGAGATGCCTGACCTGTGCTCTGTGCCGGCAGTTCTATCACTTAGCCAGGTGGAAGGTCAGAGGAAAGAAATGTCTCCCGAGTGTCTCAGCTGAAATCGTGAAGCTTCATAATAGCATTGCTTCCTGGCCGCCTCGACTGCTGCTTTTGTCAAACTAAAATCTGGTGAAGCGTGTGCATCTTTTAACTGATTTACTTAGAAAACAGCCAGAGATTTCTGTAGATAAAAAAGTACCTCATTTTGGTGCTAGAAGTTTCCTTTTCTTTTAATTTGTTAAGTTTTGTTAAAGTTATAAGCTAATGCATGTTTCCATGTCACGTGGCTAAGTCCAGGCGCTTAATAGGGATTCAGTCGATGTGCATTTTATTAATGATTGAATGAATGAATGAACAAATCAAATGTCTCTTATGCAGCAGATGTAGTATCGTATGACTTAATCATACCATTCCACTCTAGAAAGCTTGTTTTATTTTGATCTAACAACATTTATTTGCTGTAATTTTGTTGTAATTAAAAAATTAACACATAGTCTTCTTCCATGGATGTGTTGTAGTTACTTTTGTTTTGAGGAGATGTCTTTGTAAGATTAAAAATAACATTTTGCAATATAGGCAGTCATTAGATGATTTTATACCCTTAACAGCCTTTTAGTTCAGTGAAGAATCCCAGTGTCCTACAAGTCCTCTCTACATGGTTCTGCAGAAACCTTTGAAGGTTCCTAGCAGCAACCTGATTGTCATAAAGGCAGCACGCGAAAGCTCTCACGGGATTGCTCCAGAATCAAATACAAGAGCCAAGCGCTACTTTTAAGAAGCAGCACCACACTGACATGCTGCTGGGTTCTGCCTTATAAATCGATGCTGATACAATTCTACAAGTCTGTAATCAGTTTGAGATCATGCTCTGGTGTGTTCTACAGCAGACAGATTGCAATTTTCACTTTAGTTTTCTAGTAAAACAGGAAATGATTGGGAGAGTTACCCTGCAGTATTCTTACTAATAGCTTAAAAAAAAAAGTATTCACTTCTGTTCATTTGGTTGCTACAAAATTGAGAAAGTAGATTTTAGTCTCACCATCTTTGAAACTCTGACTTTTTTTCATACCACATTGTATTTTACATATATGTTCCCTCTTCCATGCCCAGATTACGCGTTCCTCCAGTGGAGGGTCTGCACAGATATTTTATATCACTATATCCCTAGGGCCTGGCTCAAAGTCTAGATATGTTTCAGAATGAAGTAATAGAAGCATACTTTTTAAAGTTAAAAAAGAAAAAAAGTAGAGGGTTGTTAGTGTTAACTCAAAAATGCATTTGCCAATATTATTGATTTGCACCTATATCTACAACCTGAAACTAAGCATGAACTCTTATCTACAAAGCTCTTACACAGTAAGACTAAACCTAATGTACATGTTAACTGCACACCAATTTATACAATCAGTCCAATTGGAGCTAACAATGTTACTTTAACATGACGGGCGAGATGAAGGTGAGGTTGTTTTGTCAAAACTGGTTTAATGCTTACAATATTTAAAAATCTGTTTTCTCTTTCTTTTTTACTTGCCAATTTGAGTCTCAACATTTTGAGTATGATGGATAATTATTTGAATCATCATCATTGTCTTGGTTAGTATTCCTTTTAATAGTGACCGTGAACGTAAATCATCATTTGTTTTGGCAGGCCAATTAATTTCACATCGCACCTCAAAATACAACATTCATTTTTCACAAAATACCATACATGGGATACTTCCCATTGCATGTTTTCTCCTACACTTGCTGTTAATGAAGTATGTAAAATCGGTGTGTCCGGGGTCACAACATGCGTGTGGTTCTCATGGCCACTCCAAGGTGTTCTGAATCCCTTGTCTTCATGCCACCTCATGAGATTTCAACTCTCTCATGAGTTCTCTCTGGGAAAACTTTGGAGAATTTTATTTATGTGTCAACTCCTTGGCTATAAGGAGTCAGATGAAGTAGAATTTTAAATTTTTCCTAGGATTTGCAAAACCAGCAATCATGCCTCCCATCCTTCCTGTCCCGAGGTTTAAGAAAACATGGCAGCAAAGGTACAATAAGTGGGGAAATAAGTGAAAAACCATCAGTGTGGCCTGATTTACAGGATTCTTTAAATAAAAGTTTGCATATTTCTATGTATGGTTGATGGATTTATATTTTTGGTATTTTTTCTTTGATTTGATGGAAATAATAAAGTTGCTGGATTTTTTTTTAACAAGTTAATGTTTCTTTGGTAGCTTTCCAAAAAATATTACAAGTATTTACCAATAATAAATGTTGGGGGGGGTAAGCTTTCTAATTATTTATCCAAGGGTATCGTATTGTACTCAAACAAAATTTTCCCCAAACTTAAGACATTCCTAAAATGAAGAACTGTTGGGACTACTTTCATCCTTTGGTCCTATTGCAGTTTAACTCCAGTGGCTTAAAAAACAAAACAAGACACAAAAATCTCAAAATGTAACTGTAACTCTTGAGGGTTTAAATGCCAGTAATAGAACTTTCAGTCTCATGCCTGGATATCTACCCTTTAGAAAATAATTAGGCACTAGAAGAATTGAACTTGATGCTATACAGAAACAAATGTAAACTGACTGTCAAATTCTAGTCTATCTATATTTATTTCCACCATGAGCTCTGTGATTATTTCTTAGCTTATGTAATTTTTAGAAACTTTAAATTAAATAATAATAACAACAACAATAACTTACATTTATATATTTAGAGGTAAATGGAATTCCGTGGCACACTTTTAACACATACCATCTCCTTTGCTACTCACAAAACCCATCTGTGCTATATCACCATTGTTTCTTAAAGCTGAATAGTACTCCATGGTATACATATACCACATTTTGTTAATCCACTCATGTATTGATGGGCACCTGGGTTGTTTCCACAACTTTGCAACTGTGAACTGTGCTGCTATAAACGTTCGAGTGCAGGTGTCTGTTTCATAGAGTGACTTTTGTTCTTTTGGGTAGATGCCCAGTAATGGGATTGCTGGATCAAATGTCAGCTTTAAGAAATAATGGTGATATAGCACCTCTTGTATATTCCTGGATACAACTGGAACCCATTCTACTAAGTGAAGTATCTCAAGAATGGAAAAACAAGCACCACATGTACTCACCAGCAAATTGGTATTAATGGATCAACACCTAAGTGGACATATAGGAATAACATTTGTCGGGTGTTGGGCGGGTGGGAGGGTGGAGGAGGGGATGGGTATATACAAACATAATGAGTGAGATGTGCAACATTTGGGGTATGGTCATGCTTGAGGCTCTGCCTTGGGGGGGGCATGGGCAATATACATAACCGTAATATTCGTAACCCCATAATATGCTAAAATAAAAAAATAAAAAAAAGTAAACCTAAAAAAAAAAAACCCATCTGTGCTGGGAGTTATTATTATTTCCATTTGAAATTATGAGAGATTTTGGCTCAGGGAGGACTCTGACTTATCCAAGGCCTTCCAGTGAAGCAGGAATCCTGGTATGTGGGTGCAGCCCATCATCAGAGCCAGATGGAAATTCCTCAGTGCTCAGAGCCTGGCCGTCTCCAACACGTAGGCACCTCAAAGTCCTTGTCACAACAGAGTAGTCTTCCAGCGTTCGAATTCTGTATCTTTAAGCTGCAGCTGACATATTGCTTTGGAAAGTTGTGATAAACAGATCTCCTTTAAGGACCTAATGCTAATGCATGAAATTTTGGTAATGAATTTGATAACTGTGGTCACATTCTAAGACTTAATTTTGAGCATCTTTGGGGAACTATGAGAAAGTCTATGGAATATGACTTAAAATTTTTTAGAAGATAAGGTCAGAGTTCAATATGCAAATGTTTACAGGCTTGCTAAAAATACCTAATATAAGAAAAATAACTCAAAAACAGGTAAACTAGGAACTGGTTAATGACATTTTAAAAGAAGATTTTTTACTTTATAAAAAGGTCCCTAGGGTTCCTTTAGGTGCTCAGATCTCCTGGTACATTTGAATGTTTGATTGTGCATCATTAACTACTTGATGAAATGGCTGGGGAAAAAAAGAGGAGGAAAAAAATTGCTAAGGGTTTGGGAATTGATAGTAATAAAAAACAATCAAAAAGGATGATAACACATTTAAAATGTAGATGTAAACATTAATGGGGAAATTTCATTTGAATCACCCTAATTTTATTTATATTCAGTAATTTTGTGAAAGACACCATTGATAACCTAAGATCCTTTCTTACCCTAATTGCTAATATCTTCCATTCATTCATTCAATGCATATTTATTGAATGTCTAGTGTGTTCCAGGCACTGTGCAAAGCAATGATGAGCAAAACCAGACACAGTCTCTGACCTCATAGAGCATGAACTATAGTGCTTATTATAATAATTTTATTTTGAAGTTTTATGGGACTAGAAGATGTGAAATGGTAATGAATAAGAAAGTTCTTCTTTTAAAAACTTACTGAAGCAGCTCCATGCGATAGTATCTTTGTCTTTTGTAGTGTATCTTCTTTACACACTTTCTGAAATATATTATTCTAATGAATGATCATTATTTTCTGGATTATTTGTAAAAGATAAAGGGAAAAGCTTTTCTTAATTTGGTCCTTGGCATATTTATATGGATGTTTTGAGGCTACAGAAATGGCAATTATCATAAATATCCCAACTGGCACATTTATTAGCATGAGCTCACATAATATAGATGAATCAACCTGACATTTTTTCCTGTCCTATTCGGTCACCATAATAATTGGTTCTATTACAGGTGAGTAGTGGGATCTTAATTTCCTTTGGTAAGCCTGAGTGATTTAATCTCATCCATGAATTATGAGTTGAAGATATATTTCAAATTTTAAAAATCCCATAATTTTTGTGAAGATTTCTCTGCCTTGTGAATTTAATAAAAGAAAGCAATCTATTAGTACTTCACATATATTTACTTATTTGTGTGTGTTACAACTCCAAGCTCTGTATATGTAAGCTATCCATAGGAACTGGTTTTAATTCATTTATTTTTACCATGATTACAACTTTTAGTTGAGCAAATATTGGACTTTATTAATCCCACCTGTGCATCCTGCTGGGTAATAATATGTATTGGCACATGTATTTAAGATTCTTCAGGCTTTAAACAAAACTGTTTCCATGGGAACCTGATTTCATAGCCCATAGTCCTTTGCAGAACTACGCCTGCCTTATGGTAGAGGTTTCCATGGCAACATTTTTGTTCAGGGAACAGAGAACTTGAACAAAATATGCCACAAGTCTCTTTTAAATATGTGTGTTGATAGTTGTGATAATACTGTACTTAATGTGCTTTTAGAAATACAGGTGGCCCCGTGATGGGGCTTCCACTGAATAGGTTCATATTGAGTTCGGTGGTCACAATGCATTGGATTAGGAAATTAGAGCAATTTTTAGTCTCTTTCTCTCTCACCACCCTTCCCTTGTCTGACCCTAGAGTGTGGCGAAGTAATCCTCAGTGGCTAGCATTACCAGCATGATCATGTGTGATAATGCAAAACTGTAAGGGAAAGATGTGTAACTGATGTCTGGCCCAGCTCCACAGGCTCTCTTTAAAAGGGCAGCATCAATCTTGGGAGCCTCCAAGGCTACAGAATATTCTCCTTATGGTTCTTCAACTTCCTCACATACACTTTACTCCAAAGAAGGTCATGGGCTCCAACACCAAAGCATCATGAGGACGATGTAAAAATTAGCTTGAATATTTTTGATCTGGGGTCTAGTCTCTTTGTCTCTTATATTAACTTTCAGCATAAAAATAGTTGACAACTTTTTGATTAAAGTGGCCCAAGTTCTTCTTTGCTCATCATTCACTTGTGTCATATGATACTTAGGTCACGTGGGAAGAGTGGGCTATTGCCCTGCAACAGATAATTGGGGCTCACCAGGGTGACATAGTTATGGTTCTATCAGCTGTCGTGTGTGTCCTCATCCATCAGGGTCATGCTTGGGTGGCTGCAGGTATGCTGGCATGCTGCTGTTTCTTGGCAGGTCTCAAAACATGCAGCAGTGGATTTTACAGCAGCCTCAGAGGCTGCTACATTCTCTGGAGGAGCTGAATAGGGGCTATTATTAATGCCAGTCATCCCACACCCACAAGGATATCAAAGGGACTTTTAGAGACCACAGGCTGCTTTCACAGAAACCCTAATCAAATCACCTTCCTCGAGCAGGGAAAGAAATGTAGGAAAATGAGGTGGGTTAAAGGAATTAGAACAAGTAAATGCATTCAGAATACATTTATGACAAATTAGCTCGGAGTGCAAATAGAGATTGATTTGTCTGATTGAGTGGAGGCATAACTTAGAAGCCTGAGGTCAGCCTTCTGCCAATTTAAGGTCTTAGAAAGTTAAGCAAATACGGGGTGGTGCAAAAAAACTCATCTCCTCCATATTTATATATAAGGAAGGAAGGAGGGAGGGAGGAAGGGAAAGAAAGGAAGGGAAGAGGACAGAAGAGTAAATATAGGCATAGTGAAATGATAAACTCAGTAAATCAATAGAGAAGTATGCCACTACAAAGGATGGGCAAAAAAAATGTAGGCGAGTTTCAATGAGAGGTAAGTACAAGGAATATAGCGGAAGCTGTACTGGACCAGGAGTCAGACAATCTGCTAACTCACCTGTAACCTTGATTCATCGCCTCAATTGCCTTTCTATAAATTAAATAGTGGGGCCTAAGCCAAGATTTTAAAACTCGGTGTTCTGTGCATGTGTGTGTAAATACAGTGGAAAAGGCTCACGGGAAGTGTTTTTGTCTCCAGAACAACTACTTCAACTAGTGCAGCTCAACTTTTACGTGCTGAGCATTCTAATGAGCTTTCATTTAAAGAAAATGTTTCCTGGATCATAGGAAGTTTTGAAACTGGCGGAACTGCTGATTTCCTAAATCCTGCCCAGACTAATGTTATGTTCTATGCCTCAATCATTACTAAACTTATAAAATGATGAATTTTAATTATTATTTATATATAGTTATGCGAGTGTTGAGCTCATGGTCATTGCTCAATCAATATTTCTTGAGTTGAACTGAATTAAATTTCATCAGTTCTGGAAATGGATCATACAGATTCTTTTCCTAAAATGCAAAACAAAACAAAATGCTCCATCTGAGTCATCAGGAAGCTGATAAACCAAACAAACCATGGCCCTTGCATAAAAAGCAAGGTTTGGCCACACATGGTAGCTTTCATGCAGTTTTGGCCACTGGACCTTAAATTCAAGGGAAGATAACAACCTTAAAGTCCAGGAAAGGTGAAGAAAGAAAGGTACCATAAATGCAGCCCCAATGCTCAAGGGAATAGCGGCCAGCCAGGCATGCCAGAGGTGGATAGATTAAACCATTAATGAAAGGCTTTAGCCCTCCCATATGAAAATTGAAGGAGTTATGATCGAAGTCTAAAACTCGTGAGGAATGTGAATATGATGAACACAAATTTGTCCATCTAATCCTGGAATGTTATTACGAGAGAATCAACTTCCCTTGCAACGTTTGAGAGTTAAGTTTAGGCCAAGTGCAAGTACTTCTTTACATATGAAGTAGTTCACTAATATGGCTATTTGCTCTCATAGTTCCAATAAACTGAATATGTAAAACTCAAACTCGGTGGGGCGATTGTAGTAGGTTGACAGGGCCTCCGCCTCCAGCCATTTCCAGCAGTGTGATTTAGCAACTGTGCCCAAGAAGGGGAGGAGGAACTCTGCCCGCTAGATGGGGTGTTATTCTACAGCTAAGATAGACCAATGGTCTTCTCCTAATTCATAAACATTGGACTTCATGCATGGCGTAGTCTCCTTTCTGTATCCGATCTCACAATTATACCTATCAAGGAGAGAGGCAAATTTTCTCATAATTTTTTTTGAAAATATTTGCTTATTTTTGCTAATATCTAGTAGGTGATAACTTGGCACCAAAGTATAAGTGTGCACACATATACATACATGAATATATCCATATATACATATACATGGATATTATATATGTTGGTGTAACGTGTGTGTGTGCGCACATATAGATCAATAAGGCAACTTTTCTTAGTTGTCCACCAAGCAACCTACGATTTCTGGATGTTCGCCAGCTGGGTAGGGATGGAGATGTCAACACTTTATGTCGGGGCAGCCATGGTATGAGTCTGCCTGAGGGTTCTCATTCTGAGGAGCTGTAGATGGTTCTACCTCGGCAGCTGGAATTTTGGCTGAGGGTGGGCTGTGCCAGGAAGGGAAGTTGAAGCAGAATAAGATTAGTGATCTAAGTAGTTGCCAGATAATAGGGGGCCTTAGATGCTCTATTATAAATGTTATTTCATAGATAATGGGACACTATTGAGAGTTTTAAGCAAGAGAAGAATGACAAATTTTATATTTGATGATGCTTACTCTGGAAGCTGGGTAGAGGTAGATTAGTTGCAAGAGTAGGTCAAAGAGATCTATTAGTTTAGAAGTGATTTGTTAATATCAGAGAGAAAAAAATGATGGCTTGAATTTACAACAGCAGCAATGGGGATAGAGAGAAAGGACAGGAGGGGTTTTAGACCATCATCCTTGTATTCTACTCCTTCCCAGTGAGCTCCTCCCATGTACACTGCTCTCCATTGAGCAGAGGATAGTGCTATGGCAGACAGGCAATTGGTAAACTGTGTTTATCTGTTTTCCACCTGTTTTTATTTGCTCTCCTTTTGCAACTTGAAAGATTTCATTTAAGTCTTCCAGATAAGGGAAAAGAAAGAAAGGGGAAAAAAATCATTCTGGTTCCTTAAAAAGCAAAGTAACTAATAGACTATGAATGAGCAGAATTTATTATTTCCTTACTAAGCCAGGATTTGCTGTAATGAATTTCGTCAGGAAGATTTAATTAAACCATAATAGCAGTCACTGAGAAGAGTAACAGGAAACATGCTAAATAGGTTCTTGCTAGGCAGTTTTCCCCCCTTTTGTTACCTCTTCTAACCCTTACAATGCACTTTTCTCAAAGGAATACACAGTCTGAGTACCAGAGAATTATTTAAGTATGAAATTATGTACGTCTTACAAACACAAAAAGCTTCACCCTCTGGCACATGTGAGAGGAATAGAGGTTTCTCTAGAAATGTAAAACAAAAAAAAATTCTCTTTTGATCTGGTGTGGAGATAAAGTTAAAAATAACCAGATCTGACCGAAATACCTAGTCTTTCAATAAACAACCCTAAGTCACAAAAGAAGTCGAAGTTGAATGCAAACTGTTTTAATCTTAAAAATGAAACAAAAAAAGATATTTATTATGGAATAAATATATCAAAGCTCCAAATCCAGTGAAAAGGTGGGTCCAGTTGTCAAGCTCGAGCTTCCCTTCCTGTTTGCACAGCTACCACACTTACTAATTTTAAAGTTTTGGTGGTAAATCTGAGCAAATATAAATGGTGAGGAGCAGAAAAAGGAGACTTTTCCTCCCCAAAGCTGCACGGGTTATTAGCATTCCCTCTGCTCCTGCTTTCCTCTTTTTCTCCCAACATAACATCTCACGGCTTAAGATGAAAAGACTTATTGGATTCTCTGTTGTCAATTGGACAAGTCCTCTCTGGGGTCCCTTCTGTCAAGATCCTTGGATTCCATTTGAATTTAAAACAGACCCGTAGGCTTGGGAAACGTGGCAGCCGTGTGTTCAGGGAAACAGAGAAAGAGTTATTTTTAAGATATCTTACAAGATCTTCATTCCAAAGGCCAGTTAAGAGAAAACCGGCTGATGTTTCAGAGTGTTTGTAAGCAGCTAATTACATGTAGGTGATCTAGGATGGAACGGCGATCACTTAGGAGAGCAACTATGACTGTGCACACAGAATTTCCCAGCTGAATTTTTCTTTTAACTTAGTGACCAAGACATTTAAGGCATCATATAGCTCAGTGACATTTGGACTGTTGGAGCAAGACTCTTTTCTTTTGGTAGAACATCTGGCTACTTCTTCCTTTATTTCAAAAAATTATGATTTTCATCTCTTTTTTATTAAAACCTAGAAGAAATGATCTTATACCAGATTTTTCAAGAAGCTTTTTTTTAAAACAAATTTCTTTTAGTAGAATTTCAACTGTCAAATCAGTATGCAAATATTAAAATATTTTAAGTCAGATTGTGTGATATGGCAGGAAAAGCAAGGAAGAGAGAAAATCATTCATTCATTAAAAAAAGAAAAAAAACATAATTCATGCCTGTGGTACTTATAAAAGTATTTTAGATATAGAAGTAAATTTAATTTTCTTGTAACATTTTTCTCCCTTTCTTAAGATTTTTTTAAGTTTAATGTTTAACAAATTCTCTTTTAAGGTATTAGGGACAGGAGTGAGTTCATATTAAATTTTACTTATATTATTGTCTAAACTGGCATTTGTCTCCTTTTATTGACAGAGCTGTAAAAAAAAAAAAAGATGTGAATTTCCTTGTCTTTTTATGTTTACTTAACTCCGATTGATTTTACTGACATGAGTGCATTTAGGAGAATTTCCCCAATATTCCACAACATAAAACTGTCCCTTCAATCTGTCTCATCCCCTGACCACCCACCCACTCATCATCTTTATTCTTTCCAGACTGTCATCGACTGCGAATCTTTCCTTTGCCAAAATGTCCCTTCCCTCCTCCACTCTAGCTAAGTCACACCCCATTCCAGACCTAGGTCACTGGGCTCCCTGATCACTCTAATTACTTTTGTATGTAGTCTACTGCATAATTAATACTTTTCACTACCTAATGACTTTATCACATCAATATTTGCTTTCACTGTCAGTTCCTGTGGCCAGGAATACTATCTTACATATTTTTGTATTGCAACACACACTTAGCACTTAACTTTAAGCAAAGGCTCCTAAATTCTAGTCCATAAAAGAATTTTCCTCAAAATAAAAGAAAAAAATGATAATAATGCCATGAGCTAGTCAGTACGCTTAATTTATTTGATAATTTTTATTCTCAGATAATGTTCTCTCAAAATTTTAAGGTTAGACTGTGACTGTCTTTTTGAAAAATAAAGTAATAGTGATTTTAAATAGCAGAAGTGTTGTTTTTAATTTTCTTAGTAAGATAGCGATTCAATGCTAGTCTCTCAAATCACTGAACCTGAAATCCCAGTATCTGGGAACCACTGGTTGACAATCCATCCCCAATAGGCCTTGACAATTGTCCCCTCTGGAGACTTCCTGTAACTCTGTACGACTCGTCGACCACTCAGCTAGACTGTGTTTCTTTTCATCATTTTACAAATTTTCCTGTATCTGTAGCTAATTTACAGAAAAGCCCCATTTCATACTTACCTCTTCATTTTTGTGGCACCTAATTTTGATTACAATGGAGGCAGAAAATCTCAACAAATATGATTGTTGAATAATTGAGTATTCAGAATTATTTCAAATTTGGAGAGCTGAAAGAAATCATGGATTTTGGTGGATTAATTTTTGTTCAGTGAATTAAGATTATGTGTTTCAGGCAGTAAAAACAGCAAAACCATAATAAACACACTAAATTATACATTAGACTGTGATTTATGGAAAGGTATCAAAAACCACATTGATTTTACAAGTCCTGCGTAATATTCTACTAAATGCTTAAGGAAAGAAATAAGAGTAGTTTCACAAGACAGAATCATTTTTTTAGTGAATTCTGTGACTGTAAAACTTCCTTGTAGTTCCAATGCAGGGTTCTTTCTTTTTCCTTATTGGGCATATAAAATAGTCCTTTTTCCCTGTGTGTATAAATATAGTTCTAACATAATTTTTTAAATCCAGAAATACTTTTCAATTTCCTGCAAGCTGTGTCTGGCTGTCAGTTCCATTCTTACAAATATTCTTAGTCCATGGAACAGATTTTGTGCTGAGCACTGTGAAATCTAATTCAGAAGTAGTGCTTTATTGATGCTTCATTTTTGTGACCTTTCCAGTCCTGTGTTGGTGACATATTGGTCCTCTGTCTCCAGTGCTTTGAGAATCTAATAGATAGAATGGAATGGGTCAGATAATGAAAGTCCCTGGTACATTAACTTTCAATTTCATGAATGTCTGAATATTGCAGAGAAGATGAATAGCAAGACTTCCTTTGCTTTTACATTTTAACATTTATAAGCTAGTTAAATTTCCCTTGTATTATCAGCAGCATACTCCCAGTCTACACTATTAACACACACATTTATATTTTTGAGCAATAGTGTAAGAGTTTAAAATAATTTATAAACCACAGGGCAGGCAACTTACAAATGCATGCCACTAAAAGAGATGAATAAATAGGGGTTTCATTTCCTGTGAGTTATAGCATATGAAGTATTCATTGAAAAGGCTCCTTCTTTTATTTCTCTTTGTTTTACTGACATTAAGAGGAGAGTTGGTGTATGTAGTCAGTCATATGACTGATCTATTATTAGGTAGTTACCATCATCCCCAAAAGCAGTGTTATTGTTTTGAAGAAGCATTCATCTTCTCTGAGGACGTTATAGCAAGTGTAGTCATTTGAAAGAATCTGTTGAAATAGACTAATCTTTGGATGAGGCTTAAAATCACCTGACTGATAAGAAATATAGACGGAGCCTGAGTGATTAGGCGAGGGCAGGGATGAGAAGGCACACAGCTGTTCAATTGTTGGGGCTCGGACACTGATATGTGAACTCGTCTGTATCCCCTTGGGTTATTTTATAGGCATTGCATCATCTGTTCTTTCCCTCTTCCATTCTCCCCACTGTATTTATAGTATCCATTTTTATGAAATATGGCCAGAATTAGACAATAGAGTTTGGCCTTTTGGATTGAGCTTGATATTCCAGCTGTATTTAAAGACTTATATTAGCTTTCCATGCTAGGGAAGCTGGTTTTGAGATCGGAGATTATGCCCCAAATGAGAAATGTAGTCATTGGTTGGTTCAGTGGAAAACTCCACCCAACCTGGACTCCATAAATATGTAATTAAATGTACTACTATATGCTTTCATATTTTGACACAGAATTGACAAGAGAGTCTACACTAAGGTTGGGAGTATATGAGAGTGTGAAATGACGATTGTGTTGGGGTCAGACTCATGGTCTGGTTTCTTTGAGATGTCAGGCTCTGGCTCTGCTTCTAGACTCTCCCATAGTGATGTCTGCCCTCCCAGAGGGGACATCAGCTCTCTCGGTCACTATTTCATTTAAACAATTACTGAGGAACCTTTTTCTCCAGTTCATCTTGCTGCACCCCAATCCACACATGCTGCCTCCGATCAGGAAGGCCCATCTACGCCTTCACCCTCTTTCGATCCACGAGGTGGCCTCAGCTACCCATTAGAGAGGGTGCTGTTGGCAGAGGCTCTGTGGTGCAGCTTTGCACGTTCCTGTTGACTCTGAGGGTCATTCCTGGCAGCCCCCCGCCAGCTGGATTCTGGCAGTTTGGGCCAATGAAGGGGGCACTGGAGGAAGACGGAGAAGGGGGAAAGGGGTATTTCTCTCCCTCCACTTTCCTCCTGGATAAGTCCTCCAAGGTTCCAGATTTTGCTGGGTGAGCCAGGACTCTGGTCCCTGCTACCCTACACCTGTTGTCCTCTGTCCCTCTCTCCTAAAGGTTCCGGTAGCCTCCTGCTGTGCTTATCTGCAGGTTGTATCAGTGTGTCTATGTTAGGCTTCTCCGGTCTTTTATATCTGTGTAAACAAGGGTTTGCATTAGATTTACTCTTTTTTTAAATTTAAAGAGTGGTTTCTGTTTTCCTAGTTGGAGCCTAATATACTCACTCACTGTAGCTACTTCATGTACACCCCCCCAACACACACATAGGCAGACTCAATCTAAAATTTCTCATCAAGCCGCTTCCTTCAGCCATATCAGTCTATCTCACTTCCCAATGAGTATACACCCAGTGTTTAGTTGGTTAGTACACAGTTTCAGAAAGATTACCATCTTAAATTCTTCTTGTCCAGTATGCATGGCCAAAAATTTTCTGTCTACTTATGGACTTTCAGAGTTCTTTGTACTAACATTAAGATCTGTGCTAATTCTGCTTTATAACTACTACAGATGCTTTTTGACTTATGATGGGGTTACACCTCAATAAACCCATTGTAAATTGAAAATATCATTAAGTCAAAAAACATTTAAGACACCTAACTTACCAAGCATCATTGTTTAGCCTAGCCTGCCTTAAGCATGCTCAGAACACTTACATTAGCCTACAGTTGTGCAAAATCATTGAACACAAAGCTTATTTTAGAAAAGTGTTGAATATCTAGTGAAATTTATTGCATATTGCACTGAAAAGTGAAAACAGAATGGTTGTATGGATACTCAAAGTATAGTTCCTACTGAATGAGTTTTTGCACTATCATAAAGTTAAATGGGGCCATCTGTATTTAAAAACACATCTTCTCAACTTTGCTAAATTATGAGCTCTTTAAATTCAATCACTATATCTTTTCTATCTATATCCCTCATGCCCTAGCACAATATCATGCATATATTAGGTGCTCAAAAATATGTCAAACGAGTGAATGACAAATGCTTTCAAACCCAAAATGAAGTTTATATAAAAATGTTCCTTTGTTAATAATGGCATTGTTACTAGTTGCTGGGAAGAATCCAAAAGAGAAACAGAGGGAATTTGTTTCTCAAAACAAAAAAACTTGAGAGAATTGGACTGCATATATAAAAAGCATTTACCACAAACAATATACTAATAGGCATGTTGAGAGTTTTAAAATGCTCTTCCTAGAGACAGACGCACATTTTGGTTACCAAGATTATTGACTCTATAATTATTTTCTTATATTGAGATGGTTAATTTGTTTTCTGTAAGTGGATGTTATGGGTTGTTGGGTGGTCTACCTGGTACCCGCTACCCTCTTATTCCTTTCTGAGTACCTCCATATCAAAGCTCATGTCTTCTGGGATAAAACAGCACTAGCCTCAGTGAAGGGGTGGGCACGTGCTAGTGTAAACCAATCCAGATAGCCCCATTCTCCTTACCATTGCGAGTGGTTCAGATAACCCTGATATAAGCCAATCAGCTCATGGCATTCCTCTGGCAGATCTGGACAGAAATGGTTTAAGAAAGAGCATATGACCCAATTAAGGTCAGGGAGATGTAAGAGGAGAAATCTAAAAGCTCCTTCTTGAGGAAGCTGCTGGAAAAATGTTATGTCTCCTGCTGGACTGCGTGGTATGTGGATGTGAAGCTCAGACCTGCCACAGCCATCTCTGCTTACACAGTGGAAGCCGGGCTTAGGATGAAGCTGACTCTCTGCAAGTCAGAGCACAGAAATGGAAATAAACTGGAGCCTTGGTAACATCATTGAGTGTCTGACTCATAATTACTCCTACCTCTACACTTTCCTGTTTTTTAAGCCAAACCCTTTGAGTAGGGTTTTCTTTTAAATGCATTTTAAAGCATCTCAACTGATAGGTCACTCTGAGAACTAAAATACTCTACTCAAATGCTGAATCAATGAAGTCTCTAAACACAGCAAGCAAAATTAGACCATCAGCAGATGAACCAAATGGACAGAACTCCCCTGCCGCCTCGGTGGTTTAGTCTGCCTTCCTTCCTTCTTCCTTTTCTCCCAGTCACTGCCCTCAAGATGCTCACAGTATAATGGTCCACTCTCAATATGGGGTATTTAATTATCAAAACATGTATATTGTTAGAGGTGCATGTATAGGCAGCCCTTGCTTCACTCAACAGACTAAAAAAGAATTTAGGATCCTCAAGCACAGAGGAACTTGGAGGAGAAATTTGAGTGACTAGAAGCCTCACACTCATAAATTTTGATAAATGTATAACAGGAGATCCTCAAAACTGTGGAACTGTTGACAAAGACATAAACTGGCTATTGAGCAAGTCTGAAAAATACCATAAAATAAAAATATGAAATGAATGGTTGGAGATTGGATAAGAACCTGGGAACAGAGCATGCCATGGTTAAAACTAGGCTCACAGACCTTGGAATCAGACAGATGTTTGTGTTCAGTTCCTGGTCCTACTCTGGACCAACCTTTCTCAGCTAAAAAATGTGGTAATAATACCTATATCATGGTGTAGTAAGAATTTAATTTGAAGTATGTATATAAATGTCGACAGAATATTGCCTAAGACACAGTAGGCACTAAGTATAGCCAGCTTCTCCTCTTATTATTGTTGTTTTTACTGTTGTCATTAAGCAATAACTTTCAGCTCTCAACTTTTTGTCCCTTGATGCTATTTTCCTGCATTAGTTCAGGCAACTTACTCTGCAGGAGTGAGACCTCCCCAGGTGTAGATCGGTACTAATATCTCTGAGTTGACATATCTCAGGAATAGATGACAGGTAGATGAGATCTATCTGGGGTCAGGATTGAAGAGTAAACCTTATTAAACTAGAACTGGTAAGTCATATTCACTTGCTGCGGGGGAGGGAATCAGGCAGCACCCTTTCACTTAACAGTAGGAGCTGTTTCACAGTAGAGACACAACACTGGCCAAGGGGGCTACAGAAGGAAGCCTAAAGCCCATGCAAGAGGTCAGGGCAACAACGAAGCATTTCAGGGTCAAAGGCAGGGCCATCCTGGGGCCTGGAATGTATCACACCGTTTGATATTCACCTCCAACATTTTTATGCCGGTGGAAAAAAGTGTAAATGAATTTCTAGAGTAGTTCAAATGTTACAACCTCTGAGATACCATCCACAATGCTCCCAGCCTTAGTGACTTCCACTCTTTCTCACCCTGCTTATACTTCTGCGCCGCATTTATCTACTCTTATTGTCTTTGAATGCTTACATGTGTGCCCCTCACCCCTTCAAACTGAACTCCTGATAAAAGGGACCGCATCTTATTCTTTTTCTCATTGTCTTAAGAGCCTTGCTTAGGGTTTAGCCAGGCATCCTCAAACTACGGCCCGCGGGCCACAAGCAGGTGTTTTTGCCCGTTTGTTTTTTTACTTCAAAACAAGATATGTGCAGTGTGCACAGGAATTTGTTCATAGTTTTTTTCAAACTATAGTCTGGCCCTCCAATGGTCTGAGGGACAGTGAACTGGCCCCCTACTTAAAAAGTTTGAGGACCCCTGGACTTTAGACAAATGACTATGCGTCAAAGGATTTCAACTGGGCAAAGTCCTGTTTCTGCCCAGATCAGAGTTTAAGAAGTATCGGTGTTGTAAAATAAATCTAAAATGATGTTTCTTTAAAAGTTTCCAAATTTGTGATCTGTTATGCTTATGGAGAATTTAATATTTGAAACAATCCAGCAGCTTGTCAATTCTTCAAAAGTAAAACTTGAATAATACCCTCATGACTTACAAAAAAGGATAGAAGTGACATTTATACAGTGCCTATTGTGTGTCCAAAGACACTATGCAGACGCCATCACATTTGATCCTCACAATAATCATGGGAGGGAGATGTTATTAAACCTGTTTTAAAATGAGGAAACCGGAGCTCAGAAATATTCAATAACTTATTTGAGGAAACTGGCAGAGCTGAGACAGAAAGCCAGGCCTTTGATCCAAAACCCATGGTTTTTTCACTGTATTCATTCTGATGTTTAATTTTTCTAAATGCGTGTTCCTTTTCATTATGAGCTTTAGCATTCATCAAAGGAAATGTCTGTATATGTAAATTCCCTGCACTGATAGACCAAGTGATTATTTATAGCCTGTTGACATTTGCTGAGTTTTGCACTCACATTTACATTAGCCTCACACCCCCTAGAGAAGGCTTAGAAATGTTTTGATGGCATGTCAGAGACTTCTCAATGTACATTCACCAATTCATTCTACAAACACTAAGTGAATGTTTTCTGTGTACAAGGCACTGTGCTGGATTAAAACATATAAAATCTCTTCTAGGTGTAGTCGCATATAACATCCATTACAAGAGCAACCATTCTTAAAGATTCATTCTGGGCAAGGGTTCAAAAATGCATGTACATGTGTTGTATGGGGATTTATCTGCGAGAAACAGGTGTATTCCTGGCAACCCAAACACACACAATTGAACTTGGGAAAAAGGGGCACCTGATCTCAGCAAAAGAGTACTCAACAGGAAAGGTGAAAGGGCTGAAGAAACCTGGAAAACATTTATAATCAAAAAGCCCTTTATTTGTTATAGTGGAAGAGTGAAAGCTATGGAGTAAAAAACAAGAATTCAAGAATTATCTCTGCTGTTTAAGAAATATTTGATCTTGAGCACATAACTTAATTCCTTGAAACTCCGTTTCTTTATTGGTAAAATCCAGGTAATGATACTTCTTTCAAATGAGGTAATAACAATTTAGTAGAATGTCAAGTGATATACAAATGCCCAAATGATATAATTATTAGTATTGAAGTTTTCTTTGATGCTCTGAAAATCTTGGAGAAGAGTAGAAGCAAATACATGGTGACATGGGTAGAATGCATGGGGAATGATTGACCAGGGGTTAAAGCATAGAGCTGGGGAGAATGAAGGCTTTGCTTATATATGTATCAACAGAGACGAAATATTAATGGTAGCTGAAAATTAGAAAGGAATCTGTATTTTGAACTAGACAAGTCAGAAATGTTTATTTAAAATATGTAGCACAATTCAAGAGGAATGAGAAGAGTTATTTTTCTAGAATATACATGTAACTAGTCATCAAAATTTAAGACACAAAGAATCTGTATTTTGAACTAGAAAAGTCAGAAATGTTTATTCAAAATATGTAGCACAATTCAAGAGGAATGAGAAGAGTTATTTTTCTAGAATATACCTATAACTAGTCATCATCAAAATTTAAGACACAAGTAAATGAAATGGAGATTTGTGATTCTGCAAATGTAGAAGCTTGGGTTTATATGTTCTGCTTCATTATCTGCCTTTTGTTATCATCCAGAGCACCATTTCTTGGCATGAAGCAAAAACTATTTAATCAGAGTTTATTTAAAGCTAGATTATCCTGATTCAGTGCCCTGCCATTCAAAGTTACCCGACTCACCTTTAATAAATTCAGACCATCGAAGGAGATTTTCTATCTGAGCCAGCCAGCATAAATAAATAAATAAACCCATGCAACATGTTTTATTTTGATGTGAAGATCAAGTTTAAGGTGGTCTTCAAAACTATTAAAGCCGGCTAGATTTCGAGTTTGCATTAATAGAATGAGAGCTCAATTCTCTTCCTCCTATTCACATTAGTTCGGGCCCAGAGGATATTTATTAAACAAAGAACAGCAGAACCAACTAATGTTAAGGGAGGAAATTGGTTTTCCTGCAGTCCAGCCTATTTTTAAATTAGCAGAAGCAAGTGCTAATACAGAACCCTCTAACCAGTAATCACATTTTCCTTTTGCTTTGTTGGAAAATCACAGCAATCCATATTAGCATTTCACACTAGTTAAGAGAGTGCAGTAAAATGGTCCAAGGAGACTGTTCAGGGTGAGAGCTGGGGAGAGAGAGGTGATTTGGACAATGAGGTTTCCTGGGAAAAGCACCTCTGTGGGCAATTTCATGTGGAAGCTAAAAAGCCCTTTTTGGACAGCAATTCAAAAATAAAGCACAAAAGACAATGAACATGGCTCCAGACCGAGGCTGGGTTATAGTTTACTCAGGTGCTGACACAAAATCAATATTGTCACCACCTATTGATGATTTATTTCAGTAATTACTCCTGAACCTATAACTAAAATGCTGTCAAAATAAGACAACCTTATGCTACTAAATGCTTGTGCTTTCTTCTTTCAGTTGATTGATTTACATGTAAGAATGAAAACAGAACAATTCCCTGATACTGACCAGTCAGCAATCTGTTAAATACCTTAGAAAACAGGGTGGAAAAATTAACAACTGCTTTCAAACATCTTTGGCCAGGTAGTTGTTTTCCCATTGGTCTAGTTGAGGTTTGGGGTCTCTAGAACTGACTTGCCCACTGGGTTTGACCCAAAGAAGATCCAGGCTAGCCTGCCTCCTCGTTCTCTTCTGTTTCTTCTACCTTCTTTCTTTTCTTCCTTTCTTCCACCATGACTTTCTTCCTTTAAGTAAAAACCCCCTGTTCATTGAACAGGTTTATATTAATATATTATTTCCAGGTATGACCAGCTCTAGAGCAGTCTCATTCTAGTGCTCTCCTTTTAGAAGAGCCAGTTAACTCTAAGCAAAAACTGCTTGTGCTTGAGCTCCAGCACACACATTAGTGCTCAGAACAGAATAGATTTATTGTAAGATTTTAAAACCATCAATGAGAAGCATTTCCTATAAAATAAGTAAACCCACCTCAGTATGACTGTCTTAGTGAAATAGATTACCAATGTCAAGGTTCAGCAACTGGTGGCTTAAACAGACTCCTAAATACAAGAAATCCATCTTAAAACTCTCCTTCTTGCCAGAAAAATATGAGATCCAAAGAATGTTACCTGAAAAACAATATTATAGTCTTCAGTCTTGGACCCCAACCGAATTCACAGAATCTCCATGAGACAGAATGAAAGACAGCAGGCGGATTTAGCTTGATCCCTGTAGTATCCACTGCTCCCCTTTTCTCCATAAAATTATTCTATTTTTCCATAACATCATTTTGATGTCTAAACTATTATTTCCAGAACAGAAAATGTGCTTGATGAACTGTCAGCACAAATTGACCTAGAGGAAAATTAGAAAATCCCTTTTGGAGTATCTTATATGGAAGAGCATTTACACTGTGAAACCTACAACAGATCAGCTCAGCAAATCACCGTCCCTTTGCCTCAGTTTCCTCGTCTAGAAAATGAAGGGGTGGGCTGGATGAGCTCTCAAGTTATTTTCATCTCTTAGTTTTTCAAAATTCTGAAGTCTTTGCTAATTCAGAGCCCCACATTCTGAAGCCTTAAATCTTGAAAGCTTTGAGTTAAGACAGTGATGGCTGAGGTTTACCATGCATGTATTATACTGTTGTAAACACTTGTCTTAATTTATTTAATTCTTTAATCAACTCATTGATAAAGGTACTATTATTTTCAGTATCATCATTTTAAAGACAAGGAGACTAAGGCTTAGAAGGTCAACAAACTTACCTAATATATAACGCTGATGAATGGTGGAGATGGAACTTGAACTGTCTAGCTCAAGTAGATCTCAAGTTTTTAACCATCAAGCCCTATTTGCCTATGAAGTTACACACTTTACTTTCAAGTATTGTAATAAAGCACCCCCTGTCCACTGAAGTAGCTGTAGGCACCACATTCTAAACACAAATTTCCATGTGTTGTGAGACACATGCAGACCTCAACCAAACAATTTGGTCCACAATTCAGATCGGCTATCACACTTTCACTTGGCTGAGCCCCGTTTTCTGTTTTTTAGGCATTCCATTTCTTATGCAGCATGCATAAATTCCCTTTGGTTTTTAGATTTGAATCGTTTTTTCATACAAAGTCAGAAATCTTTCCTATTTCTGAATCCTTTAGTTCAGGGATTGGCAAACTTTTTATGGAAAGGGACATGTAGGAAGTATTTTAGAATTTGCAGGCAACAGGGTCTACTCTTGTAGCTCAAAAACTGGCCATAGTTTCCAAGCCCCTCCTTTAGATAACTTGGAATCTTCTATGATGGTTGCTTTGGATAAGCCAAAAGCATATGAGTTGAAGATAAATTTCCCTGTTCTACATAATAGATTTTTTTATATTTCTGTATTTTAGAATCTACCATGATCCCTTAATTTAAAGAAAAAAAACCTTTTTCATTTATATCAAAAGATAATTTTTTAAATTTTGAGAGAAAAATTCACAGGTGCAGTTATGTGTCAGATATAATCAGAAAGAGGCAAAGTGCTATCTAATTTTGAAGGCATTGTTTTCAAAATTATTTCTTATATTTCCTCTGGTTGTTTCAGTGTATTAGTAAATATTCCAATTTTTTCTTCTGCATCTAAGAGAAATATACACTTTATGTCTCCTAAGGAGGGCTCATATGCAAGGGTTTTGATTTACTTAGGAGTGACACCCAAGGTCACATTTTAGTACTATTAGTATTGCATTATGTTGGTACTAAAGTGCTTAATGGACGTTCAGCATTATTTTTTGTATCCTGATTTAGCACTAATGTTGGATTATTGCTGATCTGTGCAGCTTTAGGATTAATTGTCCAAATTAGTTCAAGGAAAGCCTCAGTGTGTGAAAAAAAGGTTCATAACTCTGCATGTGACTACGGTGCCAAAAGCATTTCACAATCTCTGTGTCCTATAAAAGAACACAGACTGTCACCTGAGGCTTTTGTTCCAGCTGGGGCAGGACTTGGGCTGGAGGTGAGGGGTTAATTGAGAGAAAGACTTAAATATTTGGCATGCTGTATAGCATTTGAAGACATTGTCTGCATGCAGCTGTATTCAATTTTTAGTTGGGTTCTGGCATACGGTGACAAAGGCATTTGTTTGAAGATAAGAGTGACATACTTTTGAGTAACCTAAGATGTGTTGTGATGAAAATGAGAGAAAGCAAATAGTATGACTTCAGAGAAGTCTGATCTGTTTGGCTTCTTTACTACATACGCTTTAATAAGTTTGTTTAAACTTGACTTTGCATTTCTTTATTTTTATATAAAAATTCAAAGTGGCTAACAGTGTCATGAATGCTATTTAAATGAATCTGGAATCTTGAGAAAACATGTGTACACAAACCCAGCAAGCTTTATGGTTCTCTGGCTTTGAAAGGACAACGTGACACAGAGTGTACTTATTTCGAGTTAATTAAATGATAACACACTAAGGCAATTTATTATGGACATCAAATAAAGCCTACTTTTAAAAAAGCATTGTAAGATAAATTTAGAAAACGTAGGACTTGCTAGAGATGAAAATTAACTGGTTTTAAATTAACCAGCAGAGGCCTATATCTAAAATTAAATTTCTATTACTTTTACTAGAGGAAATAAAATTCCATATGAGAGCTTTTTTAAAAGGACCCTTTACTTATGGGAGGTTAATATTTCAATAAGGGCGTCAAAAATACTGCAGTGATACAACCTCAGCAAGTATTTTCTTTCGCCGTAAGAAAAATCAAAAATAACAGGTCAGTTATCCAGTTCTAAATTTCATGTTGTATTTGTTTTAATTACAGTAGCCCCCCTTATCAGCGGGGTCAATTTCCAAAATCTCAGCTGCTCTCAGTCAACCACAGTCCAAATATATTAAATGGAAAATTCCAAAAATAAACGATTCGTAAATTTTCAACTGCATACCATTCTGAGTAACATGATGAAATCTCTTCCTGTCCCTCTGTCCCACCTGGGAGGTGAATTCGCCCTTTGTCCAGCGTCACCACACTGTAGACACTCCCTGCTTGTGGGTCACTTAGGAGCCCACCTGCTTGTCACTGTACCGCAGTTCTTGTGTTCAAGTTACCCTTATTTGACTTTACAGTGGTCCCAATGCACAAGGGGAGTGATGCTGGCATATTGTTATAATTGTTCTATTTTATTATCATTAATAGCTATTGTTGTTAATCTCTTAGGTACCTCATTTATAAACTCAACTTGATCGTAGGTATGGATGTATAGGAAAAAACGTAGTGTATATATACGGTTCAGTACTATGTGAAGTCCCAAGCATCCACTAGGGAGCTTGGAATGCATCCCCCCTGGATAAAGGGGAGGCTACTGTATCGTAAGGCTGCGCTGCATTCTGAATCTTCAACTGTCTCACAGAATCATCTTAGAAAGATAAGTATCATTTAGAAGGCAGAACTTCAAGGTGAAGGCATGTGAATTGGATCTCATCATGTGCCTCAGAGAATTAGAAATGGCAATGTTCTGCTCCCTTAGCTGAACTCCCACCATCTCTTAATTTTGTTGTGACCAAGCTCCAGGTAATTTCTTCCCATCTGCTCTTGGTTCAGCACTGCTGGGTATTGTTCCAGATATTTCCAGCCCCCATCAAGGAATGGTTCAGACTTAGATTTTAGATTTTTTTTTTAACTTTTGAGAATATATTCACTATCCAGAGAGTACTGATAGATAATTAAGTAAGATCAACTCTTCCCTCAAGCCAGCCCCAAATCTGGGAGCAGATGGCCATGCAAAAGACCACATTAGTTTGAGTATCCCAATAAAATGTATAATGAAAAAGAATATCTGGATTCTTGTATCTCAAAGTTTAACTTATATTGTCTCAGGGAATAAAATGTTGCATCTCAATATGTATATATTTTTCTGAATCATGGGATAGTTTTACTCAGATACATTTTACACTTCAGGACAAAAACCAACAATGGCTTATAGTCCAAATACAGTTACTAGCCATATATATTTTTCCAGTATTATAAAACTCCTAAAATAGATCTACAGGTACTATACTTTTATATTTACTAGCATTTGTTTTGTAAAGGCCTAAAATTTACTGAAAATTTTATGAACAGTTTTACGATTCATAAATATTCTCAACATTACTTGATATGCAAGTATTTGTTTATCTGTCAAATAAAATGTTCCTGTAAATACAGCACTCAGCTGTATTTAAATATACACTATATGTATATCATGTATATACCATATGTTACAGCTGAGATAACATATGGTGCATATGGAGCTTTACATTTAGAGTCAGTATAATACATAATAATATCAATAGCTTTTAAAGTGGGACTAATGAATAGTATTGGTATGTTTTTATTCAGACAGAATGTGAGAAGTATTTGAAGACCTGAGAATAATTATGTAATATTTCTTGAATATTTAAATACTGTATTATGAACATATGTCTAATTTCTTCAGTAAATTCTTGGTACCCACATATATTCCCAATAACATAATTTTCTATCTAAAAAGAAGGTGATTAGCTGGGAGTGTTACCATTAAGACTGAATTGATTATATGCAAATTGATGCAAGATGCAAGCAACAGTGCTTTCAAATGAGTTTAGACCTGCATTTTAATTGAAAAATACCCACAAAGACTTGCTTGATACTCTATGTTCATTCTCTCAGTGATTTTATCAATATGATACATAACAGAAGAACAGTACTCATGCTAAGCAATGAAGACAACCAATTATTTAAATTATCAATGCTAAAGAGATAGCCAAGGAACTACCCTTCTTGAACCAACACACTTATCTTTTCTGTTGACTCGAGCCAATCCCAAAACATCCATTCATGTGCATGAAGTTGCAGCCAAACTTAAGTATCATAATTTGTTAGAAATCTTTTAAAGCATGAGAGTCATGTACAACTTTCATATTTATTCCTCATAGGCCCTTAAAACATCCCCTCATCTTTCTTTTCTCTTCTACATTAAAAGAAGTGATTCACTTAGGTTCACTGATCAGAATCAGTAAGAGGAAAAAACAAAACAAAACCAGACCTATGTCCCAAAGTTTAATTCAAGGTTTGTTTGTACGGATTCTGATGTCTCCTTCAGTTTCCTTCGAAAGAATGGACAAATTTGTAGCAATGCTCCCTGACAGGTCAAATCTGTTCAAGACAACCACATATACCTATGCCCTGGTGCAGCAGATTTCTCTCATGGCATCTTTCCTAAGTCTCTGTAATAGGACTGTCACTCGGGTCCCCACCACAGGAACTCTAAGAAAAAACTGCTTCTCAAAGAAGAGAAGGGAAATCTCTGTGAGTGATGAGGTGATAACGCCTCCCTTGTCAGCTACTTCTGGCTCCTTTGAAAGTGGAATCCCAGAATGTGAGCCCCTGAGCCAAGGCAGAAACTAAATAAATAGCAAGCGTGAAGCCCCTTGGGGATAATTCTCACACGCTGCCAAATGAGTAGACCTGTCAGGTTATATTCCTGATCTGATTAGCGAGAAAAGGATAGTTATATAGTATACTTCAAGGGAGTATCAAAGTAATGGAAATAGCAAAGATCCAAAATGTTACCAATTATATCCAAATAATACTTTTATTCTTTAGGCCAATTACCTTTTGAAGAGCATGAGAGTTTTTGTATATATCAATTAATGTTTCTTTCCAAAAGCCTCATTCATTAATTTCCTACAAAAGAAAAACTGCTCTCTGAGTTATCCTTCTTAATGACTATGACCTTTTAGTTAACACTGCACATGGATAAAATGCCTTATCATGATTAATGAATTTTTCCATGTAACAATTCCTTTAAGATGAATAAATAATATTATCTATTATCATTAATAGCCCTTACCATCAGAAACAAACAGTGCAAGTACATATCAAAACTATTCCAAAAGTTATTAAGGTACATTCCATTATTGCTTTTTTAAAAATCAATTCTCATTTCTATTGAATAGGTTGATTGCTTAAAAATGCTCATTAAGAACTTATTATGCACCACACATTATTCTGATTTAACTAATCTAGACATCAGCATTTTTAAAAACCTCTCCAGGTGATTTTAATGTGTAGCCCAGGTTGAAAAAACACTGCTCAGGAGACCTGCATCTGGAAGGAGTTGAGGAGGCTTTTTACAGGGTAGGTGGCATTTGAGATAGACCCAACGAGAAAGTCAGAGTCAGGGGTTGAGGAATGGAGGGAATAATATGAGAAGAAACGAGGAGGTTTGAAACAACATAGATAGGATTAGACCATCCGCTCTTGGGGAGGCAAGAAAGGAAGTGACCAGAGGAAACAAGAAGGTTTGGTCAGGACCACTCTGAAAAGAGCTTTCAGAGCCATGCTGAGGAGTTGAATTTTATTCAGCTGTCTCATGGAGAACCACTATATCTTAGCATATTAAATAGTAAATATGTTATTGTTGTCAAAATCTTAAGGGAGTTTCAGTCTAGGTCTAGTTACTCGTCGCACAAAGATCCAATTGTTGAGACAATGAGTATTGCCAAGGAAGAATGAAATGTTTAATACAACACATGTCTTGTTGAGAGAATGGGAGAAGCTATCCCAAATCCATCTCCCCAACTAAGGGATATCATGGGCTTTTAAGGGAGGGGCCCACACGCCTTGGGACAGGTCTTGGTGTATCTCACAAGGGGCTGGGTGCATTGGGGGCAGGTTGTGGGGATGGTGAATCTTGGCCTCAGGAAGTCAGCCCTGATGCCTCCAGAATCTCAACTCCTTTGTCTTATGGAAAATCCATCATTTCTGGCCCGGTGTGGTGGCTCATGCCTATAATCCCAGCACTTTGGGAGGCTGAGGCAGGAGAGTCACTTGAAGCCAGGAGTCCATCATTTCTGGGAAACAATTCAAAGGGTCAACTAGTTCGTTAAGGGAGAGGATTATAAAAATCACATAGGGGTTCGTGGAACCGGTGACAGTATGAGCTGACCTGTGTTTAAGAGGGAAAAACTGCATTGTGTAGGATGCATTGGAGTGTGGGACCTTTGAAACTGGCAGGGGTTTGCATCATTCAGGTGAGAGATGATGATAAATTTTGACTGCCCCAAACTGATTTGCTTCACTGTGGTTTGGATCACCAAGTAAACATTATAATTTGTTGTACACATTTTTCAATGTTATCAGCAATAGCTATAAATATCATGCTAGTTCTGTGCCCAGAAGATAAAAATAAAATCCTTGATTCACAAAAATTTCAACAAATAATTTCTTGATAGTAATGAGGCAGAAAAGAATTAAAACACAACAAAGATAGCATTTAGTACTAAGTGTCCGTTTTTAAAAAACTTCAGTATCTACTCAGTAGATTTGAATCAATGAACTAATCAGTAGTTTTACTTATTCTGTTATTAGCCCTATATCAGGCACTATGAAGATACAGAGGGAACATATTATACCAACGTTGGGGGAATAAAGTTCGCCCAACTGAAATAACTGTATAGTTTTATACTAATGTTGTGATGTAGATCACAAATACAGGTGGCATTCAGAAGATAAAATTAAAAAGTTTAAAGGAAGGCTTCAAGGGAGGACAAAGAAATATTTTATTTTACTTCTAGTGGATACTCAGTAAGTATTTAGTAGATACTGTATTTTACATTATAAATAATTTGGTGATTTATTGGTGAATGAATAAGTAAATGAAATTGGTCTTAAAATTGGCCTTGAAGATAGGTAAGGTTTTGAATTGACTGATGGTACAAAATAGGGCATTTGAAATATGTGAAGCAAATAAAAGAAGACACAGATACAACATAGAGGCTATGACAACCAGATTGAGACTTTTAGTTTTAATGCTATCAGAACCATTGAAGGAATGTTTTGCTTAGAGAAGATTTAAGACAATACAGTGTCTTCAAATATCTGAAATGGGGACTCTCAATAGAAAACTCTATGACTTTCCAGAAAGAAGAATTAGGCCCAAAGAGCACATGCCAATGGAAACTATACTTTCGTGTAAACTGAAATGGTATCCCTTGACAATAAATTTTTTCACCACTTGATTTTTATTCAAAATATTAACTTGGTGAGAATGCTATAGAAGAGTTTCAAGCATAAAATAAGGCATTGTCCTAAAAGATCTTCAAAGTTTAAGTTGCAAATATTAGAGTATGTTTGTATTCACTTGGATAAATTTGGACTAAAAAATAAATCAGAAGACTTCTGCTTAACATATCAATAGTCACATTAAAAGTAAACGGTCTTAATACCCAAATTAAAAAGAGGAGTTTCTCACACTGGAAAAGAAGCACAACCTAACTAAATGTTGCCTATAAGAAACAGACTTGAAACAGAAAGACACAAATAAGTTAAAAGTAAAAAGATAGAAAATATACAATACTAACCCTCATAAAAAGAAAGCTGGAATGGAAATATTAATATCAGACAAAATAGATTTCCAAGCAAAGAATATTACCAGAATAAAGAGTATAATTTACAGTGATAAAAGGATCAGTTCATCAAAAGGATATAAAAATTGACCCCTGTTGAGAACTACTGACTTAGATGAAATGGACACATTTCTTGAAAAGCACAAAGTACTAAAGCTTGCCCAAAAAGAAATAGAAAATTTGATAGCCGTATCTCTATAAAGAAGTTAAATTTGTGGTTAAAAATATTTCCACAAAGTAAATTCCAGGCACCATTGGCCTCACTGGTGAATTATATATATTTAAGGAAGAAACAAGACTGATTGTATATAAATTATTCTAGAAAGTTTATGATTGGAGATTACTTTCCAACTCATTCTATGAGGCCAAAATAACCCTCATACTAAAACCAAAGACAGGGCCGGGTGTGGTGGCTCACGCCTGTAATCCTAGCACTCTAGGAGGTGGAGGCAGGAGGATCGCTCGAGGTCAGGAGTTCAAGACCAGCCTGAACAAGAGCAAGACCCCGTGTCTACTTAAAATAGAAAAAAAGAATGGCTGGGCAACTAAACATAGGAAAAAAATTAGCTGGGCATGGTGGTGTGTGCCTGTAGTCCCAGCTACTGGGGAGACTGAGGCAGGAGGGTTGCTTGAGCCCAGGGATTTGAGGTTGCTGTGGGCTAGGCTGATGCCATGGCACTCTAGCCTGTGTAAACAGAGCAAGACTCTGTCTCAAGAAAAACAAACAAACAAAAAGAAAAAAAACTAAAGACAATAAAAGAAAACTACAGACCAATATTCTTCATAAACATAAAAGTAAAAGTTCTAAACAAAATTTTAGCAAATGGATTCCAGTAATATTTCAAAATGATCATACGTCAGGACCAAGTGGATTTTACCTCTGGAATATAAGGTTGGTTTAACATTTGAAAATTAATCAATGTAATTCAAAATGTTAGCAAACTAAAATAGAAAAACCATGGGGTCATCTGATTAGATGCAGAAAAAGCATTTGATGGTTCCATACGAAGTGTAAAATTATTTTTTCTATGTCTGTGAAAAATGATGA
>VBSM01000361.1:91765249-91781450 GCA_008086735.1 Cheirogaleus medius
ATATACATAATCATAATATTTGTACCCCCATAATATGCTGAAATAAAAAATAAAAATAAAAAATACAATAAAATAAAAATTATAATTCAAAAAAAAAAGCATTTGATGAAATACAACATCAATTCCTGACTTTAAAAAGTGTGAGCAAACTAGAAATAGAGGATAATGACATCAACTTAATAAAGGATATCATCAAAATACCAGCAGCTAACATTATACTTAATGGTAAAAAACTGAACACTTCTCCCCTAAGATCAGGAAATAGACAATGATATCTACTTTCATCCCTTCTTTACTACCTTTTATTAAAGATTCTAGCCAGTGCAATAAACCAAGCAATAAGTATCATACAGATTGTAAAGGAAGAAGTGAAGCTATCTTTATTCACAATGTAATCATCAATGTAGAAAATTTGATAGAATCTACAAAATAACTACTAGAAATATAAAATGAAGTTAATAAGATTGCAAGATACAAGATTAATATAAAATACTCCCTTATTTATCTGTATATTAGCAATGACCAATTAAATATTGAAATTTTGAAAAATACCATGTAAAATTGCATAAAAATATGTACTTCTTAGGGATAAATCTTAAAAAATAATGACATGCAAATTCTGAAAACTGCAAAACATTAAGAGAAATTAAAGGCCTAAACATAAAGAGAAGTATATGATTCTCTTCGGTCAGATATTGTTAAAATGTCAGTTCTCCTCAAATTCATCTGTATATGCCATACAATACAACCTCTATGGAAAATAGTCATGCAGTTTCTTTAAAAAGTTAAAAAATACATCTACGATGTGATCCAGTAATTCCACTATGAGGTATTTGTCCAAGAGAAATTGAAAGCATATGTCTATTTGGACTTGTACATGAATGTACACGGAAATTTTATTCATAATAACCCAACCTTGGAAACAACCCAAGTATCTATCAACAGATGAATGGACAAGCAAACGTTGGTAGATTTACGCAATGGAACGCTATTCAGTAATGAGAAGGAACGAACCATTGACACATGCAATAACAGATGAATCTCAAAATAATTACGGTGTGTGGAAGAAAGAAGTGAGCATACCGTAAAATTTTATTTATATAAAATTCTCGAAAACGCGAACTAGATTTTAAGTGAAAGGAATGAAATCAATAGTTTCCTGAGAATGGGTTTGGTGTAATGGAGGCAGACGAGAAGGGGCAGGAGGGAGAGGTCACAAAGGGACGAAACCTTTGGGGTGATGTGTAGATTGATTATCTTGATTGTGGTGATGATTTCAAGGAGTTATCCACACACACACATAAAATTTTACTTAAATATGTGCAGTTGAGAGTGCCGTTATGAGGGGAAAAGTCAAAAAGTTGCAAAGTGGCCAAAGAAGAATATAATTTCAGAATCTAACTATAAACTTTTTCTTTCATAAGATGTAAGATAGGACAGGATGTTTAGGGTAGAAGAGTAACCTTACACTTGGTAAGAGACTCTCTGATATGATTCTTGGACGTAAGCTATGAGGACTACCCCCAGAAATCATCCACATGATCACTGGGCCATGTCCTGGATATGATTACTAAGCCAAATAATACAAAGCTCTTGCCTGGACTTTAAAGTTTAACAGATGAAATGCATCTCCCTCCTGTTATCTTTTAACCACCTCACAGTCCTAGAATCTAAGGATGGTGCTTTTTCATTGACATTTTCAAAACCCACCCATATTGCTCAATGAGTTAGTGAAAAAAAGAAAAGAAAAAGGCTCTGTATCTATGGGCTGTTACACTTTAAACTTCCTGGAATTCTATAAGGATCTTTTCAGTAGCAAAAAATCCTGCAACAATGCATCCTATGTTGATGTGAATTTACAGTTGGTGATTAGCTTCCTTTTCCCGTTCAGTCCTGCTCTCACTTCGGTAGGGAAGGGGGAGGAAGCACAAAGGAGCTAAGCAAGTGGGTGCCCGTGGATGCCATCTAAAAAGGAGACCCATGCCATCGATATTTAAGGCAGAGCAGACAACCACCACCAGATGTGACCAACCACTGTCAGGCTCAAGATAGAAGTTAGAACACGAAGCCTGAACCCCAGAATTTCCAGTCACCGGCCACTGAGGCTCACTTCAGTCACTTTGTTTACCTCATAATAATGCAACCGGGTGTTTTTATGTATTAAATTTCTTGGGCTTCATTTCTGCCATTGTAAGTGGGTTGACTGTACTTCAGTACAAATTATATCATGTATGTGTGCACCTAAATGCAGTTTAAACCTCACGTTGGAATTTTTCTTTTTTTTTTTAGCATTTTAAATATCTTTATTAGTAATCAACACTATAGAGTGGATTGCTTATACTTTTTATAGTTATGAAAATATGTACAAAGGCCTAATTAATTAGCATAAGGTATGTTAAAAATAATATTCAGTGGTGGTTCACAGCAAAGAATGTATTGGACACCACTGCCCTTGCAGGCCAACCAAGCCCCAGAGCCAAATACCTTTAATGTAGCCTCCAAATCTAGAGAGTTCTTGTTCTTAGTGGAATCCCTTCTTCAGGGTCTGTCTGTGATCTGATTAAGAGCAGGCTTATCCCCTGTCAGATCATCATCATATATGCCTAAAGGTGAAGCTTTCATGCAGGGTGCTCTTGGAGGGCTCTGTGCCCACTGGCTAATGAAACAATGGTACTTTTGGTAGAATTTTGAGGTAAGCTTACACTGGCTATAACTAATTGCAATCAAGTTGTGGTGGAGAAGATGTGTCATCTCCCACCCCTTCTGATCATGGTAGCTTATCATACCCATATTTCCTAAATGGACCTGATCGGTGTCACCTGGCCAAGTTGTCATTGGTCACTTAGCAACACTTTGTTAACAAACGATATTAGAATTTTCAGTTCACTTCCCTAAGTGCTAGTATAGCTCTTGGGCCTTCTTCAAACATTTATTTCAGTTGCCATGCATCTTCTTAGGTTGCTGTGCTTGAACCTTTTAGTAAGGATTCTTTAATTTGGGTCATATTATTCTGTCCTCTTTGAGCAATTTATTGTATTAGTTTAGGGACACCGAAGGCACCTAATCCTCCTCTAGTTGATTTATGAAGCCCTTAGATATTGTACACTTGTAAATGCTTCAAAAGTAATTAAGCAAACTGTGGCTTTGGCAGTTGGAGATAATCAATTCTCAAAAATGACAAAATGCCTGTAATGTACAGTCGATGATAGATGCTTGATTGGGTGGCCTAGGCAAGCAATCAGCCATCAGCTCTACTGCTCACTCACCAAATGCCCCCATCAGGACTTAGAAATATATAAGCCGAACTGAGAACTCTGCTCATTCAGTCTCGTAAATTGGTCAGAACCTGTGGTTAGGTGAATTCACTACAGACTTTTCATGCTTCACAGTGGAAGCAAGCACAGATCTTTCCTCAGTGGTCCGTGCATCCAATAAGTATGTATTTAGTCCCTTTTGGGATTTGCATTCCAGTGGGGGAAGAAGACAATAAACAACATAAATAAGTACAATATTAGTTTGTAGATATACGTAAAGAAGGAAAAAGAAAAGCAGGAAAAAAGGATTGAAACCTCAAACAGGGCGTTTATATTTTTCACTGTGAAAATGACTTGTGAGCAAAGACCTTTGTGTTTGTAGGAATCGCCCAGTAAAGTGGGTGCTCACTTCCCGTGGAGATGGACTTTCCACCAGGAGTGCCTGCGAGTCCCCTGCAGGAACTTTCCTTTGTGCTCTAATCCACTGTCTGCACTGAAGGCACAGTGGACGTGATTTGCCGTATGTATCCTGTCAACGCTTGTGTCCTAGCAAGGGCCGAATTTTCTGGCTTGCCTTTTTCCCCCCACCTTGATCTGGAGCATCTGGCTGTGCCTACAATAGGAATCAACCTGCAGAAGAGAGGCACGTCAACTCACAAATAAAACACATTTGTTTTAAATGACATCATGTTCCTGCCAGAGAGGCAGGAGCATGTCTGGCTTAGCTCTGTTAAATGCTGGTGTCTGCAGGCTTGGGGAAGACCAGTCGCTCGTAAAGAAGCAGGAAAAGAGATGATGAAACCTCCTGGGCTCCCCTTCAGGAGTCGACACGATTAGGCAACACATTGGTGGCTAAGAGATAAAACGGTTACATGCTTTTGAGATAAACTTTATAAATATTCATTTACCTTTGGGTTTCGCTAATAGCTATCCCACGAGGGAACTGATGTTGATAATTAATCGATAACACAACACCCTTAAAAGCATTTTCTTCATTAGGCTGCATGTAAATGTAAGTTCTCATGGTTTGTTGCCACATATTAATTAGTTCTTATTCTGTCTTGTTGTTTTTTTTTTTTAGTCCCCTCACCAAACTGATGAAAACTTATCTCTGGCATTCACTAGTTGGAATTTAAGGTGATAACATGAGCATAGGTCAGAAAATGACTTGTGTCTGCCCTTATTTAAATATAGTAGATATTACTTATATCAGGCACTAAATAAGAAAGTTTTCTATATTGTAAATTTACTATCACCCTTCTTTTAAAATATTTAAACTAGTGTATTAGTTTCCTAGGGCTATTATATAACAAAGTGCTACAAACAAGGTGGTTTGAAACAACCAAAATTTATTGTCTCACAGTTTTGGACTCTAAAAGTCTGAAATCAAGTTGTCAGCAAAGCCATACTCTTCTCTGAAGGCTCTAGGAGAGGATCTTCCCTTGCTTTTTCCTAACTTCTGGTGGTTGCTGGAAACCATTGGCATCCTGGCGCTTGTAGATGCGTCCCTGTGATCTCTGCCTCCCCTGGCACATGGCCTTCTCCCTCGGTGTTCTGTTTGTCTTCTCTTCTTATAAAGACATCAGTGATATTGGATTAGGGCCCATCCTAATCCAATAAAATTTTATCTTGTCTTGACTACAGTTGCAAAGACCCTATTTCCACATAAAGTCACGTTCACAGGTTGAGGAGGGGGCACGGGGTAGGACTTTAACAAATCTATTCTAGGAATGCAGTTCAACCCATAACAACTAATACCTTAGTGACCCTATTGCAGGTTTTTAAATGTCTCAAATATTTTAAGACATTCATTCAAAGATATTCATAAAGATGATTCTTTACTTTGAAATATTTGGAATTTTAATAAAATTCATCTGTGCATCTTTGAACTATAGATTTCACTAATTGCCAGCAATAGCTTCAGGAGCTATAATTCTTCAGGCTGGTCATATTCCTACATGCCCCTTGGACATTCTGGAAATTGGGTCACTGGCCTTTCCAGCTGGCAGTGTTAATCATGTCTCGATTCTCTCATTTTAGCTGCAATGGTAGGTAGTTGGTGGTAGATGTGCAAAGTCCCTCCTTCGTATCTGCCACTGATTATGATAATTCCCCAAAGCTGCCTGGCCGGTCAGAACCTTAGCTTTCCCTCCGTCATAGCCCAAAATATCTGCCCATGCCTACAGTCCGGGTTTTTATGTAGAAAAAACAAAGTCATTTGCATCAGCTGTCAACTTGAACCTGACACCTGGCTCATGAACACTTTTTATATTACCAGACTTCTTAAAAACCCTCAATAGGAGATGTCGATTTTTGTAGGACTGAGGAGAATTTCTGTAGAAGTCACCAGGGTTCTGGCCTGCCTTTCCTGTCCTCCCTCCCGTGGGTCCACTTCCACACTCTGACTCTCCTTTCCAGTACCCATCCTTCAGGCTCAAGGGAGACTACGCCAAATAAAGCCCAGGAAGTAAAATCTTTGAAGGGATGTCCCTTGTGTGAACTTGGGGCAGATCATCTTCCATGGCTCTGTGACAGCAGCTGTTCCTCTGTGACACTGAACTGAGAGCAGCCCAGCTGAGCATAGCGCCTTGCATGGAAATAGATACATTTCCATGCTTCCTGATGGAGATGACAGCTCGGGAAGAGGGCGGTCCAGCATCTGGCCAGAAGCATCTCGATAAGAATTCTCTGAGGGTGTCCTTTGCCCTCCTGAGTTTATACCCTCTTTTACATAAAAGTTGTGCAGAAAATTCCATTCAAAGCTACCAGACATGACTGACAAATCAGATAAGAGATGAAATTTCTTGTTTGTTATTTAGTATAGCTTTTTAAAATATATATATATATATATAAACACATAGAGAGACAGAGTTATTTTTCTAGTTGTCCAAATGCTCTGGAAATCAAGTTGAGTGTTGGAGGCGTTTGTTGCTCTTCTCCTTTGAAAATGTGTTTCTAATGCCTGTCATATGTGGAGGAAAACTTATGCTACTTCGCTATGAGACTTCAGTATCACCTGGAAATCCTATTCTTTGACATCTTTTAAGCTCTCTAGAATTGACCAGTTCTCTTGATTGAGGATGGTTCTCTTACTTACGTTTTATTTCTTCAGGTTTCTAAGAATGTGTGTCTTCTACCAAGATGAAAGGACCTTTCAGGGGATGAGAAGCTCCATCTGTAGGATGGGTTCTGGCATCTTCCGGAAATTTCACTGGCACCCTGGGAGCTGGGCTTGTTTTTGAAAAGCTAGATTTAAGGGAAGAGCAGTTGCTTCTTATTCAGAATTTATTTCCTGGTACCAAATAGTATAATAAATTTACCCTAAAATAAGTGTAGCATTTTTTATGTTATTAAATAGAGCTCACATATGAAACTATGTTAATATTAAAGACAATATTGTGGTAAGCAAAATTCATAACTCTCCTTTATTGTCACTTCCAGAAGTAGCCTCTTTGAGATCTTCAATGTGAAATTGTCTGATTTTGTATTTTTCATAAAAGTGGTATATTCTCTAGAAAGGAGCTTTTTTGTGATCAGTTTAGTCTGATTTTAAGGAAAACTATCAATACAGAAATTGCCCATTGTATTGAATGTGTTTTGACTATTAATCTTAGCTTCCAAGAGTATTTCCAAAAGTGCAATAAATGTAGGCTTAGAGATCACAGCAAGGGGTATGAATGAGAGGTCATGGCAGGTTCCAACATATTTTTAAGTGATTTGCTTTTACAAACTGATCTTATTTACAAGGGTTTTGAGGAAGAAATCATGCACTTAGCAGATCGTTGTCATAGGTAAAGGTTCATAATTTAGAAGCAATATTTCTTAAAACACTAGGCAGTAAATTCATAGACTGAGCATCTTCAATGTTTTGCTACATTCTCTGAACTCATGTTGGGGCTTAAAGGCCTAAGTTTATGTAAGCCCTCAGGAATATCTTTTCAAGTTGATTCATGTTGGTAAGAAAGGACTGACAGCGGACAGAACTATCCCAAATGAAAACCCCTCTCTGCTGTATCATAACTATGCCTTGATTTATAAGACTGATCACTCTTCACCAACTAAAAATCATAACAGAAGTTGCAAAACACCTGCATATCCATTTAAAGAGCACATTATGCTGCCTCAGGTTATGATGTAGAGCTGAAAGATTTTGTTACCTGCTCTAAAAACCACTGAAGCAAAACTTAAGTAGAAGGTTGTTTATCAGACAGTTGTAAAATGGAGTTAAGGATTAACCTGGGCAACATCCCCACACCACTCTTCCGCCTTTTGTCTTTCTTTTATGATTTTTTTTCCACACAGACATTTATAGGTAACATATATGTCATTGTTCCAAATAGGACCCAAGGTCCTACCTTTCAGTGTGAACCTGTCACTGTGCTGTCTTAGCTGCCAACCCTACCCCCAGCTGTTAGGTTCTGTCTGTCACTGTAGCACTTGCATTTATGGAGAAGTAGCCACTTTCTTATTTCTTTTCAGTGTTCCACTTTGATTTCTTTCCCCTTTTAAAGGATATTACATAGAGGTCTGCCACCCAACAGCATAAATATCCTCTTTGCCTATGCATGTTGAGTAACTTGAATTCACCTGCCCTAGGATATGTTCTGCTTGTCTTTCATGCTGAGAGACTTGGCTACAAATGCCAATTTCACTGTTTGAGAATTCTTAAGAGAAAGTGTCGGTCTCTGAGTGTACTTGAAGTGGATGTAATTAGCTTTGACAAGCCTTTCCCTATTTTCCTTTAAGAATATTCTGAAAATAAAGAAATGATTTAGTCAATAAATAAATGCAATTGGCGAACCTACCATCCTGCTGCATTTGTGAATGGTGCTCCATACGGCCACACCCCAGAAAGGTGTTAGAAATGGAATGTCTTTTTCTAGCAGTGTTTTGGGAAGGTCACAGAATACCACGTTAACTTCATAAACCCCAGGAAGGGAGAGAGCAATACCAGACCTTTTATAAACCTGCTAAATCAGAGATCTGCAAAGGAATCTTGTGCCAGAGGAAAGCCTACAGTTACCTTTCTTTAATTAACTCATTTATTTTGGTATATGAATATAAGCCTACATACTACAGTTTTTCAGGTTATATAATTTTTATAAAACAAGCTCAAAGGGTCTTAGAGAGAAAGATGGCTATTCTATGAAACTTATTGCATCCCACGTGTCTAGTTATTATATTTGTCCTAATCACAAGGTTCTATGTGCTTGACCTCATTCCTTATAGCTGATAATGTATATAGTAAACTTCCAGATCAAAACATCTGAGGCAAACAATTTTAAGATAGGTTTCTTTATTGCAAGAATTCTTTCAGAGCCTTTACTATGCTAATATGTGTCAAAAATCTCCACTAGGGAAGTAAAATATATTGCTTCCCAAACTTACTTCATCGGGAATCATTTTCTGCTGGGCATCTTTTGAGGCCAATGTTCCATGTATTGTATTAGTACTTTCCTCTTACTTCAGAGTGAACTGAAGATGAGTATCAATGGTAGCTATGTTAAGATTTATTTACATAGAGTATTGAGTGCCACCATGTATTATAGACACAAACTCTGACTTGTGTGTGTGTGTATGTATGTGCATGTACATGGAGGTATGGCTGTGTATATGTGGGACAGAGAGAGAAGGAGAGAAAGAGCAGAGTAAAAAGAGAAAGAGGAAAGACTGACTGGCTTAGAATCAGGCCACCTGATTGAACCTAGGATTCACTTACCATTATGGTGGCATGGATATAACTCTTTTGTGCATTTTTTCCTTCCTATGAAAACCTTTAGTTTAGCTGCTTCATCATTCTACAGTCTGACATTTAATAATTGTTGGGTGAATTAATAAATGCATGAATGAATGCCTCAAAATTTATCTTTTGTATGTATGTTTTCCTGATATTTTCTGAAATGGTTTCAAATGAGTTTTCGTCTTGGGCACCCACAGATGCCAACTGAAGACACTTATTATGAATATTTGCAAGGCTGAGCCTTCAGTCTTCAATCTACCTCAGGTGGGATTCTAAGGCAAAAGAAAAAGAAAATTCTCTTTCATTGTGTTTTGCCAAAACCTAATAAGCTTGGAGTACAAAATCAATTTTGAATGGATAAGTAAATAATTGGTTGTCTATTCTGAGGAGTAAATGCATTTATGTCTATTGATAACCTATTAATTTAATTCAAAAAGATATTTTCCAAAGCATATTTGAATAGTAGGTATAATATAAAAATGCATTTTCGAGATTTTTCCAATTGGTTTCCACCAATTTGATTTTTAATTGAAATATTCAATAAAACTTTTACGTTTTAATAGCTACTAAGTTAAAAGAATCAGGTTTTCATTTATGCAAATATATTATTTTTATCATTTAGTTTTTAACAATCATTATATCTTAGTAAGGTGGGATTTTTTTTCCTAGTAAACTTCTCCCAAGAATGCAGGAATTATAAGTGTGTGTACACATAATATCTGCAGCCAAACATACACATGAGCACATTTGTCTTCTGTTGATCAATTTGTAACTCGTCCCTGCTGAGCAGAAATCTTAGTGAGTAGATTAGAGCTAGTTTCTTGAATTGCCATTTCTGAGGAGTCTGAAGCTTAATTACACAGGAAGGATACATTTTCTTTGCTTTACACCAGCGATACAGCTCGTTATGATGAAGAAGAAGCACTTCCTCAAGGAAGACAGATAAGACGTCAAGACCACTGGAAAGTGCTCAAAATGTAATGAAAAGTGGAACAAGATAGAAAACTCTATGAGGAAATATTCCATTATATAATGGTGCATAGGGAAAAAATGAAAGTATACTGAAAGTGCTAATAAGATTATCATTGGTTGATGGATCTATGGGCAATTTTAATTGTCTTCTTTATACTTTTGCTTATATTCCAAATTTCTCCAATAAGCTATTATTACTCAGAAAACAAATGTTATGAAAAAATACTCAATTCCGCCTTTCCTCCACTCAATTTCACTACCCTCTTCCTGCAAGCTGGCACGAAAGTCGGTAAGCCCATCGTATGGAACTAGAATTACTTTTGCACTTCTGCATGAGGTAGATTCTGGCTAAAATTGTTTTGAAAGAACATCAAATACTCTGTAGATGCAAAAATAGACAGAGGGAGGGGTATAGTAGCAAAAAAACCCATATGACTTGAATTTTCATATATATATATATAGTTCATACAGGCTGTTAAAGAAGAAATTGAGTTATTTTCCAGTGTGAGAAAGTCTGTATGGAAAAGAAAGTTATATGGAAGGAATGCTGAATAACAGTGATTTCATAAATGTTAGGATCCGAGCTAGAGGAAGGACAATTTTCTGATTATTCATCTCTCTGTCCAGATAAGAATGAACTATAATTTATAAACAAACTGCGGTGGGCCTGATGACAGTAAAGCACTTTGCAAATAATTCTTTCATATATCTATGTACGACATATCCAGCCCGTGTTAGGGTTATGTATCTGATCAGCTCTTCTTTACTTTCTCACAACTGTGGCCAGTTAACCCAGCAGACTCTGATGTACTGAGTCAAAAGTTTTTCTTATTTAACACTGATGATTTTTTCTATATTTTATGCTCTAACATGCATCTGCCGGTGAATATATATATAGAGAGAAAGATATCTTTGGAATTGCTGAAAAATCGGAAAATCTCCTGTGAAAGAAAGAAAGATTTTTTTAAAGCTTTAAAAATAATATGTAAAATGCCTTTCAAAGAAGTTCATGACGAGGGCAATTCATTTGCAATGGGAGCGAATGATTTCCATTTTTGAAAAGATGTTAAGCTTTCCTCTTTCTGACCTGCCTCTTCTCTCTCCCAAACATTTTACATTCTGAGATGCAATCAGCAGAGGCTGAAGAGGCCCCTTCCTAATGCCTGTCCATTTTTTAATAGTGTCATGTTGATTATAGCCGTAGTGTGCACGTTAGACCCCTAACACCAAAGGAGGGACTGGTCCTTCTAGTTTGCTTTCGAGCTTAGATTTAAATGACCTCAGTATTGTACTTCTATTGAATCCCAAAAGATTCAACCCTAGCAAGGCAGTGTCCCAATCGTTAGCCCAAGATATTGTTGGCTGAGTATTTGGTGTCTCCCTCACTGCTGAAAAATAATTCTTTTCCCTTCTAGGTGATCTCATCCTACAAACATAAGCCTACAATAAGAATTAAAAAAGATTCTCCATTATTACCAAGACATTTAATATTATAAATTTACTTATCTTTAGAACAAATTATTTATTTCAGATAGAGCAGGGGGGGTTGCAGGGAATGTGAATGACATGTTTTTTACAAGATGTTGACTAAAGCTAGAAATTTCATTAGAAACCTTATTTTGGGATACATTGATTTTCATTTACAATTATTCAAAGCTGAAAGAATATTGGGCAGATGCAGGTAAAAAATTCAAGGCAAATTCCCTCTACTGAAGCTTGCTTGTGAGTTCTTTCAGATGGCTTCTTGGGTTATATAAATTTAGTTTGAGGTCATTATATGGATAATTTGTTACTAAGTAAAGTAGTTTGTCAGGTTACGAGACATTAATCTTCCAATAGGTCTTTAATTAGGACAGATGCACTAAATAATTCATAGCAAGACTTGGCCTGGAAACATTTATAATACTCAATTATACCATTTTACAGGCAATGGCAAATTGTTTTTGTGTAGTCTGGAAATTGTGGGACTTAATTAATTACCTTCAATGTTTTAGACATCTGCTCTGCACTCTTTTAAATGCATTAAATTGGCAACTCATGAAATGGCTAAAAATAGAGTTCAAATTCCCCAGATGGCAAAGGGTGAAGATCAACTATGACAGAAAAAAAAAGCCACTCGATGGTGTACTGGAAATATGAAACCAAATTACATATCCAGCAACATTTGGCTTCCAAGGCTCTCGAGTGTGTGACAATGATTTTTAAAAAATGAAGAAACTTAACATGGTTTTTAAAAGCATTCAACTTGCTGTTAAATACACTTCTTCCCTGGTTTCCTAAGATAGGCTGCAGTAAACAAATTGGGAAGCCAGGCAGAGTACAGATATAACACACATATCAATCTCTGTCATGTAAACACCTCTGAGTGAAATTTATTTCTGCACAAACAAATAGCTTTGCCCCTATAAGTTGTATCAAAGACGTGACGAAAAATAAGTACTCTGCAAGTATTTGCAGAGGCATTTTCATGTCATGGATCTTGAAATGATGGAAAGGGGAATTAAGAGCTTATTCCATATGTAATTAGATCACAGAAAACAGATGGTGATGGCTTTGCACTGGGTGGGAGGATGTGACCATTTAAGTAAACAAAGGGAAAGGAATGTTTACTTCATTTTTCATCCCAGAAATTTCTCTGGGAAAGATGTTATAAGGATCTTCTGATTAAGAATAATACATAGGCTGGGTGCGGTGGCTCACGCCTGTAATCCCAACACTCTGGGAGGCTGAGATGGGACGATCACTTGAGGCTAGGAGTTAAAGAACAGCCTGGGCAACATAGTGAGACCTCATCTCTACAAAAAAAAAAATTCTTAAAAACTAGCCAGCTGTGGTGGCACATGCCTGTAGTCCCAGCTACTCAGGAGACTGAGCCTGTGAGTTGGAAGTTGCAGTGAGCTGTGATCACACCATTGCACTCCAGTCTGGGTGGTAGAGTAAGACTCTGTCTCACACACACACGAAAAAGAATATGTCAATTGATTACAAAGGATCTAAGTGTCTAAGTGCATTCCGAAAGCTCTAAGAGCGGGATTTCTCTGAAGGTTGTTCTGTTTCTCCAAGGCTGTTGGGAAATGTTTCACCATATCGATACAGCATCATGCCCCCATACCTGGGTCACCAAGTGGGATCAAGTTGGAGGCAGAAGTGTTTCCTACTTGAGTAGCTCCTGAATAGGATGGGGAGAAAGGGAGTTGAGTACTGATGTGCTCAGTGGGTAGACAGAGCTTTGTCACCAAATCAGATAATCTAGATGAAGGCTGTCCCACAGAAATACAGCCCAGGCCACATATGGAAGTTAAAGTTTCCTTGGTGTCACATTTTAAAAAGTAAAAAGAAACAGATGTGATTAACTTCGATAACATATATTTTGTGCTATACTGCCAAATTATCATTTCTACTTGTAATCAATATAAGAATTATACATGCAATATTTTACATTCTTTTTTTAAGTACTAAGTCCGCAAAAACTGGTGTGTATTTTACACTCACAGCACATCTTAGCTTGGACATGCTGCCTTTTAAGTGCTCCGTGGTTCGCTGTGGCTAGTGACTAGATAATAAATGAGATAACAAGCTGCATTCCAGGCTGTGGCAGCGACAGAGAGGTAACACATAGAAAGCCTGAGGTATGTGTCAGGCTGGGAAGAAACAAAATAGGGGCTCATTAGAAAGGCCAGAAGACTCCCACTCACCTGTCACGCACCAACTCAGTATTCTGAGAGTTCTTGCCTTACTTTCCCCCACCTCTACTCCCTGCCTCTAAGACAGAAGGTTGCCCTTTGCTGTGCTACAGAAGCCCCTTATTTTCCTTACCTCCCCTTTGGTATTTATATATATATTGCTGTTAATGTGGTATCATAATTATTTCTGTACCATATTCCCTTTAGCAAGTTTTAAGCTTCTGGAGGACAGGGTTGGTGGCTTATTCATGTCAATTTCCTGACACACAAGGGTTCTTCATGAATGTGTGTTAACTTGAATAAAAGAATTAAATCTGCAATAGAGATGAGGGGAAAGTACCAGACTGCACTTATTATGAGAGGGCCAGGAATGAGGGAGAGGAAATGAGGGGCTGAGGAGAGGGAGGCAGGAAGAGGGAAGGGCGGCGGAGGGAGGGAAAATGAAGACAGCTTTGAGGGAAGCAGCTTCTCCAAACTCACAAACCAGCATCTCCCAGAATTTCTCCACTGAACCTTTCTGCTTCTGAGAAAGTCCGCCTTTGTGAAACAGGGCCAATATGGTTTCCGAATAGGGTGGCGGTGGAAATATTGGCATAGATGATTGCTTGCCCACCATACTGAACTTTATAAAGGGAAACACTTGACTCTGTTGTTTTGATATAATTATTAATACTTGCTTTATTGGAACACAAAACAACAAAACACTTGTATATAATCTAGAGTGTTTTCCCTAGACCAATTTACCATTAATACAAACCTAAACATTTTTGACAGTGTTAAACTAAGATAATTTACTTAGAAATCTACTTCTTGACAGAATCAATAATCTTTTACTTTAAAAGAAGGAAAAGCATAGAATAATAAACATATTTTGGAGTGACATATAACTTTAAAAGTTTTTTTTTAATTTTAAAGGAATACATTTAGGCTTAAGAATGGAACCATAAAAACTATGCAAATTCAGCACTGCACCTTACTAGCCTCCATGTTACTAGGCTACTCTGTGAGGCTAATTTTCCCACTGAAATAAAAACAAAACAAGACGAATCTCTAAAACATAACTTGTTTCAAAGATTATTCAGCAGGGCCTCCAAATAAGAGAAGTGGAAGAAGGAGAGATACAAAAATAAGTGAAGTTAGGGATTTTATTTCTCTTTCTCATTTATCGGAAAAGCAAAATTAAGGCTATGATAGTTTGCTCCTTAGGCACCAACTGACAGCATGTTGCTTCTCTGTAAAACCATCTAGAACCTTGGCAGTTCCCCTTGTCCTCCCCTTGTCCTATTAGAGGGATCCAGCCAGGCAGCAGGGTTAGGAAAAGGCACGTTTGATTACATCATTCAAAACTGTCAGTTTGTTCCAGTTTTCTCTTAGATTTTCTTTTCCTCCTGTAGCTACTCCTCTACTGCAAATCTTATTTTCAAGAGGCGAACCAGTTATTTCTAAAAGTGAATTAAATCTGTAGCTGTTTTCCTTCCATTGATAGTAATTAAAGAAAGAGAAATTTGGCCCTTAGAAATATAAAATACCAAAATCATTTTTCGCAGATCTAAAAAAATAATTCTATGCTTCGTATGAAACCAGAGAAGACCCTGTATAGCCAAAGCAACCTTAAGCAAAAAGAACAAATTGAGAGGCATCAATTTACCAGACTACAAGGCTGTAGTAACCAAAACAGCATGGGACTGGCACAAGAACAGAGACCAATGGAACAGGACTGAGAATCCAAGTATAAAACCATCCTCATACTGTCATCTGATCTTTGACAAAGCACACAAAAACATACACTGGGGCAAAGAATCCATATTCAATAAATGGTGCTGGGAAAATTAGATAGCCACATGTAAAAGACTGAAACAGGATCCACACCTCTTACCTCTCACAAAAATCAACTCATGATGGATAACAGACTTAAACATAAGGCATGAAACCATAAGAATTCTAGAAGAAAATGTTGGAAAAACTCTTATAGACATTGGCCTAGGCAAAGAACTTATGAAGAAGACCCCCAAAGCAATTACAGCATCAACAAAAGTAAACTGGAGCTGATCAACTTAAAAATCTTCTGCACAGCCAAGGAAACTATCACTAAAGCGAACAGTCAACCTACAGAGTGGGAGAAAAATATTTGCCTGCTACCCAGTCGATAAAGGGATGATAACTAGCATCTATATAGAACTCAGGAAAATTAACAACAACAATAAAAAAATCAAACAATCCTATTAAAAAGTGGTCAAAGGACATGAACAGAAACTTTTCAAAAGAAGACAGACTAATGGCCAACAAACATATGAAAAATTGTTCAACATCTCTAATCATCAGGGAAATGCAAACCAAAACCACAACGAGACATCACTTAACTCCAGTGAGAATGACTTTTATCAAAAAGTCCCAAAACAATACATCTTGGCATGGATGCAGAGAAATAGGAACACTCATACACTGCTGGTGGGACTGCAAACTAGTGCAACCTCAATGGAAAGTAATATGGAGATATCTCAAAGAACTAAAAGTATAACTACCATTTGATCCAGCAATCCCACTACTGGGTA
>VBSM01000361.1:91781550-91925248 GCA_008086735.1 Cheirogaleus medius
CCAAGTGCCCACCAATACATGAGTGAATCAATAAAATGTGGTATATGTATACCATGGAGTACTACTCAGCCATAAAAAAATAATAGTGAGCTAATGGTAATACCTCATGTATTATCCTGGGTAGAGCTCAAGCCCATTCTACTAAGTGAAGTATCACGAGAATGGAAAAATAAGCACCACATGTACCCACCATTAAACTGGCACTAATGATCAACAAACACTTAAGTGCACATATGGAAGTAATATTCATCAGGTGTTGGGCAGGTGGGAGGAGGGAAGAGGGGATGGGTAAATTCATACCTAATGGATGCAGTGCACACTTTCTGGAGGATGGGAATGCCTGTAGCTCTGACTCAGGCAGTGCAAAGGCAATATATGTAACCAAAGTGTTTGTACCCCTATAATATTCTGAAATTAAAAAAAAGAGAAATATAACATTAAATACGAGATCTGTCTGGAAAGTATACAGCTACGGATACTTTCATTGACAATGAAACCAGTCACGGTGTCGTGAATGGTTTGCACGACATCCATGTAACCTGGCAGCCAGGGCTAGTGGACTGGAATGCGCATGCGTGAACAATGATGACCTCACTCTACTAGTCCGTGGGACACTGGACGCCGTTGAGTGAGTGCGTGCACTGTGTGGCCATCACATTCAGAGTGACTGAGCCAGTAGAGCAACGAGTCTGCATCCAATTTTGCATTAAGCTTGAATATTCCTCCACGGAAACTATTCGGATGATTCAGAAGGCTTTCCGAGAGGATGCAATGATTGCGGCGCAAATAAAAGTGTGGCACAAAGGCTTTAAAGATGGTCAAGAATCTGTTGAAAGTGTTCCACGTTCTGGAAGGTCTGCATCAAGCAGAACACCTGGGAATGTTGAACGTTTACAGGTTAGGTTACTCTTAACGAACACCTGGGAATGTTGAACGTTACAGGTTAGGGGAGAACTGTGTGAGGTCCCAAGGTGCCTACTTTGATGGGGACTGAGGCATCATTGTCGTATGTACAATGGTTCTTGCATCTTGTATCTTCTTCAGTAAATGTCTCTTTTTCATATTACATGGCTGGATACTTTCAGGACAGACCTCGATCAAATGCTTCTAATTAAGAAAAGAAAGGGAGAATAGTCTTACCTACTGAGAAGAATCATGAGCTTTTCCCCAGTATATGACTTTATTCTGATTAATGAACACAGTATATTATGATTATGTTATTATTCTGAATTCAGTATATGTCAGGCACTGTTGTTAAGTGCTTTACCTGAATTAACTAATGGGATCCTCACAGCAAGCCAATAAGGGAGGGTTGTTATTCTCATTTTACTAAAGAGGAAACTCATCAGAAGGTTGAGTTCCTTGCCCTTGGGTTCATTCTGCTGGGAGGAGGCAGAAGCTGGACTTGAACCCAGGCCCTCTGCACTGCTGTTCCCTAGTGGAGTATGGGATGAGCGTTGATGGGAACTGACTCGTGCTCGTGGATTGCCTACTTCATGGTCCCTGATGGAACTGGCATGAAGAAAATTCCTTTCCCATCACCTTCCCTCAGTCTGGTGACACTGTGTTCAGGCCACAGTCACAAGGGTTAAACAAAGAGAACAAACAGGTGAGTAACTACAACCTGACACAGTATTGAAAATAAACTAACCCAAAATGGAAATTCTGCTCCCCTCCAAGTCCCATAGCTCCGGGAAGATAGGAAGTGTGTCCAATTTAAAAAAATTTTTCCTTCCTGTTTTCTCTTTAATCAATTGCAGGACCATCATAGCACCTTATATAAGTGCATAATCAACAAGTGCTTGGCCAAGTGATCTATGCCTTAGTGGCACTGTCTTTAATAACTGCACTCTTAAATATTACCACAACTATATATTGAAAGCACCATTTAGCAAATAAACATTTATGTGGTATCTGTTCTTACTATGTTATTAGTTGACTTTTCAATAGTCTAGGGTTTTAAAAAATATATGTGTTGCTATTAATTGTAATGTGAGTTTCATACAAAGAAGAAAAAGAATAACCCAAGACATGCAAATAAAATTCTTTTGAAATATCCATATGAGGTAGGGAGGTTTTCTGTGTATATATTATACTAATCTTAATGGTACTTATTAGTTAGTATAATGGATTATTCATTAAAAGTATAAATTTTCTATTAAGTGGTTCTAATTTTATAACTAGAGAAATTTTAAAGTACCTGAGTTAAAATAATGACTTGCTACTTAATTTGGCTTCCTTTCCTCGTAATTAAAAATTCAATACTTTCTTTTATCAGATTTATCTTTACTTCTTTATTAATTGAACTAGCTACAGTAGTTTCCACGCATAGATTCTTTTAATGTCCTATATACCTTCTGGAAAGTTAGGAAGTATTTTATGATGCGTCACCAATATTATTTCAAAAACCCAAAATTACTGGGAAGCTTATATATAGGAGAAATAGAGTTGAGTCAGTGGATTGTTTTAATCACATGTCTCTTGAGAACAAGTCATTAAAGTTACTGTATCCTAAAAAAATTTATCTGGAAATCTATCTCACCTGCTGTCTGCTATTAGTGAACATGATATTATACTTTTAATTAATTGCTTTAAAAACTTTGGATAATGCTAAACTAGAATGCAAGCCTTTTTCGTGGGGTGGAAAAAATGTCCTCATTTGCTTTACTTCCCTGATTATGGCTTCGCATTTTAGCCATTAAGGAAATATTATGTATTTGACTCTTAAGGTCTTTACCTAGTTTGTATTAGATCTTAGATTTCTTCATCCCATTATTGATCTAAAATGTCTCTAGCTCTCTCAGGTAAAGGAAGAACATGCCCATGTGTTGCATTAGGCAATTCCTATTATTGAAAAGCTGTGTTCAATCTAAAATGACCTTTTCTTGTATTTATTGTCGAGCTAGCTTTGTAGCCCACATTAAATTGAAGCTTTTGTAGGAGGACTGAGAAGCACATTATTGCAGGCAGAATGATGCTCTTAGCATGTTTGCCCAGGACAGCCGGCGCTCTGGCCAGCTGGCCACGGGATCTGGGGCATTTGGCTGAGTATTCATTCTGCTTGTTGGGAAGTCTGCAGCAAAGGCAAGGCATTGTGTCTTAATTTGGACCATAAAGAAAGACGGACAAGTGCTTATGCAAAGAAAAAGTTCATCTGTTAAGAGGGGTTCTGTGCTTTCATAATCAGAACTCACAGCATTAAGTACTTTTGAAGATGCGGAACAAGAATTTTTTGAGTGTAGGAAGGTTCGGCACCGATGCTTGGACTTTTCACAAAAATTAATTTGATAATATTCAGCATTTGTTTTTACTTTAATTTTAGTGATCCTTTGTGATTTTACATGTTTGTAGTGACAGATTCAGTCTGTGGGATTTGGGTGAGACTTTGAAAAATGGCTTGATTATTGTGTTCAGCTGTGTTGAGAAATTTTTGGGAAGCCCTTGTGACTTCACTTTGAGAAAATCCTCAAATGGGAAGAGATGAAATCTCTTAATTGTGTCCGATTTTCCCCATGGTACGCTTTCTGAAGCGTAGATTGTTCATTCACTTACCTTTTCAAGTATGTTTTTGCGTTTAGGAGTTGAATTTTAAAACTTCTTTATTTAAAAGAATAATAAATAATGACTTTAAGATTCCCCCATGGTTAGAAAGTGAATTTCTCAAGTCTTAACACTGCTTTTATGCTTGTCAAATTTATCCTAGTTTAAGTTATATACACTAATTTTTACTTTTTCCCAAGACCAAACCACCTCATTTGAGAAGTGTGAATCATGTGATTAGAATGCCAGGTTTTACTAAGCCCAGCAGAGTTCTAGTCACTGAAAACACTACAGTGACCTGCACCAGTCAGAATGATGGGATGGCCAGCTAGTGGTCCCGCTTGACTCTTTTGCTGTCCGTGAGTTGAAACGTTCTTTACACCCCAGCATGTCTCTGGTAGACATTAAAGGTCAGCCTTCCCTGAGTGGTTAAGCAACACTCTCTATTATTTCCTTTCAGCTTCCTCATCCTTCTTCTCTTCCATTCTTTGTCAGCTGAGTGTTTTATCCCCTAGAACACTAGAGGAGGAAAAAAGTCACCTTCATGGGTGTGAAACCTGTACACTCAGAAGGCCCCTAATGCTTGGTCGGAGGCTCTGCTGTTGCAATCTTAAAAATCTTAGTAATATTTGAACAAGAGGTCCTGTATTTTCATTTTGCACTGAGCCCCATCTGGGAAGAAAGAAGATAAGAGGAACTGCAAAGGCCCTGAGGCCTGCAGAGTCTGTCTCCATCCTTGTGAGTTTCATTTTGGAGTAGATAGTCACTAGCCTCCACTATTTCCAAAAATATGTCAGTGAACATTTATGTGAGAAGCAGCCCTGACAAATGAATCACAATCTTGAGGGATGGGCCTCAAGAATTTGTATCTGCATAGACTTCCCATGTTTCTCAGTTCACTAAAGGCTAAAAACATTTTTCTTTCTTTTTTATTTATTTATTTGAGACAAGGACTCACTCTGTCACCCCCCAGGCTGGAGTGCAGTGGCACAATCATAGCTCACTGCAGCCTTGAACTCCTGGACTCAAGCAATCCTCCTGCCTCAGCTCCCAAGTAGCTGGGATTACAGCACATGCCACTGTGTCTGGCTAATTTTTTATGCTTTCATTTTTTGTAGAGATGGGGTCTCACTTATTGCCCAGGTCGGTCTCAAACTCCTGGCCTCGGCTGATCCTCCCACCTTGGCCTCCCAAAGTGCTGAGATTACAGGCGTGACACTGAGAACCTTTAGTGAATGGCCCCTCTGATTCAACACACATCTTTCTGTTACTCCATATTAACTGGTTCAAGAATAAAGGAAAGAAAACAAAAGAAAATAAATTCTGTTACCTCCAGTGCACTTTATGCTACATTGTCAGGGGACAAAAATACTGGTTTGTACTAAAAAATAGAATTCCCTGTGTTTGATTTGGCAGAGGATAGCAATGTCTTTATTTAGGGATAGGCTACTTTAAACTTTAAACCACTCTTTTGGGAGTTTTTATTTTCATTCATTTCTGCTACCACTGTTAGAAAATGGAATGTTTGGGTTAAGCAATTTTGGGTGATCAAGCAGCTGTTTCAACCAATCACTGCCACTGTCAGGGACTTTGCAAAGATCAATTACAATGATAAGATCATTGTATTACAGTAGCTGATCTAGCCATCAGTCGTTGTTTGAAATAGAGTTTTGGCAGATACTGGAGTTTAGTGGTTAAGAGTCTACATGTTGGAGGCAGACAGGCTCCAGTTGAATCCAGATCCATCACTTAAAAGTGGGTGTAAGGAAATTCTTTTTTCCCCCAAATCTTAAGGATTTTTTAAATTCATTGGTAAGGATATTAACAGACTCTATAGGGTTTTTTTGAGGACAAAAGAAGATAGTCCAAGTAAAATCCTCCTGTACAGTACCTGGCACATAGTATGACTCAATATTATTATTTTTTTAACCATCAAGAAAAACTTAAAAATTAAGTTCCATGAAAACTTAAAAAATGAGGCCAAATTGAAATCATGTAATCAAATATATTTCAGATGTACTATACAATCCTTGTATATTTTTCCAGATTGTGTACATGATAAACTCATTAATTCAACCTTACAAGAGAGAAATGAACTTCAAATTAGCAGGCAGACAAGCATGGAGGTACAAGTGGTTATATAGAGGAAGGCAGAAATACAACGTCTGATGTATTTGGCACTTTTGTTTTGACAAGCATGATGATTAATTTTATGTGCTAACTTGGCTTGGCTATGGTGCCCAGTTGTTTGGTTAAATAACAGTCTAGACATTAGTACAAAGGTATTTTTTAGATGTGACTGATATTTAAATCAGTAAACTGAGTAAAGCAGATTACCCTCTCTGATATGGGTGGTCCTTATCCAATCAGTTGAAGGCCTTAAGAGAAAAGAATGAGGTTCACTGAGAAGGAAGGAATTCTGCCTCAGCCTCAATTCTGCCAGCCTGTCCTGCAGATTTTGGACTTACAAGCCCTTACAGTCATGGAACCAATTTCTTAACATTTCTCCCTCTCCCTCCAGATAGATAGATAGATAGGTAGATAGAATATATATTCATGTATATCTCTCTATATATCCCACATATATCTCTTAATTTGGGCTGCTATGGCAAAAAATATATACTTGGTGGCTTAAACAACAAACATTTATTTCTAATAATAATAGAGTTCTAGAGGCTGGGAAGTCCAAGGTCAAGGTGCTGGCAGGTTCAGTGTCTGGTGAGGGCCTGCTTGCTGATTCATAGACAGCAGTATTCTCACTGTTGCTTCCTCACATGGTAGAAAGGAACAAGAGTGCTCTCTGGAGTCTCTTTTATAAGAGCACTAATCCCATTCATGAGGGCTTCACCCTCATGGCCTAAATTACCTCCCAAAGTCCCCACCTTATAATGTCATCACATTAGGGATTGGGGTTTCAACATATGATTTCAGGGAACAGGGGCACAAATATTCAGTCCATAACACTCTCCCTCTCTCTCTCTCTCCCTCTCTCCCTCTCTCCCTCTTTCCCTCTCTCCCTCTCCCCCTCTCCATATATACATATATATTTACACATATATGTATATATGTACATAAATGTGTGTATATGTATATACATATATACATATACATATATATACACACATATATTTTCATCCATTTATCCTGTTTCTCTAGAGAACCAGACTAATACAATATAAGTAATTAATTTTTACTTTTTTATCATCACAGAATTGGTGAAACACGAATATCCCACTGAGCATTTGGCTTACAAAAATAAGTATCTGGGAATGCAGTTAATTTCAAGAAGGGCTTGGGTATTGAGGCTTTGCTATGGTATTAGATGAAGCCACTTTCATGGAAATTAAAGATGTGTCAGATCAACAGGAATGTGTGCAAAATCCGGACTCGCCGCTCACCGTCTTGTGCTTACGTCATACGCACCGCTCTGCTCTCCGGGCTGTGCTGAAGCAGCTGCGGATTTCACAACTGCTTCTGGGCAAGCAATATTGATAAAGAACTTCGCCTTTCCATGAAATGGCTCAGCCAGGGTAATTATTTATCTGCACAGGCTGATGCCTGTGGACTCCTGCGAGACCAGAGATGGGCGTGATTGACAGATAGCTGAAACTCCATCACCTGGGTAAAGCCCTGCTGGTAATGAAGCATTCACACTCAGACCTCACCTTTTGGGACCTGCCAGGCTGCATTTGCTGGCAGCGACTCTGAAATCTTTCCATGGGAAAATGATGTTTCAAAGGTGCCAATTACAGCACATATGTATTTCACCTTGAGAATTTCAATTGGCAAAGATAATATCATGGGCTGCCCTTAGAGTTTTGATGGGAGGTTCATTTGTACTAAGAGATCTGATCGAAGTGTAGTTATTAACGGAGGCTTTTGAAAACAGTACATGAAAAGCAATAGGGGATTGTTTTTTTAAAAGCATATCCTAAAGGACCATTTACCAGCTAGCTCTCAGCAAATGTTTAAAGAATAATGGTGTGCAAATAAGCATGTTCTCTGAGAAACCAACTGGATTTTGATTCCCTGATGGAACATTGTATGTAAATATAAATTAGCTTGTTCTAATGTGAACATGGTGTTGGTCACCTAGAGGTTGTTTTTTTGTGTTTTTTTTTTTTTCTTTTGCACAACACAGGACTTGATGGGCAGGAAAACTGAACTTTCCCGCATCCTGGCTCTATCTAGCCAACCCTTACCCTTTCTTTCTCTTGCTGCTTTTTAGGACAACTCTCAGGCAAAACAATGAAGCCTGAAACCAACATGGCTAATAAAATGAAGGTTTATGGAATATCTACTATGGGCCAAGTGTTTTATGTCTGTTGTTTTATTTAATCCTCACACCTAAAAAAATCCTGTGAAATATGAAAGAAGAAGCATTTTTATTTTCATCTTCTCTAGAAGACACTGAGATTCTAAGGTGTCAAGTAATCAGTCTAAGGTTGTCCAGAAAGTTCCAACATCTTTGTCTCTTTCCATTTATTTCCTCCCCTGTAAGTACAAGTCACTTTCTCTCCCTCTTTCCCCTTTTGTGCGTGTCTCTGTCTCTGTCTCCATCTCTCTCTTTTACACACACACACACCCCCTCTGCCCTCCTTCTATACTTCCAGACCTCTCTTGTACTAGGTGAAAACGTCCCGATAAATTCATTCACACTCAATTGATAGAGACTTAATATATTGTGCCTTCCCTGAACATTTTAATATAAACGTTCAGAGAGAGGGTGATGCTTTGCAGAAAGAATTGCTTTGTAAATGGATTTTCAAAATCTGTAAAGAATGTGGCTTTGGGCGGGAAGCTTTCTCAGATCCCCTCGGATAATCCCATTTAGGAACACTGTGCCTTCCTGGCTCCTGGATGGTTTTCATATCTCAGCTTCTCCTCCAGCGGCTACCTGCTGTCTCCTGGGCAGCTCCTCATTGCTGTTCAGCCTCAACATCCTACACACTTTCCATTATCCCACCAATTCAACAGGCACTTTTGTGAAGGTGATTCTAGGATCAACATCAAAATGTTGGTCAGATTCTTGGCATAATTGTACTAGATTCCTAGGGGAAAAAAAACCATATCTGGATTCAAAATGATCCTTAACTTGATATCCTTCTCATTGTTGACAGCCTTTTCTTTTAGAAAGAATGTTAATCTGCAGGCCCGAGTATGCTAGACTCCGGGCTGGATTTATTCTCCCCTTTTGTTTCAGATAAACTGAGAAGCACATCACCTGCCATTGCAAATAGGGTGATAAGCACCCTCTTCCATGTGGGTGACCTAATCCTACCACCTCAACCCAGCAGTGGCCCTAACAGGCAACAGAACCCACTGGCTGGTTATTTTCAGAAATGACGGCTTGGTGGCAATTATGAAAAAACCAATGACTTTGTTTTTGGCAGGAACTCTCTTAACATTCAGAGAAAGAGTGATACTCAGCAGCACAACAGGGTGAGACATTTCATTATCCAGGGTAACTTGGGCAACTAAATCATTCCAACAGGTTCACTTAGATGCTTCCCCACTCAAAATGAGGCTTTCTTCAAGCCCCACGACAAGATGCCCTGTGGCAGAAGTAGATAAGTGGAACATCAGCATCAGACCCTCACACTCTTCGGTGGCTTTGTCACATCCTCCCTGGGGACATGGTCCAACATCCTGGAGCATCAAAAGTCCAATATCGCTGTTTACCTGTCACCTTACAGCGGACTCCACACAGAGGAGGGGTCCCTCTCGCACTTGATTTTCATAACAAAGCACCCGCTTGACTCCTGCTTGTCAGAGACCTAAAGCACCTGAGCTCTTCTCCTGCAACAGCACAATAGCTGCTGGTGTGTTCTGCATCTCAATTCGGCAGCGTCTGCTCCCATCAAATCCGAGCAGAGAGCAACGGCCCAAGGGACCTGATAAAACATCAGCTCCTCGCGAATTTCTCACTTTCATCAAGTCTGACCACCAGAAAGTTACATGTGTACTTGGAATGTGTGACTCCAGCAATGCCCTCAACTAAGCTACGAATTTAACATGATGCCCTTGGCTTTGATCTGGGATGGATATGAGAAATGTCTGCACGGAGAATGCCACTCCCATCCGCACCCGTGTAAATGCATGAGAACGTCCTCTTAGACTCCGGTGCTCAACTAAGAAGGTTGTTCTTCTGATGAAAGGGTGTGCATCTGTTTATAGGATAATGAGAGCCCTTATATCTCTTTTTGCCTGAGCTACAAAAGCCCAAGGCTAAATCTTCTTCTCTGTTGTAGCGGCTTTCTTTTACTTAAGCTTAAGATATAATTATTCCCCCTCTCCATCCCTCTCATTACCTGGCATTTTTGTAGACATGAAGTTAGACATCATCTTGTTTATTCTGACAGCCACACCTAGGAGTATCTATTTAATATCATTATTTCATGGATAAGGAAAATAAAGAAGAGGGAGATGAAATGATTTGCCACCATTGACTAAGTCCCACTGGGAACTTTGTTAGTTATAAACAATAAACAAAGGATTGGAAAAATCATGGTGTATAGTCATAGTATATGCTCTGAGTCTAAGTATAATGTACTTAGCCAGGCATGCTGGTGCACACCTGTTGTCCTAGCTACTCAGGAGGCTGAGGCAGGAGGATCTCTTGAGCCCAGGAGTTTGAGGCTGCAGTGAGCTGTGATCACCCCTGTGAATGTTATAGCCTTATCAGGTTCATTGCCCACTGCTCAAGAGGAAGCCAATACACTGAGACAGCAGGGTTACAGCAGAGAAAGAGTTTAATATCGCAGGCGCCATGTGAGGAGATGGGAGGAAGTTCTCAGATCAGTCTCCTTGAGAATTTGGTAGAAAGCATTTGTAAAGGTAATCTGGTGGACAAAGGGCTAGGCAAGTTGGTCTGTTGATTGGCTGGCTTTGGGGTGGAACCACAGGGGTATAGAAATTGTCTTCTTTGCTAAGTCAGTTCTTGAATGGGGGTCACAAGACCAGTTGCATCAGTTCCTTGGTATAGGCCACTGGTTTGGGTGAGTTCTTGGATGGGGGTCACAAGACCAGTTGCATCAGTTCCTTGGTACAGGCCACTGGTTTGGGTGGGTCAGCAGTTCTACCAGAATGCAGAGCCTGCAAGATATCTCAGAAACTAGCCTTAGGTTTCACAAGGGTGATGTTATCTATGGGAGCGAAAGAAGAAAGCTAAGAATCTTTATGACCATCAGATGTGTGACTCCTGAGTAGTGAGCAATTATAGGAAAGCAAGCTAGGGAACAATGGCTGGTTTTATATATATATTTTTTTTCCTACCATAGATCCCACCTTGTGGCCCTTTATTAATTTCATAAAGGGTAGTTTTATGAATACCCACTGAACTTCTGATTGGGCAACATAGCAAGACCATGTCTCTAAAATTAAAAAAAAAAAAACAAGTTCTTGTGGTGGTTTTATTATTGTGAAACCCTGGCAAAGCCACTCATTGTGTTGATAGGGCACTTGTTCAGCAAAACCAGCCCTTCTAATGTCAGGTAAGTCATTATTATAGATCTGCAGGTGTGAAGGCCAAGAAAAATGCTTAAAACAAAAACTTACCATAGAATTTGAACCTCCACATTAAAAGATATAGATCTTGCGTATATATGTTTTGCCCTATTATTAGGAAGCAAAATTTAGAAGGCGAGTAATTATAATTTAAGTAATTTGCTTAATACAGTACCTAAAATTACTGTCAGATAAACATTTCTTGAGAAGATCAAAATATATGGTTATTTTACATTTTCCCATTTGGATCTCTTTCAATTTCTGCAGTTTATTAGCTTGGTTCAGTGTCTTTGAGCATTAGTCAACATTTAAAATGTAGGTTTTTATGATTCTGGGAGAAGCAATTGCTTCCAAGGGAGAAAACATTCTGTAAATTACATGTAAATGTTTTTACTTGGATGAGTTCTTTTGCATCTGTGCAGAGGATCATTTTAATTTACACAAGAATGAAGGTTTTCCGTGATTGAATGTAGTATGCATGCTTGTGTATCTAATTTCCACTTCATTTATACCAGAGTCTAGCAGACACAAGGGGCATTTTGTTATAATGTAAGTGCTACTTAAAAATAAAATAAAATTATAATAAAAAGCTAAGGATTAGTGTGCCATTTCTAATTTTATTTCAGAGCTGCCCCTCAGAGTGGGTTGGAGCAGATCTGAGTCATGTAATTTGGCATTATGATGCTCTAAAGATACAGGCCATAAAGACTTCATCTCAGGAACAAAACAGATGAGAAACTCAGAAATGTGATTGACTAAAAACAAACCATCTCCCTTATCCCTCACAGCAATACATTTCAGAGTATAGTGTATTCTTCCTAAGTAGGAAACTGTTCTATAAATCATTTCTATTTCTTTTTTCCTTAATCTTTGAGATTATGTAGACTTTTTAAAAATTGAGTATTTGAAAATCCAGAGGATTATAAAGGTATCAACTAGTTTGGTTTCTTCTCTTTGCACCATTAAAATCTTTCACAGAAATAACCAGCTTCTAGTCTGTTTATTGACAGTGAAGAGGATGTGACATTTTGACATTAATCAGTTGCTGGGGTAGAGACAAAGGTGCAAGTTGTGATGTTCTAATTGTATTGTTCCATCACCGCAAATGTAATAATAAAGGCCACTGCAGTGTGGAAATGGGTGTGAATATTTGCCTCTTCCCAATTCAGAACCGCAAGACTTATTTTTATCTTATTAAATCTGCATTATTAAATGCCCTAAATTAATGAAAGGTTATTGCTTAAGAGTTCAAATTCTTATAAACCAGCCAGTTCCAAGCTTTTAGTCCCCAAGCTGCCCCTTCCTCTTTATGGCTTGTTAGGCACAATTACATGTTTAGCATTTTATTTCTACAGATTTTTTTTTCTTCAGTCATTTCTTCCGCCTGGCCATCTTGGGAGGTAAAGTGATGGATTTCTCCATATAACCGAGAGTACTGAAGCTCGGGAAGAATTGGGGCGTCTTACCTAAGATTAGTGCTAGCAAAGAGAGCTGCTAGCTTACCTCCTTTGGGTAGGGCCAGCACATTTCAGGGGATATAGTCCAAGGTGGAGACCAGTGAGCATGTAATATGCTTCCTTTGCATCCACCAATATGACACCTGCTAACTGGCTTTGCAGGGAGACAGGTAGGGAGAAAAAGGCAGCCCCATGGCTAGACTAAAATGGATTTCTCAGGTCACCTGCTGTTGCAATGTCTTTGGGAAGGGCTTGTGTTTTCAGGTTTTGAAACCTAGGTGCCCAATCTCTGTTATTTCAACTAGTTACCTGCCTGCAAAAGCTTAACACCTCCTGTAAAGAATATAATCCTTTGATCACAAATTAATTTTGAACGACTTTCATATTCTCTAAAGCACAGGTATTTGTTGAAGGTACTTATGGCATGTTTCAATGAATCATTCACTTTGAAATAGAAGGGAAGGGTATCAAATAAATAAAAAAAACTTTCAACCTCCTATTTATTTTCTTTATAATATAGGTGGCTTTTGTTTGGCTCATCTTGATTTAATTATTTTATATTAGATGTGCTAATTATACAAACACTAATTATCTGAATTCATTTAATTCTATGGCAGGTTTATCTGACAAATACTGAATTGAATGACAACACCTAAGTATGACTACATGACTTAACTGTCTGTCAGAATATTTGCATCATTGGGGAGTTGTCATCTTGGAAAGAAATAGAAACCTTGAACTATTTATTCACTATGTATTTATTTAATAACAGGATAGAAACCATTTCTTAGACAATGCTGCTTCTAATCTTGCTTTAAAACCAGAATTTAATCCCTAAGATTTAGAAAACTTGGAATAACCTTTTTTAAAAAAGTTCTAAAAATCATGTTCTGTGCCAATTAACTTTATAACTCTAATTATGAATATATTACTTCCTTAAAGTCCAGGAGCAGCCAATATTACCATTGTCTCTCAGGTGGATTCTAAGGCAACCATAACAGTGTTGTATAAACTCAGTAACTCTGAAACAAGTTCAGGTACACATGCAAAGTTTTAGGACTTTTATTTAATAACAAATTTCATCACGTAAGTTTGACTCAGCTTTTCTTTCTTTAAAAACAAAATATGGCCGAGTAAAGATGGCACTTGTAACAAAGTACTTTGTTTGCTCTCTTACCCCAACTTCCTTCAAATAAAATGGTAAAATTTTTAAGAATTAATCCTTCTGGCAAACAAGAAACTGTGCCATGAGGGAATGAGAAATTTTAAGGAATTTGAAAAGCAAATAGGATCAGATCCACAGAGAAAGGGGATTGTCAAAAAGCAAAGCAAAACATAACATAGCAAAACAAAAACAAAAAAACGCTGCTCAGATCAAACATGGGAGAAGGCTACCACTGGGGATTTTCCAGGGACACTGCAAGCTCATGAACAGCGAACACAAATAGGAGGCGAGAGTCTCGGGTTAATGATTGTGGTGATTACACAGCACCTGCACTTGGGGCTGCCTAGACCATGGGCCCTTTTTCATCTTTGGCTTTTGTTGCCTTATGGGCAGCAAAAAAGCCTAGATGGTTTCATGGGAAAACTCTACTATGTGTTTAAAGAACATATAATTCCTATATTACATAAATAATTCCAAAGAAAAGAAAACATGAAAAAGTTTTCCAACTCATTCTTCAAGGCCAGCATAATAAAAGTACCATGAAATAATGATAAAGCTATAATCCAAGGTTATTTCTGAACTTAGATGCAAAAATCTTAAATAAATTGCTTGCAAATCAAATCCAACTGTGCATTAGAAAGGGCATTTCCCAGGAATACAGTCATGGCTCATTATTGATTGCTTACTATATTGTAATATATTGAAAATTAATATCACCATATTAACAGATTCTAAAAATTAGATCTATATGCTCGGCTCTATAGATGCCTAAATGCATTTGATGTAATTCAACACTAAATTCAGACTGAAGGGATGAAACGAAAAAGAGCCACACAAACCCAAAACAAAGCAAAATACCTCTCAACATATACTCAGAATAGAAAGGAAACTTGATAAAGGGCACCTATCAAAAATAAAAAATAAATTTTTGGAAGATTTACCATTAAAGTTACTAAGGAGAGAGGAATGTCTATGTAACAAGTAGACTCTTACGTGACCTCTGCTTCTTAGTGGTCATGCCTTTATGTAATTCCCTCCCGATCAATGTGGGTAGGATCTGTGACTTGCTTGTAACCAAAAGAATATGGGAATATGGCCAAAGTGACAGGAGCTCACTCCCAGATTATGTTATGCTGTGTAAGACTCTGTCTTCCTAGCAGACGCATTCTCTGTCTCACTCTTCGGCTGGCCTTGAAGAAGCAATCTGCCACACTGCGAACTGCCTGTGGACCTGTGGGTGGTGTTTAAGAGCTGAGGGAAGCTCTCAGCCCTATAGCTTCAAAGGAATAAATTCTGCCAACAACTTTAGTGAGCTTGGGTGTGGATTCTTCCCTAGTCGAGCCACCAGATGAGACTGCAGCTTGCGGCTAGTGAGATGCAGAGAACCCAGCTAAGCAGTGCCCACTCTCTAACCCACATAGACTGTGAGAAAATCAACGTGTGCTGTCCAAACTACTAATTTTTGAAAAATTTTTGCAGCAATAGATAACTGATACAATCTATTAGCACCATTACATTTTTGTTAATGTTTATGGGGTTATTTTTAAGAATATGATATAGACCACATTTATGAACACACAATGAACTGCAAGTTTAAAAAGTAGGGGATTGAATGAATTCTAACTATATCTGTCCTATTTATCTATCTATCTATCTGTACACACACACACACACACGCACACACACACAACTGGGAAGGCACCACAATAATTAAGATAAAGAACCCAACCATCATTCCTAAAAGTTTTCTCAGGCCTCTTTGCAATCCCTTCCCTCTCCTGCCCCTCATTACCAGACAACCTCTGGTTTGCTTTCTGTCATTATAGATTAGTTTTCATCTTCAAGAATTCTAGAACATACTCTTTTTTGGTCTGGTTTCTTTCACTGAGTATAATCATTTTGAGATTCATCCATGTGAGAAATGGTACAACTGAGAGTAAATATTAATAATTTATTTCTTTTTTATTTCTGAGTATTACTGTCATTATATAGATAAACCACAATTTGTTTATCTTTCACCTATTGATGGAAACTAGTTGTTTCCAGTTGTGGACTATAACAAATAGAGCTCTGTGAACATTCATGTACAAGTCTTTGTATAAACATATACTTTCATTTCTCTTGGGTAAATACCTAGGAACAGAGTAAGTGGGTTATATAGTATGTATGTTTAAATTTTAAGGAAATGTCAAAACTGTTTTTCAAAACAGTTATGCCATCTTACAATCTCATAATCAGTGTGTGAGAGTTTCAGTTCCTCCACATCCTTGCCAGCACTTGGTATGATCAGTATTTTTTTTTAAGAGACAGGGTCTCACTTGTTGCCCATGCTGGACTGCAGTAGCATCATTATAGCTCACTGCAACCTCAAACTCCTGGGCTCAAATTATCCTCCTGCCTCAGCCTCCCAAGTAGCTGAGACTACAGACACATGCCACCTACCTTGCTAACTTTTTTAATGTTTTATAGAGACAGGGTCTTGCTATGTTGCCCAAGCTGGTCTTGAACACCTGGCCTTAAGCAATGTTTCTGCCTTGGCCTCAAAGTACTAGAAGTACAGGTATGAGCCACCGTGCCTGGCCAGATCAGTCTTTTTAATTGTAGCCACTTTCTAGTATGCAAAGAGTGATATCTCATTGTGATTTTAATTTGCATATCCTTGATAACTAATAATGTTGAGCATATTTTCATGTTTTTATTTTTCATCCATGAATCTTCTTTGTTAAAGTGTCTATTTAAATTCGTTTGCCCATTTTATATTGGATATTTTTATTACCAAGTTTTGAGAGGTTTTATGCAATCTGGATAAAAGTCCATTATCCAATATCTGATTTAAAAATACTGTTTGCCATGTGTGGGTCATCATTTTATTTTCTTACTAGTGTCTTTCAAAGAGCAGAAGTTCTTAATTTAGATGAAGTTCAATTTATCATTTTTTTTCTTTTATGAATCATAAATCCTGAAGAAAATCTTTGTGACCTTGGGTTAGGCAATATTTTCCTAGCATTTCTGTCTAGGAAAGGTCACAAATATTTTCCTTAGTAATCTTCATAAATTTGTATAGATCAAAGTTTCCCTCTGTTATTAATTCCCTCTGCTTGAAGGACTGTTAACATTTTTTGTAGTGCAGGTCTGATAGTGATGAGTTCTTCCACCTTTTTTATATCTAAAACATTTTCACTGAGCCTTAATTTTAAAAAATATTTTAACTAGGTAAAGAGTTCTAAGTCTACAGTGTTATCAGTTCAGCACTTTTTAAGTTGTTGGGGCACTGTCTCTTACCTTGTATTGTTTCCAGGGAGAAATCTACTGTCATACTTATCTTTGTTCCTTGGTACCTAATGCCTTTTTTCTCTGGCTGCTTTTGAGATTTTCTCTATATCTCTGTTTTAAGCAATGTGTTATGATGTTCCTTAGTATAGTTTTCTTCATATATTTCTTGTGCTTCTGATTTGTTGACCTTCTTAGATCGGTGATCTATAAAACTATAATTGTTTCCATCAAATTTGGAAAGATTTTGGACATTTTCTCTTCACAGTTTTTTTGGTTTCTCACCCTCTTCTCTCCTTTGTTTACTCCAGTGACATGTATAATTGGTCACTTGAAATTATCCTCAGTTCGATGATGTGGTGTTAATTTTTTTCAGTTATTTTTACTCTTCATTTCATTTTAAACAATTTCTATCTCTGTGTCTTCAAGTTCACTATTTTTTTCTTCTGTCATGTCTAATCTGCCATTAAACCCATGCACCATATTTTTAATCTCACATATTTATTTTTAATCTTTAGAAGTTTTATTTGGATCTTTTCAGTATCCTCCACACCTGTACTTAATAAGTTCAATCTTTGCTCTAGTTTCTTGCATACATGGAATACAGTTGTGATAACTGCTTCAAAATCCTTGTCTACTAATTCTATAATTTGTGTCCTTTCTGAGTCAGTTTCGATTGATTGATTTTCTCCTGATTAAGTTTTGTATTTTCCTGCTTTCCTTACATGGTGTATAATTTATCATTAGATGCCGGACATTTTGAATTTTATCTTATTGGTTGCTACATTTTTATAGTCCTGTAAATATTCTTGATCTTTGTTCTGTCACATGATTTGGTTCAAAGCATTAAATATTTTCCCGTATTACCGAGGCAAGACCCTTCTTAGTGTCCTAACATGCTCCCAAATGACAAAGTGATTCTGACCAGAGGTAATCTGGCTGTTGAGAATGCACACGACTACTGGCTCTGTGTGGGCGGCAGGCACTCTTCATTCCAATCCTTTGGGGTGAACATCCTTTCCCTGGGCTCAGACAGTTTTCTCATACACATATGCATTGATCAGGACTCAACGGAATTCCCACAGGGAACCCTTGGCAGATTTCTAGGGTTCTCTCTCTGTGCAGCTCTTTCCTTCACTCAAGCTACAACCACGCTGGTGTCCCTGGACTTCCAACGCTGTCACCTTAACTCAAGAGGACTGCCAGGTTTCTGCCTGGGTTCCCCTCTCTCTGCACTACGGCTTAGAAACTGTCTTGAGGAGCGAGGCTGGGGCTATCATAGTGTGCTCACTTTTAATGACATGGAAAATATTAAATTTTATGAACTATAAAAAAAACACTATAAACAAGTATAAAGGGAAATGTGAGATTGCAGAAAAATGTTTTTTACATGTATAGCAGAAAAAGGATTAATATTTAAGATAAAATATAGATCATTAAGGGAAGAAAAACCCAAGATAATAATGGTCAAATTCACAGAAGAAAAAATATACATGGCTAAAATACATATAAACTTATACTTGACCTAATTATTCACCAAGGTAATATAAACAAGGTATACTTTTTTCAGTTATCCGATAGCAAAAAATAAAAAGATTAATAAATTTCAGTGTTGGCACAAATGCATGGCAATGGAGAGTCACAGAGACTATAGATAGCTGGACAGCCTTATTTGAAGAGAAGTTGTCTATTAAAAGATTAGATGCATATGCTGTTTGACTCAACAATTCCAATTCTGGCAGTCTGTCCTATATTAAACCTGTTTGTACTCGTGCAAATTTTTAAGGGAGGAATCACTGAAAATAAAATTGAAAACCAAGAAAGTGGAAATCCGCAAAATGGTCATCCATTGAAAATGGCAGAGTTCACTGTGGTGCATTCATGTTGCAGAAAACGATCAACCTACTAAAAAGAATGTGGTAGTCCTCTATGATTAACATCTGGATATTCCTAAAACATGGTTAAGTGAAAAAAGTTACAGAATAACCTATCTAAGAGCTCCCATGTAACATTATGTAAGACTATATATTCTTACAAAGATGTAAACGCATAAAAAAGATTGGAAGACTGTGAATTCAATGTTCAGCCGTGACTACCTCTGGGGGAGGGGGGATTTGAGAGCAGGTTAGAGGGAGACTCGCATACTCTACATGACTCTGTACTGCTTGAATTCTTACAATAAATAGTCTATGTACTATTTGTATCACTATAAAATTAAAATACAGGGAAAATGCAATGCCTAAACAAAGGGGAGAAGAATAAAGTCAAAGAGAGAACGAATGGAAGGAAAAAATGCAGTCGTGAGATTTATGACTGACTGGTGGATGCCATGTGGAATACTTAAGTCGGTTTATTCATTTGTGGTCTGTTTTGAGGGGACCACAGGATACAGAGGAGCATAATAGAATTTTAGGGGTTTTGTAAGTAGTCATTATTCATTTGTGGAATGTGGATTTGGGGCTGCATGATGAGATTAAATGTGTAAGAGAAGCAATTCCATTTGAGGATAAGGGAAGGCAGAGGCTTTCAAATCTTCAGCTGATTGTTAAGGACAGACAGGTAATATAAAAATCTAATGTAAGAAAATGTAGTTTAAAAAATGAGAAATCCATTTCTGAACTCATTTAAGCTTTCTCCCAGATCTGAGATGAAAGCTCATCAGCTGTAAATACCCAGTGCTTTCCACCGTGACCATGTTTAAATTAAAACAGAAAAACCTGGAGTTTGATAGGAAAGCAGAGGCCCATGGCGTGAGCCTGTGCCCAGAAAAGGAAGAGCAGAGGCTAAGCCTCCTTGCTGGGTCCTGTTTCGCCTGACTGCAGCCCTCCTTCAAATTCTGTGTTTCTACAGAATGTTTGTTTAAGCAAGAATTTGTCACTGGGTCCACAGCCCTATCCAGCAGTCAGGGTGCACCAGCTCCTGGCAGTGAGTATGATCACGTTGTACAGCCAGCCTTGGGTGACAGCGGCAGAAGAGGCAGGCTCTCCTGGGTGATGCTACCAGCCCCTGACACTGTCCTCTCTCTCTCCATCTCTCCATCTCTTCCTCCCTCCCTCCTTCCCTCATTTTCTCCTTCCCTCCCTCCCTCCCTCCCTTCTTTCCTTCCTTCCTTCTTTCATTCTTTTATTCAATGCAACAGTCATGTATTGAGCAGTTACCATGTCAGGCATTGTTCTAGTGCAGATGCTAGAAATAACAGCAGTGACCACAACAGAGGAAAAGCCCTCACGGCTATACTTCCTTCCCTCATAGTCTATTTTCAGAATTCAAACTTCTGAATATGAAAATTGGCTTTCATATCAGGGAGAGTATTCATTGATTGTGAATATCTTGCTATATTTTCTAGTAGTACTTATAATATTCATTGCAAATACATTAACATTTTAGTTTATAAACTAGGCCCATCATTACTTTAACTTAGTAGGAATTAAGCTCCCGGGATAGAGTTCTGTTTGTACTGACAAAATTCAGACGAGGGACCTGTATTTCTGAGTCTCACATCCAGAGTTCTGCTGCCCTAAGGCCCTGGCTTGGTTCGCTCCTGGAATTACAGCTTTTCCCCATCTCTCAAACACCTCTGTAATATGCAATCCTTAGTGAATGGCCCCAGTCTCTAATTAATTAAAAAGAAAACGATCAGAGAACTTGAAACAGAGGCAGGATGGGAGGGACAGCTCTCTAACACACAGCAGCGGCAGGTGTGGGGTGGTGGCCCTTAGAGGCACGCAGCATCTACTCACACATTTTGAAATTCCTTCAGATTGGATTTAGGTCCTCCCCAGACTCTATTGCACAACTGTAATACTCTCCTCTGAGCTTCTAAAAAAAATAACTCTAGATCTCTTCAATTACTGGCATTTTTTTACAATAATAATAATAATAACATTTTTAAAGTATTAGTATAAGTTAGGAACTGTAATTAGTATTTCACATCCTCACAGCCACACTAGGAGGTAGGTGGTGTTATTGTCCTCATTTTACACAGGAGGAAACTGAGGATTAGAAGTCAGCCACTGAGGGAAGATCAGCTTTCAGAGTCACCAGAATCAAGCTTTGAAGCCTGACAAGCCCAAGGTCAGGCCCTCAGCTGTGACACACTTGCCACCGTCGATGTCATCTTCTGAAGGATCCGGACAGCCAGTGGCTGTCACTCCTCACACTGGCCGCTCTTTATGTACTCGCTTCACCTGGCCACTTCTTTATGATCCAAATTCCCATGTGCTCGAGAGGACTCTGAAGCCCAGGGGGATGAGGTGATTTGCCCCGAGCCACATTTATTATTATATTGATAAATACCTAGTCAATCAGAGGTTGTCTGGTAATGAGGGCAGGAGAGGGAAGGGATCACAAAGGGGCCTGAGAAAACTTTTAGGAGTGATGTTTATATCCTTTATCTTCATTATCATGGTGTCTTCACAGTTGCGCGCGTGTGTGTGTGTGTGTGTGTGTGTGTGTATCTATGTAGCTCGATAGATGCAGTCAGAATTTATCTAATTGCACACTTTAAATTTGCAGTTCATTGTATGTCAATAAATGTGTTCTATATCACATCATTTTAAAAAAAACCTTGAAACATTAAAAAATATATATTGGTGATATTAGACTGTATTAGTTATCTATTGATTTGCCCAAACTCTTTTATTTAGTAACTTATGATCCAGAACTGGATGCCAGAATCTGACTCCAGAGCTCATGCTCTCAACCATCGCATTCCACAACCTCTCAGTTATTATTATTTAAACTAACACAAAAACCAATGTAAAGCACGGCGACGTGATGCACAAGATTGTCATAAGGTTAAGGGACACACACTTAGCAGGAGGCTGGCTGTTGATCTTCCTTTGTTGAATAAACTCCATTTTTTTGTCTCCCTCTCAACCTGGTAGCTTCCACCAGATCAGTTCAGAGCAGCAGAGAACCTGTTGATACTGTTGCTTTATCTGTTTTACACTTTTACTTCCAGTCAGCAGCTTATGAATGCATTCACTTTTGAGTATTAAAGGTAAACTGCTCTTATTAATTTTATAGCCACCTTTTGTTTTTTTTTAAAGATGAACTATTCTTAAGCAGACCTTCTCCCATTTTTGTACTTATAGAGAGATAATTTGGGTGTATTCCTTTCTAGTCCTTTCTCTAGATATAATTTACATATGCATGTTTATATAAAAACTCATATATACATTTCTGCTTGATAACCTACTTGTTTTTCTTAATCTATTTCATGAATATTTCTCTGTATCATGCAATACATGGAGAAATATATATATATTAATCACAAATTATTTTCAAAGGCTGCATAGTACTCCATTACACAGATGTACTTTATTTAATCCATCATCCCTCAGAGGACTCTTGTGCTCTTTTCCACGTGTCTAACACCACATTTTTAATATTGACTTGTTAGGTCACCCAGATAAATAACTTCCCAATATGCCTAGTTCCCAATGGTGTAATTCTGAGATTTGTCCTGATGCTGTTGTCCAATGATGCCAGAAGTGCGTCTGCAAGGCCTACTGAGGGAAAACATTTCGCTAAGCAGTATTTAAACTCCCTCTTATGCAATTCTTTAGGAAATGTCATATTAAACACCACAGAAAGAGACCCCATTTATCTCCGGGGACATGAATATGCATATGAGCTTATACAGATAGTTTTATATTCGCATATAATTAATATTTTTAGTGTGTTTTACCATATACAACATATAGACACTATGTCACATAATCCTCAAGAAAAGCCCAGTTTACCAATAAAGTAACTGAGCCTCATTTTTTTGAAACCACCTGTCCAGTAAGTAGCAGAAAAGGGACTCACATCTGGGCCTTATTATAAACTCTGGTATATGAGGATTACATTTTGATTCATTAGCATTTCAGCAATAGGAGGTATTAGCATATCAGCTTTGCTTAAGGCAAAGTGGAGTTTTTTCATCTCACCTCTCATTAATAAAAATTATTTTGCAGGAAATAATTGCTACAAAACTTGATTAGTTAAAAACCAATAGCCTAATTCCAGCATCAAGAAATATAGGCATTGATTTTTGTTTGCTGAAAAGTGCAGCTTAGGAGGAACCCAGGGCAGCCCTAAGCACTGTCCCTGTCTTCCCTTGCAGATGCTGAACTGCTATCCTTTATGCATTGTCATTTAGAGGTGGCAAAGTCCTTAACAGCTGTTACAAGTGCAACAATAAAACATGATTTTTCTCCCCTGGAAAATGCCCTTGTTACAGTGCTCAAAAATGAATTAGAGATGATTTCTTTGTTGCCCCTATGGACCTTTAACTGGAATATATTCAAGGCTTTCTGTAGCTCGCATCCTTATAAATTTATTCTTGTCAGGTCTAGCCACGTATCAGGCTCCCAGAGTGAAATATGAGAATGAAAATGGAAGCAGAATCAGGTGCTGACACATTTGCCAGAGGAATTCAGAGTGAGGGAGACAGTCCAAGGCAAAGAGGTAAGCCCAAGATAGAGTATCGCAGGTGGCATCCGCTGTTTCCTCCTTATTCTGCCATTGTTCAGATGCCGTAAAGCTGAGCAAATGAGAGTAATGAAAGATTTGATTTTGTTATTGTGCCCTGGCTTTGGTGACAAACATACACCCCAAAATAATGATGAAAGCACATGGCACTTCAACACAGAGGATGCAAGATTGAAGAAAGATGCTGAATGGTTTGACCTTGGCCACATTAGAAAATCAAATTGCCTATAAGAGCCCCATAGCAGGTTAAGGTCTTTCCCAGTAAACAGAGACACCATATCAAACCAGCCACGCTAGTCCCAAGCAATTTCAACTGGAAATATTGTCTTCAAAGGGGATTTTGGAAAACAGGCCTCCAAAGTCAGGGAGATTTAAAGAGACAGCTGGCCTTAAGCACTAATATTTGATTAGTGAAGGCAAGAGGGAGTGTTGCACGTGGTAGAGCTTTAGCAAACCTATTTTGTCTTAAAATGTTTTTCAAGTTTTATGTACCCTCTCTGTGATTAAGGTGTTCTCCAGATAGTCTGTGCACCTGAGAAGGCTTTGGGGAACTTTGCTATTTGTCTGTTACTTTATGAATTCCCCCAAAAGGTCACATTAGTATATTTTTCCTTTGATTCAATTCAATCTGTAACACATCTATTGAGTGCATTGTGCAGTGGAGTGGAGGGGCGTGAGGGATAGGATGTCTGAGGCCTCGTCCCTGCCCTCCCAGAGCTCATCATCACCGCAGAGACACTCGGAGTAATGACTGGAAGGCTCTGAGATAAGGGTTGGACGCTGAGCTGGAGCTGGGGAAGCTCAGAATCAGGACAATTTATTCTGCCCGTAGACTTGAAAGAAGGTTCCGTGGTGCCAAAGAAGCTGACCTCAGAGCCCCGGAGGCAGAGGAAGTATATGCCCAGGTTAGCCGGGAATCTCTGCAAGACAGTGAGCAGCATGACCTGGCTGGCAGGAAGGAAGGGTGGGTGTGGGGAAGGGATGTGCAAAAATTAACCCAATAACAGGTCGGGCGCGGTGGCTCACACCTGTAATCCTAGCACTCTGGGAGGCCGAGGCAGGCGGATCGCTCAAGGTCAGGAGTTCAAAACCAGCCTGATCAAGAGTGAGACCCCATCTCTACTAAAAATAGAAATAAATTAATTGGCCGACTAAAAATATATAGAAAAAATTAGCCGGGCATGGTGGCGCACGCCTGTAGTCCCAGCTACTCGGGAGGCTGAGGCAGAAGGATTGCTTGAGCCCAGGAGATTGAGGTTGCTGTGAGCTAGGCTAACGCCATGGCACTTATTCTAGCCTGGGCAACAGAGTGAGACTCTGTCTCAAAAAAAAAAAAAAAATTAACCCAATAACAGAAAGAGCAACAGAGAATGGATTTTAGAATAATATTATTATTTAAATTAATATGGGAATAGTAAATATCCTCCTGGCTAAAATATTACACAGTGGGAGTTCTTTTAAAAATTCACTGGAATAATAGAAAAGAACATTAATTTTAAAAAGCATATCACCAGCAGAGTTTGCAGTCTGGGTTCTGGCTACAACAGTTATTCTTCAAATCTTCATAGCACTGTAACCAAGACCAAGCTCGTACCACTCACCACAGGACAGCCAGTAAGGTGAGAGGCAAGGTGTTGGGGCAAGGAAAGCGACTTTTATGCAGAGAGCCAGCAAACCAAGAAGATGGTGGAATGATGTCCCAAAGAACCATCTTAAGTTAGTATGAACTTGAGGTTCCTTTTTATCTTCAGGAAAGGGGAAGCAGGGAGGGGTTAGGTTGCAAGGAGTAACTGAGGAATGCAGATATCTGGGGGTCTGTGAGGGTCTGAGGAGGTTGTAAAACTTCTTTGCTCTTGGTCAGTTAACTTGGGAGGACGAAGGTCAAGATGTACCTATAAATTATTAATATAGCATTGTTACTCGTATGTGTGCGTTCCTTAACTCCCCGGGAGTAAGTTTTGGGAAAGGGACGGTTGTCACCATTCTTCTAGCCTGAGTGCAGATAGATCTAAGCAGATACTTTTAACCTAAAGGATGCTACCACAGGGGATAAGAAGCAAAATGGAGATGGTCATGCGAAGCCTCCCTCTCACTGTTACCACAGTGATACTGAAGCATTGATACCACGGCAACATTAACCGAACTCAAAAACACCGTGCTCAGCAAATAGAGGCCAGTCACAAATGACTACATATTGTTTGATTCTATTTATGTGAAATACCTAGAACAGGCAAATATATAGATACAGAAAGTAGATTTGTGGTTGCTGGGTGGGGTGGGAGTGACTTCGTATGGGGATGAGTTTTCTTTATGATGCTAAAAAAAATTGTTCTAAAATGAGAGTATGATTAGATTAGATTATGCTCTGTAACTGTACTAAAAATGACTGATTGTATGTTTCAAAAGAGTGAAGTTCACAGTATGTGAATTATATCTCAATAAAGCTGTTTTTAAAAGCCGTCTTAGCCCCAGATTTACATGCTTAACCACAAGTTTCACTTGCAGGTTTAGACACAAACTAGAGAGGAGGGAAGATGACCTGCCTGGGCTGCGTCGCAAGCTCACTGAAATGCATCCTGGGTAGGGAGCAGGTGACCCTTCCTAAACTGCATCACCAGCCTCAGGCCTTAGGTCACCTCACTGCCCCGGCGCTGCCCAAAGGGGGCTGATGTGGAGGAGCACGGCCAGGTCAGCTCCTGTGCTTAGACATTTGCAGAAAATGACCAGAGCATGAAGATCTCTTCTAACAGTAACCCCAGGGCAAGACCGAAAAACATGGTGGAGTGGAAAGAGAACTGGCCTCAGGAGAGAGACCAGGGTCATGACCCAGCTCAACTGTGTACTAAATAGTCGTGTGGCTTGGGGCAAATCACCTCATCCCCCTGGGCTTCAGGTTCTTCTCCAGCAAATGGAAATTCGGATTATAAAGAAGTGGCCAGTGTGAGGAGTGACAGCCCCTGGCTGTCAGGAGCCCCCAGAAGGTGACATTGACTGCGGCAAGTGTATCATGGCCGGGGCCCTGGTCCAGGGCTTATCAGGCCTTGAAGCTTGAGATGGGTGACTCTGAAAGCTGATCCTCCTTCAGTGGCCATGCGAAGCAGGCCCATGGGACTTTGACTTACATGCCAGCTTGCAGATTTATAAATTCACAGCAAGAAATGTGATTGCCAACGGGACTCCATACCCCTATCTTCCAGCCAGTGCATCCTCCCCCTTCAAAAATTCTAAATCAAATGCCAAATTATGATCAGAAGGTTACTCAGTGAGCACTAAATCAAAAAAGGGATTCTGGGCTCTCATAAACCAGAGGTTCAATTTATGGTGGTAATTTATTCATCTACCGCTAGGAATGGATAGGCTAGGTTGTGTGCTTAGGTCAGAGTTGCCCTCCCCTGGAAGTGCCTGGAGGGACACTTCCTCCCTGACTCAAGGATCTTTTTACCAAACTCACCAACAACCCCACTACCAAAGATCAGCATCTTACTGAGTTCTTCATACTGTCTATTAGCATATAGCCAACTTTTTGCTCTTTTTATTTCTGTGTCCGGAAACATTGTCTCCAAGGTCTCTTTTTACATAATCTGGTCTTATTAATTGTATGTAAATGTAGTTTACCTTTAGGAATTTGGGGAGAGCTTTGCTATTTCACCTTATAGCAGATAATCATGTAGCATCTCATATGTAACTTACATATACATATGTAAGTATACATGTTTATATATCTACACATATAATGATCGCATATAATCATGATCAAGCAAATAAAAATATATCATCATGTAGCCAATAATAAGATCATGCTGATGATTGTGAAAATCAAATAAGATAATGGTATTAACCGTGCATTGAAAACTTTAAAGCATTTTCCTCATGCAAGATATTAATCACCAACCCTGGGACACATCCTATTTGGGGGTATCACCATACACAACCTAGATACACTGGAGTTGTGGGACTTGGTGCTAAGGACCAGCTGGAGAGGAGGTGATTGCCCAAGGCAGATGTCTCAAGCTGCATGCCCTTGGGATAGCTCAGGCCCATAATGTGTTTTCGTAAGGCCTACAGAGTTTTTTAGATTTTCAATGGATTGCCAATATTTAAAAATTATAATAACTCACATTAGAATAACTCACATGTTTTTTTCACTTCTATTGAAAAAATAGACTATCCAGCAAGGCTGGGCTTATATGCTCGCATGACAGCAATAGCAACGTCCTTAGAGAAGGTGTGAGCTCTCCAGCATGCCGCAGACCTCACCACTCCCTCTTGTCTTACTCCAACCTGTTCTACTCATTTGCTTTACTGAGTTGGCATGTTTAGGCATTTGAGTTGTGACCCCTGAATGTGGAATGATTTCAGGGGTTCAAGAAAGTTCCCCCTTGCAAAAAACCTCTTCTATTTCCTCCCTGATAGTTGTTATTAACTTATAAAAACTAAAGGCTCACATTCCACAATTAGATAGAAGAACTCATACCCCAGGTAGAGGTAAATTATTCATACTAAGTTATAAAATTGTTAACTTGGGCCCCTTCCTGGGTAGAAATTTTAGACGAGTTGGGAGATAGACTTCTGGGTCTAGCTTCTAGGAGGCAGGCCAGTGAAGGGATCCCATAGAGAGAAGGAATGAGGGAAGAAAGACGGTACACAGGTAATGCTAAAAGCAAGCCTGCATCTATAATATATGATAGTTTTCTTGGAATGCATCTCTTTTAGGACAGACTCAATTCTCCATAAAGTCTTGAAGACTAAGTCCTAATCTGCAGTCCCCCGGAGCTGCGCCAACAAGAACGTGTTGTTGGTTTTCAGCTAGCACAGTTCTGCACTAGGGAATGATTAAAACAGCCATAGAGCAAGGACCGCTACCCTACCTGTCAGCCCCCGTGGAGGGCGGATCAAAGGAGAGGGGAAGCTTGTGACACATGGCTTCTGTACACCAAAAGGGCTCACGTGAAGCAGTGATTATGATCATTTTCTTGATGTTGAGTTGATAAAGGTTTATCAGCCGTGGTACAGTCTCTGAAACATGCAAGGAATTTGCAAGAGCTCACTGGGAAACAAGCCAGTGGTGCTATTTTGTCTTTTGTCATCGTGCTGGAGACGCAGAAGTGGACACACAGGTCCTCCCTAATGAGCAGTGTCGCGGTGGCGAAACCAGCCCCGGAATGAGCAGGATTGCCCTGGCTCATGATGCTGACGCAGGTGAGAGACGAGACAGGGGCTAATGGGTGCTCGGTCGGCATGTCACCCGCCAACAGGAAGTGAAGAATTGCAGGAGTTACCTAGGTAATTCTAGGACAACAGAAACCCTCTCTATTTTCTCACTAATTGTGCCAGTTATCTACGTGGCTTTGAATGTAGGCAGCTCGCCTACGCAAACACAACAAGCCAACCTATTGCTGGCAGATCTGAGGAAGGAGAAGGACAGGTGACCACTGAGATTAGATGTAAATGCCACTTGTCATGTTTTTATTTTTTTTTTTCAAAAGGATAAAATTTTAGTCTGTCCTTTGGGGAGTTATTATAAATGTTTTGCCTAATCTCATTTTCTCTATTATAAAAGAAAAAGCTAAGGATTTTGTCAGAAACATCACTAAATTTATTTATTTACCTGAGTAAGGTCTAAGTGCTGAGAACCTAATTTATCTGAAGGGAGCATAGTTGTATGCACACAGAAGAAATAGCATTAACATCTGAAGAGTGTGATGGCTGGGGTTCAAATCATACTCGAATTACTAGCTATATCACTCTGAGCAAGTCACTTGACATCTCTGTGCCTCAGTTTTTTCATCTGTAAAATGGGATAATGACAGTACCAACATCACAGAGATGTTATGAAGATTAAATAAGTCAAGATATGTAAAGAACTGGAATAGTGCCTGCCCACACAGTGTACTCAGTAAATGTCAGCTAGTTTATGGTTTGTACATTCATATACATCTATGTGTTCATATAGAAGTAGGATAGTTAATTGAAGCAGTAAGTTATTTAAAACACATTTATCTCCATTATGAGTAAGGGCAAAGCAATTTTATACAAATAAGAGAGTTCATTAGGTGTCCTTAAAGATAGCAGAAGTAACAATTTGGTGTGGTTAAATAAGAACTTGTCTTCTCCTTTGCTTTAGTTTATTCTGGGCTTGTTCATTATGTTAAAAGACTATGTGCTCTTCCTATAGTAGTATTTTCCACACTGGGTTAAATAAATTCTGTGTCGAACATTTTCACATTCTGATGTGATAATTTCTGTTATATTCGGGGTGGTGAAAAATCTTCTGCCAAGCTGCTAGAACTAGGTATGAAGATTGAGCCAGGCACGGTGGCTCACGCCTGCATTCCCAGCACTCTAGGAGGCGGAGGGAGGAGGATTGCTTGGGGTCAGGTGTTCAAGACCAGCCTGAGCAGCATAGTGCGACCCTGTCACTACAAAAAGATAGAAAAATTAGCCTGGCGTGGTGGCAGGTGCCTGTAGTCCCAGCTACTCGAGAGGCTGAGAAAGGAGGATCGCTTGAGCCCCAAAGTTTGAGGTTACAGTGAGCTATAATCACATCACTGTCCAGCCTGGGCAACAGAGCAAGACCCTGTCTCAAAAAAACCCCCAAAAAACAAATATAAAATAAATGAAGGTATGAGGATTGGCATCTACGTCGGGAAAAGTGGAAAAGAATCAGAAACTCAACCACAACAATGGAAGCTTCGATCTGTTCAATTGCTCAGCATTGATTCTATAGGCAGCCCTAGGAGGTGTTGGTGAGACCTGATGCCATGCCTTTTATAGGTAGGACATTAGTAAGCAGCCCTGCATATTTATTTATCCATGTGGATTTCCTTATACTTCATTAGGAATCCCATACCAACATCTCTGTCCCATTTTCTGTTTCTATCAACTAGTCAACTTCTGAGTTATTAAAGTCTCTAAGTCTCTCAGCCCTTACATGATACTTAATGATATTCTTTATATCCAAAATGTCCCTGTCTCCTCTTTCCTCATTCGCTTCAATATTGTTTCTTGTTCAGAAATCAATAGTCTCCCCTTGTGGCACAGGCCCTGAATATCATCTGGTATTACGTTGCTTTCATAATTGCGACTCCAATTTAAGCCTTGAATAGTGTAGTGATCAAGAGAAAAATCAATCATTCTTGGTCCAAATGGCCCCACACATATCTGAGAGATGGCTCTAAACAGTTGTTAGAACTATGTTCATTTGACATTTATCACATTTAAAAATACCTAGGTATCAAAGCCACATTACAAAATACAGTTAGGGTTTAAACTGTCCCTGAGGTGTAATGTGAATGAAAATACACTGAGAAAGTTTGGGCCTTGATTTAGGTCTGAAAAATTCTTTGTTCTACATCGTCCTCTTAGAGAGTCACAGAGCTCATTTGCATATCCTTGTGCTCTGAGTAGCACATGTTAATGAAATACGTTAACCTTATTTAATCTAATATTTTATTTTTTGGCCATGGGAACCTTGTTTTTTCTCAGAACCCAGATTAATCTGTCACCAAACAAATCATCGGCAAACTCTTTCAGAAAACAGATTGAAAAAGTTGACTATTTCCCTGTAGCTACCTGTGATTAAGGCTAATAAAAGATTTAATTCTTCTCTTAATACTAATTGATTTTAATTGTGGGAAATATCCTGTGATCTTGTATTTCTCATTCACCATCCTGACCTTGTCCACTGACTTTCTAATCATTCTTCAAAGGGCAGCTTAAATATCTCTTCTTCTTGAAACTTTTTCTAATCCTCTCTTTGTTTACCCTTAAAAGCAGTTTTCTACAGCTCTCTTATCACATCCTGATTTTTATTATAATTATGTGTTCACCTCTAGGTTCTGAAGTTAGAAATGGCACAAAATTCCTTTTTAGACTCCCTATAAACTTAGTTTAAAATGAGTGCTTAATAAATATTTTTTTGGCTAAATTGTGAGACATCAGTTTTATAAGCCTTCCAAGAATTCATTTGCCAGAAATGATCTTTTAAGGCCACAATTTTATTTGCCATCTATAATACCAAAAGTTAAGGAGTAGTGTTAATTATTTCTTCTATGAAGTCAGGCCTCAAAGAGGGTTGGCAAATCCTTGAACATACAGTTATAGTGGAGTCACTGTTCCATGGCTAATTACTTATTAGTCATTTCATTGCTAATGTGATTAATCACATTAATATAAACCTTTATGTTGATTTTGTAAAATACATTACAAGATAGGTCAATATCCTGGCCCTCATTATATGGTTGGAGAAAGAAGACATAAAAAGTTGATCTGATTGATTTCCTCAAGGTTATTCTTTATGGGAAAGACAGAACAAAATAAACACTTAATCCTAGTCAATTTCTAACACACTGAACATCTTCTGACTGTAACTTTGGGGACTAAGGAAATGAATGTTTTTGCTAAATATGCACCTTGATCAGTACAGATTCAGAAATGAAGTACAGCCAATGGCATTTTGTAGCAACAGTCATTTCAAGATGGTGGACTGACCCACAAACGGAATCTGATTTGCTATCAAATATGTGTGTGTAATGCTAGGAAGCTTAAGCAGCTATTTCTATAAATATTAGATTTTTTAATAAAAATTCTAAGGTAATTTAATATGCTAAGAGATACTGAATTTCCAAGGTGGTACTATGAGTCTTTCCAGATGTCTTTGTCTATGGGGCCGACCGTATGAAATTTTGCCCTACATTCTCCACATTGCATAGTATCACTCTGCTCCCGGGAGAAGCCTCTTAGCCACTCTGTACTTGCTGTCTCATTCCTGTGTGTCATCCCTCTGTGGCAGTAACTGCCAGCTATTCACCAACATCGGTTCCTCCCCTCTTTAATGGCAACTGGATATACCCAACTGTATCTCTCAGCCTCCCATGTGGCCACAGACTAGTTTTCTCCAGTGGAATGTTTATGGAAGTGATGTGCATAACATATAGGCTTGCCCTCAAAGGCTTCCAAATGTGCTCCTCTGTGTTCATCCCATCATGCCCTGTGGCCAGACTAGAGCTACCAGAGGAGGCCACATGTTAAAGATGGCAGAGCTAGGGCCCAGCGTGGATCTTTGAATAACTGAGTGTAGCAGAGCCCTGGCCACCTGGCACACCTGATTGGATTATAAGAGAAAGAAAAAAATTCTAGAATGTTTGAGCACTACAGTTTGGGTCTATCTGATATAGCAGTTTGTCCTGTCTTAACTGATATACTCCTGATTTCTCTTCCCCAAGCCAGATTCCTTTGCCACAAAATCTGTGACTCACCTCACACCTGGTTGCTCGGACCGAGCTTCCATTTCTCACCATCACCTCGCAGCCCCCACAAACTAAATTACTGCTTCTGCTTGCCAGCTTTACCAAGGATATCTCTTTCTTCTGTCAGATACTTTGAATTTGGAAGAAATTCTACCATTTGGCCAACCTTTTACATCACCCATATGTATATATTCCCCATTAGCACATAACTCAAAACGAACCTGATGCTTTTAAAATGGAGTTGATTCTTATTTTTTTATTTAAAATGTAATGTGTTCATTTTAGATATTTTAGAAAATACAGATAAGCAAAAATGAGAAAACAAAATCATCTCTGATTTCACCAACCAGAAAGAATCACTGTCAATGTTTTGGTATGTAACTCAGTGGTCATATAGAAAACAGTGAAGTTGAAAATGAAAACTTTGGTCTATTTAAACCCACAGGTGTTCTGATTTTCACATAAATGAAATATACCAGGGAGCCCCAGAAAATTAATTGATTTTAAAGAAGGGTAAATATCAACTTATAGATGAGTTCAAAAAATCTGTGGGCCCACAAAATAATTTTCTCATAAGTTTCCTCTAGACTCAACCATAGGGATAGATTCGCAGCTCTCTTGCAAAGCCCCATTCTGTGAGACCCACTAGACGATGAGCAGTTTGATGGCTGTTTGGGGCCTTTTCTCGTGTTGTATCCCAGCACCTTCTACACAGTGTGATCTCAGGAAATGCTTTTGAATTAATATGGCCACAGACAGTTTGTAAGTTCTGTCTTCAGGTATTCCTTAGGGACATAATAATGTAGTATCCTATACTGAATTGCCTGAGACTTGAAAATCCTTTTAATGAGGAAGAGAAAAAAAATAATTTCTGGAGATTTTCCCCCATGGTTATTTTTACTTGCTTTTCTGCTGATACTTTTTTCTCTATTTCGATTGCCTTTATCTTCGTTTCTGCTTTTTGGCAATATTGGCAGGACCTGGAATTCATCCACAGACAGAAAATTAGACTTAGAATGGATTTTTAGTTGCACTTGTGAAGATGCACCAACTTTCTTACCCGCCTCTGGGCCTTGCATCTTTCACTGGTGAAATGAGAGAGTTGGACTCAATTGCCCCCGACATGCCTGCCTTCGGGCTTTTGCACTCCCGGATTCTACAGATCTGGCCAACAGAACACCCCTTGAACATGCTCGAGGCTGAAGAGGGCTAAGGCCAAGCAATAAATCCATCTGGTGACTGCCATTGAGAGGTGCCTGGAGCAGTGACTTATTCTCAAAGAACGCCCCTTCCCTGTCAATGCTTAGCCAGCAGGGAAAGTTGCTGGAAAGGCACTGGTAGGATAATTTGTAAGTCATCTTTGGTAGGATATCAAGAATCAGTGCTCAATCAGGTGGGAGCAGTAGACACATAAAATCTTAAACTACCTTAGGAATAGATCACACAACATGCAATACAGACTTCCAGAAAAATCTTGCTACAGATGACGTTTTAAGTCTTTCCCCTAACATTGATGTGACAATTTTTTTTGACATTCCATAGGAGAATAGCCTTAACTTCAAATGAAATAATTGTAAAAAGTTTAGTACTTTAGGCTGTCAGCTTGTCAGCTGTAGCTTGAGAACTCAGGTGGCTTTGTCCTGACGAATAGTTTTTCAAAGTTATCTACTTATAATAGCCAGCACAGCCGCTGCCTCCCTCTGCCTTTATAGAACGTTTTGAAGCTTGAGGCTTGCCGAAGTCTGATTAATCTTCCTTTTACCTTGACACAGGGCACTGAAATCCAGAGGATAAATGAATAGGGCCTCTCTGAAGCTTCAGTTTGTCCCCAAGTCACTTTCAATATGGAAGAACCCAGTAGTCTGAGTCAGTGTCCACTCCTTGAATGGCGCTGGTTTCCCATTTAAGTTCCTAGGTCCAACCAAAATGCCTTAGCCTACTCTTGAGCTACTGAAACCTCTGGGCTTGTGGCTAATCCCTTAGCTGCATCTTTTTAAGTTTTCCATCGAAAAATATCTTTAAATGCTACTGGGATTCTTAGGAAGTAGGTAATAAATGGGAGAGGGTGCTTTATGAGTAAGAAGGATTAGAGAAGTTCTGCTGGGATCTCTCCATGCATTGTTCCCACCTTCAGAGTTGGCCAGCCCTCTCATCAGGGGGTGCAGACTGGCACAGGCCCCCTGAGGACACAGGAGACAACTGTGCTATGGTAAGCAGGCTTTCCTTCATTTGTGTATAGACAGATACAACATTGAACAGATGAGAAAAATTGATCCAACTAAAGTGAACTAGCTGGAAATGAGGCTCAGAACATGGGGAATGTCCCACCCACCCACCTTTCCTCGGTCTGTGGCCCATTCTGCACCCAAACCTTTGTACACATTGCTGTCGTGTCCAGGAAGTGGGTGAGCATCACCCACATTATCTATAGGATAAGTTCACCTCTGGTTTCCCCACACCTACCCACCTCTACCCACCTCTCCTTGCTCTTTTTTTCTCCTTTGCCTTTTACTCATGTCTGTTTCCTTCCTTCCCAGTCTGGATGCTTCCAACTCATCCCCCACCTCGCAACAAGAGGGAAAACATTATCATGGTTTAGTTGTTTAGCCAATCAGTCAGTCAATTAAAACCTACTTGAGGTATTTATTAAATACTTATCCATGCACTGGCATGCCAACTATTAGAGCTATCATTAATTGACAGAGAGTCCAGGAAGAAAAAGTTGGGGGCTGTATGGCATCTGGTACAAATGGCAAGGAAGAGTAGTTGCTTGTAGGATAAAGCTGTCTTTCCTAATTTTATAATCACTGCTCTTTATCTTCCCACAAACCTTCAATTCATGCTATTATACAAAGATATAAGTCAAATCCTGGTGTTTAACAAGTATATTTGCAGAACAAGATGGTAGAAACCCATACATTGCTAGAAAGCACAGCCCCAGTCTGCAGAGTTGCAAGGAGGTAGGTACCCTGATAGTCAGCACAAACGTGACCTTGAGAATGAGCCCTGGATGCCACTTACCAGCATCACCACTTACCCAATGCAGCTTCATGGGTGAGTTCCCTAAATTCCCCGAACAAGTTTCCTTCCGTATAAAATGGAGAAAATAATGCCTACTTCATAATGCTATTGTGAGGAATAAAATCACATAGAAAGAGCTCAAAAATATTATCTCCTCCCTTTTTGCTTTCTCCATGCTGAGCAGTGACCCTCAAATCTGCACATCGATTACAGGAGATGAAAGTGTATCCCCATCTTATCTACCCTGAGAATATCTCTGTGTTCACATGGGTGCTATGTTTGGTAGGCAATTTGGAAGTTTATCTCATGTTTTGGGGCAGGCAATGTGGGGAAAATAGACCCTACAAACAGAAGGCAGCCACGGGCTGATCTGAAATACGGGGAGTATATCAGCCAGGACCCATCGGGAGGGATCTTTTCCATTGCCTGAGATACTTCAGATTGTACTATTAGAGAGTCATTCCTTTGACTAAAGGCCTTTGTTCCTAAAAAATGCAGATGTTCCCAAGAGAGCAACACATGAAACAGTATCATCCATGTGCATAGTTCGTTTTTCAATTGTGCTATTATTCTCCATAATGGTATTTTTTTACCTGTATGAAATATCACATGCTCAGATGCATTCCTTTTATAGGGCTTTAAAGCTGATAACCTGAACCAAAATGCACATTTTTGGTGTTTTATTTTTCTTTTTTTTGCAATAATTTCAAATGTGTAACTGAGCTTAGCTGTAAATTGCTGGTTTTAGCTCTTCGTGGCAGGCAGCATTTGATCATTGACAACTCTGTTTTCTTCATTGTTTCCTGACTAAAATCTCCACAGCTTCTATAAATATGTAAATTACCAAAATCACTAGTTTTCCATTATTTCTGCCCCTAAGCTGCTTAAAATGTTTCTATATTCCTACATTTTCAGAGCAAAACAGAGCAGCAGGTGACAGCTGAGTTTGACTCTATTATTGAACCTCTGTTTAGCAGCGACTTGTTTCAAAGTTTCCGGTAATACATTTTTTCCTAGGGTGGGCCCACGTCCTGTGCTCGTGCTGGGACAGGCCAGGCTCCAGCAGTCGTGGGACAGGAATGCAAAACTGGGTGCATTTGTGCACTGCGGAAATGTCATGCTCAGGCAATGCTGGTTGTGAACTGTGGTTTTACGACAAGGGAAGCAAACGGGATTCTTTTTATTGCCTTTCCTTCAACTTGGCGAGACTCAAGCACTGGAGCTAACATTGTGTCCGCGTGTGATTCTGTTCTCCTCTCCTGATGCATTGCGCATTCAGCTACTGTGTTGAGAGCCGGATCATTGGGTCTCTGTGTGGGGTTTTACTACCTTATGGAAGAAAAGGAAAAAAATTATATGTTGTGTATATATTCATATGGATTTATTTAGATACGCATACATGCATATATCTTGAGAGAAACCAACAGGGGCAGACTCTGAAAAATAAGGAGATAATTTCAGGAAATGGACCATTGACAGGAAAGCCTATAGAAGGGGTCCTGGGATTTGTTTACCCAATTCAAACCCTAGTGCTGAGGATGAGAAATAAATTTCTGTTATGACTAAATCAGCTCTGAAAGTCGAAGTTATAATTCCAAAACCAATGCAGGCCAAGCCTGTGTTAGGCACCCATCTAAACTAGGCTTAGATGTGGATGGGGTAGGAACCCATCAATATGGAGATGTGTTTATTTGGCCCTTGGAGGCTGCTTTTGTACGCTAACGTCCTTGAGGAATCTACACTAAATCCAGGTCAATAATGTTGATCTCACTGATAATGAAAGCCCGTCACATTTGTATGGTACTTCATGCCTTTGAAAATGCTTCCAGGGTCTCTGTGAAAACCTGTAGGGTAAAGAAATAGGGAATCTCTCCACTTCACATATGAGAAGACAGATTCAAGGAAATTAAATAAAACTTAATTATTGAGCAGAACTAGAACAGGTACTAGCAAATTATGACTTTCTTTTTTCTTTTTTCCTTTTGTGCCATCTGTCCTTGCCAATAAAGTTTTATTGGTGCGTTAGGGTAGAACAGCCACCCTCATTTGTTTGCCTGTCGTCTATAGCTGCTTTCACTTTGCAATGGTAACGTTGAGTAGTTGTAGGGGACTTTATGGCCCTAAAAGCCTAAAGTATTTACTATCTGATTCTTTACAGAAAAAGTTTGCTCAACGCTGAGCTAAAACGCAGGCCTCCCAGGAATGCCCATCACTCTAAGGTGATTAAGCCAGTTTGTGTTACACCAGAGGAACTTTGTCAGGTGTCTGTGTGGACCCAGAGCGCAGTGCTATGAGGCATTTATCATCCCCATCTGAACCAATATAGCACCCTAATGTCTTGTTGTAAGGTGACAATTTTGTAAAAAAGCAAAGAAGGATGTTTTGGAAGATTTTGTTTTCATTCATTTTATTTTAAGAACTTCAGGAAATTATCATCTAATCCCTCCAGGACCATTTCCCAGCCTCGTAAAAAGGAATGTGATCAGTAGGGTTTTGTGTAAGTTCTCAATGGCCACACTTGGCCCATTTAAGTACCAAATATTCCCCTCAAATAGAAGGAGTCACCCTCTTACCAAATGAACGGTACCCTAGTGGTGCACAGTTCTCGTGGCGGTACAGATGCTCCTACGAGGGCCTGCCTCTCCCCCAGCTAGCTGGTGGGGCTCCTGGCATGAGGCGTTTCTGGAGAAAAGATGCATCCTGCAGAAACGTTGCTCTCACTTGCAAAGATGTTGACGAGAGGAATGAGAAGGGAGAGTATGTGTGAAAGAGAGAGCCAGGTCTATAGCTTGGCTATAGCCATTGCCACCACTGCCTGGCAGTTGCCAGGTGGAAAATGCTACTAAACAAGGACCCAGAGCTAAAGATAAGGGCAGTGGAAAGTTCTCTACAGTGAATTACCTAAAAGTCTCATGTTGCGTGGCCTAGAGATAACTTATCAACGCCAAAACCCCTCTGGATCTACCTGTGTTCAGGGCACTAATCAAATGAGCCAGTTATTCGGAATCTCTCAGACTTACACACAATAAAGTGAAGTCATGTCATTTGGCATGACACGACTGGCCTGTCTATGTGTATAATGTTTTAAAAAAATAAAGAAAAAATTTTCTTCCACCATACAACAAATCATACTTAATTAATGCCAAGTTATATTTTCTTGGCAGAAATAGTCAGCAGTTTTATAACTATATTAGGCAATGATATTTTCAATTATCAGGGTGCTCAACACACTCGTGAATATAAATAAAACCTGGATTTGTTTTGTACCTCTTGACAGACAGTATGAATTGTCGATGCTAGTCACATTTTCAGAAACAGAATACATCTCTTTGTGATGTTTTCTCAAGAATTGAATGTTCTGTCAAATACTATATGAGCTCCTTTGAGGTAGGTGAATATTATTCATCCTTGACTTAGCCTGTTACCTCTAGGCAAAATTATTTTTTAAAGGCTTGTATGTAACTGAACAGAAATGCTTCCAAAGGGATAAAATTGTGGAATGTTTTTCTATGATCTATTTTCCTTAAAATACCCATAGTGGATGAGTAGGAGGCTCCCTTTGGACCTTACTTATCTGGATGGCCACATAGATGCCGTGACAACACGATTGTTTAGTAGAGATGCTTATTGCTTGGAGACTACTCCCTGCCTGCCTCCTTATCGTACCGCCTTCCATTGCAGTTAAAAGTCAGGATTTCAGGTCAACTCACTAAAACTTCAGACCCCCGTCATATAAAATTAACATGTCAGCTGACAGATCAGAGTGGAATGGGAATTTGAAGATTCAGCCCTCTCTCTCGTTTATACACAAAGACATAGCAGCAGCTCAGGGACTTTATCACTGACTCAAAGCCAAAATTGGAACCCCAAATTTAGGGCTCCTACTCTACCCTCCTGAGATCTTTAGGGCAAAATACCATAGCAACCACTGGCCAGCCCCTTCCTGTTGAATCCAGTCACATCTTCCCTAGAAATGCCTTTCCCTTTGACCAAGATCACCCATATGCATATTCTAGGAGATCAAGAGAGAGTTACCTTCAAGACAATACCATGACCTTTGTTGTACCAGGTACCTATTACTACGTAACAAACCATCCCAAAGCTAAGTGTCCTAATATAATGACCATGAGTTATTATTTATGAATCTGTGGGTCAGGTGAATAGCTGATCTGGGTCAGATGCAGCTGATCTTAGGCAACCTAGCCATGCTTCAGCTGTCACCTGTTGGGTTGGTTGGGGCCTGACACATCTAGAAGGGCCTCACTCACATGCCCGGTGATTGGCTGGTTAAGGATGTCACTGGGCCACATGTCTCCAGTCAGTATTTACAGTAGGCCAGGTTTTTTTTTTTTCCACATGACAGGGACAGAGTTTTAAAAGAGTTAGTGGAAGCAGCAAGGTCTTATGATGCCTAGACTTGGAACAGGAGCATTGGTACTTCTCTTGCATTCTACTGGCCAAAGCCAGTCAGAAGGCTAGTCCAAATACAAGAGGTAGGAAAAAACATTCCGTTTCTTGGCAGGAAAAACTGCAAAGTTATATTGCAAAGATTGTGGGTATAGGAAGGAGCAGAGAATTGGGACCATTTCTTTTAATCAATTCATATAGATATGAAACTAGGCCTGAAGCCTTAACATATGAATCATTTAAAACTAAAAGATTTCTTAACTAGGAACCAGTCTTCTCAATTTATAAATGGGAAACTGAGGCCCTATCCAATAAACAGTTCCTGAATTCCCTGTTTGAGCCAAGGTCAAATCAGATGAGTGAACTGCTTAACCTTTATCAGATAGAATATAAAAGGGTGAGAATAATCTTTGATCACTTTATAGTTATCTAGGCATTTATCCTTCAACCCAGCAATCCCACATTTAGGAGCTTACCCTGAGGATACATTTCCAACCATAAGAAAATACATGTGCATAGGTTATTCATTACGGCAGTATTAGTAATTGCATGATATTGGAAACTATCTAAATATCCAAGCACAGAGAGTGATTGAATAGACTATGGTACATACACACACTGGATTACTGTGCAGCTGGAAAAAATAGTGTGACTGTGATCTCCAAGAGCTGATATAGAGTGAGTGTGAAATGTTAAGGGAAAACAGTGAAATACAAAACCATATTCTACATTTTATATAAGAAAGAAGAGAAATTATAAAAATATATGTGTCTCTGATTATCTTTACCAAAAAAAAAAAAAATCTCAGGAAGGATAATCCAGAAACCAATGAAGATGGTTAATGTCAAGGTTGAGGGGTGGGAAGAACAGGATGGGAAGTCTATAGTGAAGAGAAATGCGTCTCTGATTATACCTTTTTGTACAGTTTTCACATTTGGAAGCACTACACTCTATCCTTTCCATCCCAAAGTTAACCAAGGAGGTACATGTTCAGAAAATAAAATTAAATCATTAAGGTTGAGAAGGATAAAAACAAAACAAAAAATGAAAGCAAATTGAAACAAGTAAACCCAATTATATTTTAGACGACTATCTCCACCACACTAAAGTGGAGGTGGGGGAAGAAAGGAAGAACTAATTCAGGTAATTTATGAATATAGTATTTGACTACCTTTCCTTAGTATCGGGCAGGTGAGGGTAGAAGCAGAATTGCAGGCAAATGTTGGTATAGGCGAAGCAATTTTCAAACAATTTTAAATATATTATAGATCAAATGAGTAAATGAGAAAAGAGGATCATGCAAATATGAATGGAGAAGATGAGAAATAAACTCTACGGAGGCTGGAGTAGAATTAGATGTATTTATGTGAACTCACTATTTGAGAACATTATATATATATTTATATATAATTATATAAGTACATACATGTACAGGCATGTGTATGAACGAACACATACTAAAATTGATAACTCATCTGTGATAATGTAAGAAAACATTCCTATTCTCATGAAATACATGCTAAAGTATTTAGAAGAAACCTCAAATGGTTACGCCCTCAAATGGTTCTAAAAACATAATGATATATAATTTCTGTATTTAGAGAAAGACAGAGTCTGCACATAAAGTAATGGAGTAAATTTTAGGAGAGTCTTATTTTTTGCAATTTTCTTGTAAATTTCAACTTATTTCCAATCGAAAAGTTTAAAACTTATTTTGAAAAAGAGACAAATTAGTTTGAATGCTAGTCCACAATCTACTAGTTGTATGACTGAGGACTGACTCATTGCTTGAGCTCTCTTATCTTTGGTTTCCTCATTAGCAAAAACAAGAATATCACTTTTCTTCCATTAAGGATAAGACAATGTATGTCTGACATAACTCACAAAGTGCCTAGCCCCACATAGTATGCATTCCTTAAATGGCAACTTTTCTATTCACATTTAAACATACTTGGGTTGTCTTTTACTTAACTGCTTTATTGGCAAATATCCTCTACTTCAAAGTAGTCTGAAAGCTCCAAGAGGGAAGAATGTAATTAGTTTTATAACTCCAGATGGTTGCCATATAGTGGGCTCAGAATTGAGCTAAAATAAGAAGGGCAATCCAGTGCAGGGGTGGGCAATAACTTAGCTCGGGTGCCTTAACTGCCCCTTGGCAAAATGGCATGGGTTGCATTTTTATCACCACATTGTCCCATTGGTTGGAGGAGAAGGCCAAAAAAAGGGACAGCACTTCAAGAAGCTACAGGTTGCTGATTAGCATTGACTGAACCCAGTCTCTGCCCCACCAAAAATCTTCACATGGAGCTAAGAGCCATGTTCATTACAGGGATCTTTTTTGTCATAGTGAGGTTCGTTTGTTCATTCAGAATGTGAGTTATAATTTGTGGGCCATGATGTTCTTTAAAATTTGAAATGAGTAGCCATGCCTCAGCAGTTAAATTCTCCCAGGCCTAGCAGAAACAAATACCAGATGACAGTGAGCATCAACTCATCAACATACCCCACTGATTTATTGGGGGGGGGGAAGGAGAGCGAGATTTATAATCCTGAAACAACAAATATTCATCGGCATTAGCATTCAGAATATTCATGCGTTGCTGTTCTTTCATATTAAATATCTCCTCTTTAGCTCTTTTGGTGGGAGAGAGGGAAACAATACTTTTCCTTTGGAAAGACACAACCATATTGACTGATCGTCTGCATGCATGTGGAATGCCAATTCTCATTTTTGCACTTGAGTTTTGTCTTGACTTTTAAAGTTGGTTCACGTGTTTTGTTTTCCTTCTCCTCTTTTTCATCTTCATGACTATCATTCAAGGGATGCAAAATCATAAAACTTTACAACTAGAGAAAATTTAGGAGATTATCACATCTGTCCTCTTTTGAGGCTAGAGAGACAACATGACCTCGTAAGGACTCACGGTTAGCGAATGTCATAAACACATCGAGAATCCAGTGCCTCCTGCCCAGTGCTTGTTTTAGCATGATACATGGTTTAATCCCTTTTATACTAACCACTCAGTTTGCTCGTAATTTGATTTAATTTTCAACATCTATTTGGCTGACCTTAAAAATCATTTTAGGCAAATTATTTAACACCATATAATTGAAAGGACTGTCAACTTCAAACTTCTCTCTTCAAATTTCTTTTTATAATGATCTGGAGCCAGCCAGCCAGAGAGCTGATGCTGGTAATTATAAGGAAGATAAGCAAAGAGCACTTGAATCAGAAGCGTATTTAGCCTCGTGACATCTGGAAAGAGAACATTACCGTGCAGGCAAGGGTATTCAGTTCAAGTTTCTGAATAGAATTCTTTTTCAGAAACACCACAAAAACACTGTAGGTGGTCAGTAACATGTTGGATAATGACATAAAATAGGACAAAATTGTCCAGAACTAAAATGCATCTTAGATTATCCATAGCTATAATAGCCACTGTGTTTTTTTAAAATCTTTGTTACAATTATTTTAAAAATAGAGGAAAACATAAAACATCCTTAAAAATCTCAAACCTGAGTTGCTTCAAGTCAGATCCTTAGACATTCCAACATGTCTTTAATTCATTAATTAACCACATATGATTAAAGCAACCATTCTGAACCAGATGTTAGTCTGGAATGAGACACTGTTGAATAGACCCTGTTGAGTGCCCTCATGGCTCTTAGAGTTGAGAAGAAACAGGCTAGCAAGAAATTACAATCAAATCAGAAAACCACCACCATGGCTCTTTATAAACCCGATGCAATGACTATACCAGAGAACATTTTTTAAAACAAAAGGAAGAGTATAAAACACAAACACACACACATACACACAAATAAACAAAATCAAAACCAAAACAAGAAGAAGCAGGTAAATATTACCAAAGAAGAGACGAGGAAATGTGTCAGTATTGGAAGACAGCCATTGTGTAGGCGTCTATGAAAGCTCGATGTCCCTACCGCAGCCCTCACAGCTAAGCTCAGCTGTTTTCACTTCTTAGAAGGGTTAAACATTCTCCAACCTAATCTAATGTCAAAGTCATGGAGTTGAGGTTTAAACTGGAAGCGCTAGAGCTCTGTCTTAGGCCAGCCCATCATTTTTCATTGAGTGGACTTAGGCAAATTATGTGACTCCTCTAAGTCCACACAACAATTGTGTTCAAGCTACATATGTTAGTTCCACTTTATCCCAAACCTCAGTGGATTGGGAAATGGTGGTCTTAGACAGAGGTGATTCTACATGGGAAGACAACTGCCCAGCTGACATTTCTTGCCCAGAGCCCAGCGTCCCCCAGGCCCTTTGCCTGTGGTGGTATCACGTTTTGACCCAAGGTGAACTGAGACCTCAGATTTACTCCCCTGGGAAGACATAGTAACACTTCAGTATAACCATTTACTCTTCAAAGGAGGAATCGTTTTGAAAAATACTTCATGATAGGAAAAACAATACAAAGTGAAACAACACAAGCATAGGATTGAAATATTTCATATACTGCTCAGAAATTATCCTGAAAGGACAACAGAGCTCACAATGGAAAACACATTTAAAAACTCCATTGCATTTGATCTTAACAGAATCATAACAACTCGATTATTTTTTCCTTTACATACAGAATCACCTCCTCCTAGGTCACTTCCCCGTACAACCATTCTCCTGACGGAATGGATTTCCTCCCCCGAGCCCTGTGTATGTCTCCGCCACGGCACTCAGGACACTGCACCAACACTGTCCCTTCATCTTCCTGCTGCCCTCACTAGAATGAACCCTCTCCACGCTTGGACAGACTGCAATTTCCACTGTAATTCCCATCAGCAGCTCTGACAGTGCCTGGCACATGCTAGTACTCACTGGAACTTTTAAGGGAACTGAGATAATTTAAAACAGTTACAAGCATCTGCATACTCTTTTGACCCCTATTGTTGTTATACCTTGTAACGTAGGGAAAATAGTAATTGGGATTGTTAGGAAAAACTTCTCCTATTGTTGTAAAGCTTAAGATGAATCTATTTCTCTACCCTAAAAAAAATCAAAAAGAATATATTCTTACCTGTATTTCTAAGTTAGAACTCTTATTAAAATATTATAAACATGGGTGCAGATTTGATGAGGAAGGATAGTTCTCAGATAGTAAAATGGAATTCCCCAATCAGTTCTGCTGTAATTAATTTAGAATTTAAAGCTAAAAATCCAGACGTTCGATGATGTGTTCAATAACTCATGCTAGGATCCATTTTTTCAGTAATGCTTGTCTTTCCAAGGAGCATAGTTAATTTCTTCAGCACTCTGTAAATTATTACAGAAATCACAAATCTACTAAAAAATCAATACAACTAATTGTAAATTAATAGATTTCTAAGTGTGAAGGAGCGTGTAATAATGTAGATGAGTTCTCTAAACAACGTGCCAGTTCCAGTATCAAGGGCTCAGGGCTCCAGCTGTTTCATGTGACATCTTCAAGTGTAAACATATTTTTTTCTTTCCCCCAACTATCTCCCTCTACCCCCTCACTTCCTACTGATTTAGTCTGCCACTGCCGCAAATAACATTTCCATTAGCCACCTACTGTTAAATCGCAGAGTAACGATGATAAAAAAAATTCCAGCATGCAAACAAACCAATAGAGAAGCAACTGGGGTTACCGTCTGTCTCAGACATTTTTTATGGGGCTCACTGGTGTTCAAACTAAAAGAGAACAACATGTGAAGTTAAATAAACTGGACCTAATAGGGAGCTCCAGAATGTGGGTTTATAACAAGTGCAAATCTGAATAGGGTATGTTTGTAGTTCTGTATGTGATTCTTTACTATTGTATTTGTGTGTCCGTGAATTTTAGAATGGGATTAGTTATTTTTATATACATGCCACGTCATTACCAATTCGTTTTAGGCAATGATGGGCTTGTCAATAAAAAGACCAATAATTTTCATAATTATATTGAAATAATCAATGAGAAAGTGCCAAGGCCTTGTTGTGTCCTGTGCACTTGGACGAGTACAAAATGAAATGATGTAACTTTACATGTTTGGCACTTCATAATTTACAAAGTGCTTTTGGTTTAGATTTTGGTTTCATAGCAGAAAAATAGGGCAGATATTAATTATGTTCTACAGGTGATAAAACAGGTTCAGAGAGGTTAAGAAACCTACTTGGGGTCTATAGCTAGTTACTAGCAGGATGATTTCGCAGAACTAGTTATATATAGCAGTACTCTATTTCAGTACATAATGTGGTTCCAGAATTGTATTTGAAGTCCGATAGCTCAAAATCAAACTCTAGGTTTACACAATATAAGTGGTGCCTGGGCCAGCTGGCGGGAGGGGCTGGAGAATCTGCAAGGACACCAGTCACCAGCAAAGGGGCTCAGACACCCCATCTCCTGCAAGTCTTTCTTCTAGCTTTCAGGAACCTGGGAGATAGGTTTGTCCAAATCCTCCCTATTCTGTGGTTAAGGAGCTGACTAGGTCCGTAGAGCAGAGATGGTATCTGCAGAAAGGTATCTGTAGTCCTGGCCATTGGGGTGGGTTAAAGGTTCAAAGCCTGGCTTCTTCCCTTCTCCATGTACTTGTGATGCTTAGTAACTTCTTCCTTTAAGGCAATGTTGCTATATATGGGGACTGAGTAGGGAAATGGGACCTGGGAGATGGGGGAAGATAAGAGTTTACTTACTCAGCCTTAGGCTAAGAGGTTGGTCTTAGGGTACTACTTATTTCCACTAGAACTGGTCATAGCCAACACTGGTGTAGCAGGGAAAACACTCTGACCTCTTTGGCTGGAGTTTAGGCCTAAAGGAATCTACATTATAATCAGAGTGTGACTACTGCATTTTCAGTTTATCCATAATGAGAAGGCTTATAGGGTACACTGATATATAATTTTAATTTAATATAATTTAACCAAGTTATAAAGAATCTTCATATTACTATTATTTGATATTTATGGCCTGAAATCATGTGAGTGACTTGTGCTTTTCAAGGCATAAACCTGATCTGAAATTTTTAAATCTAACTTGACTCAAGAAGACAGTCAACTAAATCCTTTCTTTACTTGAACCAGAGATCTAGTCCAGCCCGTCATCTCCTATTGAGTGGGCTCGGGGGATAACATGACATCTCCAGGAACATGCAATGGTTGACCAGGATAGCAGGAGACTAGATCTCCTGATGCTCTATTTCATTTATGTCAGTGAGTCTTAATCCTCTCACACCCAACACTCCTTTTTAATGTAAATATTTTCTAACTTTTTCTTTTCTGTCTTGAAAATGTAATTCATAGATTATATATTCATATATCAACCTAAAATTTAATAAAATGAAGAAAAACTTTTTAAAATTATGTGTAATTCAATCTGTAATGCCTGGACACATCATCATTGGAGGGTATAGTGACATCAGACAGCCACACCCGTATGTAAAATCTCTATAAAGGCGACATCTACAAATGCAGACTGACATACTTGGGCTGTGTTGGCAATTTATATACCCCTTGGATAATCAGTGTTGATGAGATTTTTCAGAATTGGTGAACAAATCTTGGTAAAACACTGAAAAATAAAAGTACAACTCCACTTTGATATACACAGTACTTGAATTCCTAAAAACTTCAATGTAGCTGAAAAACTTACCAAAAATAATGTATGTTTGAAACAGAGTTTGATTCTGCACTCAGGTAATTATGAACCACTTTTCACCTACTTAAATTGTCCAGTAGAACATTCAAAAGCCATGTGAGGACCAATTCTTCACTGGAACTCTTCTGCACACTGTAGGATGTATGGCATCTGTCTGCTAAATGTCATAGACACTCCTCCCATCATTTTGACAGTGAGAAACAGTGCACTCACAAATGTCCAAAACTTTCCTTGGGAGGTGTCTTAGTCCATTTAGTGTTGCTGTAAAGGAATATCTGAGCTTGACTACTGTATAAAGAAAAAGGGTTTGTTTGGCTCATGATTCTGATGTCTGGAAAAGTTCACTGGGCATTTGCATCTGGCGAGGGCCCCAGGCCACTTCCACAAATGGCAGAAGGGAAGGGGGAGCCGGCATGGCAGAGATTGCATAACCAGAGGGGAAGCAAGAGAGAGCAGAGGTGCCAGGATCTTATTAACAACCAGCTCTCATGGGAGCTAATAAGTGACTCACTCACACCCTCCCCCTGGAGGGCATTAATCTATTCTTGATTAATAATAGGCAGCTGTCCCCATGGCATAACACCTCCCATTAGGCTCCACCTCCAACACTGGGGACCCAGTGAGACTGAGATATCCATGAATCCCGTCAAGTTGATGCCTAATATTAACCGTCACAGGAGATATCAGCTTAGGGAATCTCTGATCTAAGGTCCCATTGCTTCCTACTGCTATAAGAACAGAAGAACATTCTAAGTAGAGGCTTTTAGAGAGAAGTTTTGGCTTCCTGGTACAAAGCTGTTTTCTTTGTGAGATAGAGTGTGATCATAAATCACTTATTCTCTCTTGCCTTTTTAAAATATGATGTGTGGGGGTGAAAATAATGCCAATGATGTAGACTCTGGGTTGGTTATGATGCATATAGGATCTGATAGTTCTCTTATTTCTCAGATAAAAGAATATCCCCTCCTTATTCAGCCATCTCCCTCAAACACACATTTCAGCACACACACCTTGCATTTATACTTATGTGTCCTCATTTTTCAAAATTATTTTCTAGAGATATAATTTTTATCTTCTTCATAGAACCTAAGTCTAGTAGGACATAGATTCAAACTCAGGCTTTGCCTGAAAATCCTGTGCCTAAGAGTAATTCTCTAGTTACATTCTACATCACATAGCTGGGTTGCAAAGGAACAGTCAAGAAATTAAAATGTGGGCTGTTTGAATTACATATAAGTGCACCTCTCTCTTTGATGCCATGTATTTCTGAACAAGAAATGGCAAAAATCAATAAATTCATATTTAACTTGCAGAATGTCATAAAAATTTTTGTTGTGCCGCAGAGCAAGAAAACATGTTGCCAGTCTGTTCTTTCCAATAAGAACATTCTTCTTTGAATTGCAATTTTACTATGTATTTATCTGTATTACACAAAAGCCTGTGGCAATCCATGAGAAGAATGCTTGCATCTTTGGTTTCATAGAAATTTGCATATCAAAAATATGCAATGATGTAGTGATATATAGCATAGAAATATATAGTTCAATGAGCATAGTATTTTGGGGCATTCTTGAATCAAATACTTAAAGCAATACTTTGCCTGAGTTCTAAATGTTTTCCAAAGAAATCCTCCACATCTATCTTATATTTCTATTTTACATAAAGAGATAGAGAAATATCATGTTGTAATATTTTATTGTATAATAGCATTAAATTAGTCTCTTTCTTCTGGAGTGCTAGAAGCCCTTTTCTGTTTCCTGTTTTTATCATTATATATAGCAAGTTGGTGAAATAGGACAAGACAAGCATTATTCATATTTTATAAGTAAGCAAACTGAAGTACAAAGGCAATGAGTAGACAAGAGCAGCAGCCTGCAACAAAATATTTCAAGGAAGAGGGGACACAAGAATGGTGGGATACTCAGGTAGCTTGGGAGGGAAAGCCATGGAGTCCCAGCTGACCACCTTGAAACTTGCTGACAGACAGGTTGGCTCAACCATGGCTCAGAGGGCCCAGGACTGTCAGCTTGACTTAATTGTACTCAGATACCTCACAGAATGACATGCAGGCTTGTCTTGAGCAGACATCGTGGGATATTTTACTTTTCCTGGCAAGCAGTTTGAATGATAATACTTTAACTCAGGCAAATACTAAAATTATTGTCTTCCCTCTTATTCCCATCTATTTCTTCTTGAAGTGAAAATAGAGCCATATCAGGTTTTGTAGAAGAAAGTGCATGTGTGTGTGTGTGTGTGTGTGTGTGTGTTGGTGCAGGGGAACGAAATTAAGGTGTTGCCAAAGGAAGGGATGGGAAGGGAAGCACACAACACCTGCGCCAGCTGAACTTATGGAAGGCTGAACAGCCGCAGAGATTATTTTCTCTTCACTTGAGTGTGCACAGGAAACACTCAGGCAGAGTCTGCTGACTGAGGGAAAGGGAGTGGGTTTGCCTATGGCATATATTTTGAATAACCATTCGGCGGCTGAGGTGCTTTTCTTAAACTTCAATAAATTGATTTTTGTAACAAAATCTCAGTGATTATGCAAAATCAGTGTTTTAAACTACACAATAAATAAGAATGAAATTCATCAATTTTTACATTTCCAGTGAGGAAAACGACAAGCAAAACACAAATCAGCCTGGGGATAACCTTTCAGTTTAACTTTGTATCTTCGACTGAGTAAAAGAGCCACTTGACGGCTTACACTTTGGCTTCAGATAACTTCCACCTTTCCAGCAGTATGGATAACATCCCATCACAAAAGGGAAGGTTGAGAAGCATCAGTGATCTCCACAGAGAGGAGATGTGACAAGCTATGGTCATGGTCTAGCACACCAGAACAATGGGTAGAGATTGTGAGCATACAGTCATGCAATCGGATTAGAGCACAAAAGTGGTGGCCTACCAGACACAGCACATGGCATCTGTGTCAAAGCTAGGGGCTTGAGAATCCACTGGAAAGCAACAAAGTAGGAAAAAAAATGAGATCTTTGGGTTATTGAAGAAAGACCCTTAATTAAGGAATTTCATGGAAATGTCAACATAGGTACTGCTAATCCATTCTTCTAAATGTTTGCTGACAAACTTGTAAATGTTGTATTAAGGTGGCATTTCAGCAGGGAATAGAGGCTGGGTTCTAACCTTTTTTTGTTATATAACCTCAGGCAATTACCTTTGTCCCTTTCTAGCTTGGTATCTTCATTTGCAAAAGGACTGAATTAAACTGAGGTGTTGTTTCAGAAGCCCCTTTCAATTCTAAACAATCTAAAATTCTGTGACCTCTCAAAATAACCTAGAGTGATGCAAATGTCACTTTTTAACATCCAGCATTAAAAACAGCAAAAATAGCACGGGCTGCTTACAGACATCAAATTGGGCACATTCATTACAAAGCAAAGAAAATGTGTCTGGTCTATTTCACAGAAATCATATCCTGAGGAAGAGAAATGTGTCAAAAGGTACCAGAGTATGTGCCAAAATAGGAAATATTGTTCTAGTTGCAGGTGACCTTTCATAGTGAGATCATTCACTTGCTGGTTATGCTGTCACAGAACTTAATACTGCTCTTTAAAGGTCACTGCCATGGGTGTGCCCCTGGGCACTTACTAATATATGCCTCTGATGTACTTCTCCCCCATAAAATACACCCTGTAATAAGGCACAGCCCCCCACTCAATAGTCTGGTGGGAAACATATTTATCTTTGTATTATATAAACATATTGCATTTAAAGATACTGGTGAGGGAGGGGGAAAGGCAGGACACTACAGTGAAAACATTGTTACCTATACTTATTAGGGATGAAGTCATTCTAGTAAGAGAATTTTCCAGATAGCTAGAAGTATAACTCTTTGTGTGACATAACATTACAACTTCAAAACAATTCAGATCTTTATGTAATCTACCAAATGTGGTGCTTCCAGCAACAGAAAACACTGAGCAATATTTGACTGCATGCTGTGACTCTTAACCTTCTACTGCAGGAAGTGAGAAGCGTGGGAGACATACCCGGGGGTATGCAAGACCTATAGAGGGACCACAGGCAGGAGGGAGAGGAAGAGAAGGGCAGCCGTCAGCAGGCAGGGGGTTCGGCAGGTGGACAGACTGTGACAAAGGGGCACGTGGTGTCCCAGGACAACAAGCCAAAGGCAGAGACGCTTTCTGGGCTGGGCTGAAGCTCACTGCACCTGCTTTCCAGTTTTTAACCTTTTAGGCTTCAGTGTCCCACCCCACCCCCAGGTTTTGAGGTCTCTCTTGAGAGTGGCCGTAAGCCGCGATAGTAATTCTCTAGGAGACCCCTGACTGGAAAGGAAGGTTCGGTTCATGTGTCAGGTGAGACACAACAAGGAGGTGAAACTGACAGGCCTGGACAGAAGATGTTTATCACTCACAGGTGTCAGAGAGGTCAGGGGTGGTGATGGGAACCGAAGAGGAGTCCAGAGAGCTCCACCAGTGGGGACAGGGGCAGGAGAGAGGGACAGAGGGAGACAGAACCAGTGGACCTTCTCTGTGCTCGTGCTAAGGCCGTGAGCATTATCCTACAGCTCTCTCACGGGGGTTGTGGACTGGCTATTTTAAAGAAAACCTGCCTGGAGGGGGAAAGGGGAGACTTATTTACAGGACTCTGTGTTGGCCATTAGGTTTTATCGGGGTCAGCGGCTGTGAGATGTGTTGGGGTTTCGGTCAGTGAGATGAGGAATAAGGGGCCGAATCACAAACAACCACACAAGGAGCGGAAGTTTTAATGAGGGCAGAGGTGACAGGGTTTGCCTGGGTTTCAGATAACTTGTGTCAGGCCTAAACATGGATGCCAAGGCAGCGCTATATCAAACACATTTATGACACTACTTCTTAGCGATTCGGTTTTATGATGTAAAATGTGATTGAACAAACATACACCCAGTACCTGTGGCAGCATGAGTGGCCTGTATAGACAGACTCAAACCTTGCTTTGCATGGGTCTGTGTTGCCCCCTGGGTATGCCACGGGGACATGGCAGTTGAGCTTGGCTCGGGTCTACCACATCCCAGGCACGCTCCCGCCTGCCTCTCTCACGCTACGGTACTAGTGGGCACATCTTCACAGTGGCATCATGTGGCCCGGGGGTGGGGGGTGGACACTGAAGCCTAAAAGGTTAAAAACTGGAAAGCAGGTGCAGTGAGCTTCAGCCCAGCCCAGAAAGCGTCTCTGCCTTTGGCTTGTTGTCCTGGGACACCACGTGCCCCTTTGTCACAGTCTGTCCACCTGCCGAACCCACCGCCTGCTGCCGGCTGCCCTTCTCTTCCTCTCTCTCCTGCCTGTGGTCCCTCTATAGGTCTTGCATACACTCGGGTATGTCTCCCACGCTTCTCACTTCCTGCAGAAGAAGGTTGGCCTTTAATAGATATTGTGACCCTTTCGTTCATACCATTCATTTAACGCGTATTTATTAATTGCTGTTTATGTGCCAGGGACTATTCTGGATATTGGGAACAACAGCAATTAACAAAGCAAGCAAAACTCTTTGCCTTCACGGAATTGATGTTTGATCTAGAGGAGACGGGCAATAAACAATCACTGTGTGTAGTCTGCGCAGTGACGATGCAGCTGTGGTAGGAAATAAAGCAGAGAGGGGGACAGAGAGTGCTGGATGGGGGGAGGGGACAGATGGTAATTTTAAATATTTTTCCCTTTGATAAACCAACATGAAAAACCTCAACTTGAACTGAAGATATTTGCTCTAATAGATGTTCAGGGGTTATATCTTGGTCCCAAAGGAAGTTTTATGCAGGTATTTCTGGTACCAGAAATTGGGGCTCCATGAATCCAAAATGTTGCTGAAGTAGGGGACAGGCCTGGTCCTCTCTGGTCAATGCCTTTGGTCAAGGCCCATCTGTTGCACTTGGCTGGGCACCAGCCTTGTCAACTTTACCTGAGAATCAGGGTTCTATCCCTACATCACAGGTGGGACCTTGAGAGAGAATGTAGGGACCTGAGCGCTTCATAAAGCCTCAGCAGGCACAGTAAGGTCTTGGATCATCTGCAGACAGGGATTTGCTGAGTGGTGCCGAAAATCAGACTCCTGGAGGTTAAGGGGAGTCCAAGGCACCCCAAGTCTCCCCTGTGCTGGTGTTGCAAGGAAATCTTTTCCTGTGCTCTATAAAAGTACGTATAATGTTGTCAGGGACTAGTTCATTATATGTTGTCAGCTATACTTAGGCCTCTACTTGGAGCTTTTCTGGTTCAAGTTGTTAGTCTTGGAGGGGGCCGAGTCATGGTGGGTCTGGTTCCCTGACAAAATAGGACAGGCCTCCATGAGTGGAAGCGCTCGTTGAGGGGAGGGGTGTCTGCAGCAGGCCCAACAGCATTCTGGGGGAAAAGGAGGACAGCTAGAGCACTGTCCCCAGCGAGACACCCTAGAGCCAAAGTACTGGGTTAGAGCCCTGAACAGGTCCGACGGGAGCCCTGGATTACGCAGAGAGGGAAGCTGGGGAGGTCAGTTCATTACAAAGATATGAAAAAACGCCCTCAGTAAATAGTTGTTGAAAGATGAAGGAAAGAGCTTTCTTCAGGAGTAGAGGCAGGCAAAGAAAGGAAAAGTAGAGCTGAAAACCAACAGAAACAAAGACATTAAATAATGTCTGTGTGTATTCTTTCCCTAGGGCTAATTTCCTGGGTAAATTACCACAAACTTGGTGGCACACAACAACAGAAACTTATCCTCCCACAGTTAAGCGGCTAGAAGTCCAAAATCAAGGTTGGACTTCTGGAGTTGATTCCTTCTGGAGGATTTGAGGGAGAATCCGTTTCATGCCTCTCTCCTCGTTTCTGGTGGCTTCTGCTGTCCTTGGCTTATGGACGCATCACGCCAACCTCAACCTCCCTCTTCACATGCCTCTCCTCCTGTATCTCTGTGTCTGTGCATCTCAAAGCTCCTTTTTATTTCTCTTATAAGGATGCCAGTCATTGGATTTAGGACTCACCCTAAATGTAGGATGACCTCATCTCAAGATCCTTAAGTATGTCTGTAAAATCCGTATTTCCAAATGCGGTCACATTACAGATACCAGGGGTTAAGGCTTGGGCATATTTTTAGGGAGATCAATTCAAACCACTACATTGAAATTAGCATCTAACAAGACAATCCCCAAGTATGTCTATGGGCCAAAAAGAGGCTCTTCCTGTTGTCCGTCTGTGTGTGCCAATAACCTGAGAACCACTTCTCTGCAACGGTCAGATTTTAGAGTGTAAGCCATACACACCCACGTGCTGAGCACTGGAGTCTAAACTGCTGCATCCTTTTATAAAATAAACAGAATATGTATACCAAATTACTCATTTAGTAGGTGTAACCCATGGGTACAAGAGTACCCAAGTTATAGGCTAGTCCTCATGGGTTACTGTTTTAAAAGTTTTAAAAGACAGCTTTACCTCTCACACTGTGGGTATTACTAGCAATGCGGAGTAAAAGGGAGGGAATAATGTGAGCCAATATATTTCACAGGGTTGTATCTTCCAGAATATAATTCATACTTAACATCATATGAATTGACCTGCTGGTACTATGTTTATTGAAGCAGAATTTTTAAATATTTTTATCCTCATGAATAATGTTTTTAAGAAAAAAATTGATGCATGTAGAACCATTCTCCTTTCATAAAGCTGTATTTTAAAGGAGAAGGGGTATCAGATTAGGAACCAAAAGATATGGCTCTAGAATGGACTTCACTGCCAACCAGATGATCTTGGCAAGTTTCTCCCTAGATCTTGAGCAACTAACTATCCTTCATGATCCAAGGGAAAGCAAACTGCTGAAACGTCTACCAGATTCTATGCCAGAGTCACACCCTGGCAATTGTGTCTCAGAGTCAGACCACGGTAGCAATTCCAGGGACCAAACTCGAGTTTTCCCACAGAGTTGGATTTAGAAGGGGTGGAGAGGGAAAGCCCATAAGAAATGTATAAGATTTAAATTTGAACAACCTTTGGTAGCCTCTTCCAACTTTCTTTTCCTACATTACTTCACAAACTTGCTACTCAACCGTCCTTGTCAAATCAGGCCCCCGGAGGGTCAGCAGGACTGATTCTGGGAGAGAGTGCAAGACAGAATAAGTCATGGTCACCAGTAGTTTCTCTGTACTGCAGGAGAAGAGACACCTTTCCGAGGGTGCGCAAGGCAGGGTTTGAAAGGCCCTTGGGCCATCATACTCTTCTCAGCCCATTTCCTCCTTCATCTGACCATGACCAGCATGGTAAGATTCAAATGAGAAGAATGAGATGATTTTCTTCAGGGTAGAAAAGCAATTCATTGTCTTCTGATTTGTCCCTTCATCTTCCAGTTAGCATTGCCAGTTTTCATGCCAAAATACAGTTGGAAGGAATTTTTCATTTAGGCAAATATATTCCTGGGACCTTAGGAAAGTAACTTTACAAGACCAATCCTGGTACTAGGTCTTCAGAGTAAATGACATTGACCTTGACTGGGACTATGAACGTGTATGAGTGTGTGTGTTGAGAGGAGAAAGAGGGCAGGAAGAAAGACATATGGAATTAACAAAAATTGAGTCCCACTTGCCCAGGACATGAATATTGCCTAGAAGATAGAAAGTCCAGTCATATGATCTTGGAACTCAATAACTGACCCTCAATGACCGACAGATAATACCACCAACTCACCTTTGTCTCTGCCATTCACCCCATCAGACAAAAAATAAATACTCAAGACTTATTGCAGACAATTCTATTTAAAGCCTTTGAATAAACATCTAGGCTCCTTTTAGTTTGAAATTCTAACAGCCAGGAAAAGAATCTTATTGATGGAGGGATATAGATCAAGGATTATCCAGATCCAAAGAAACTGGATCTTCTAGCAAGGCAAGCTTGCCTGATCTGTAACAGCAAGTCTGACCAGTCCCAAAAGTAGGCCTCTCTGCAGGTTTCCTAGACTAGACTTATTGGGGTCGCTCACCAGAAAGTCACCAAATAAGGATTTTCAAGTTCTCGCCATAAGTAGAATTCTCCTAGGCTGAGGATGGCCTAAGAGTCTGTTTCATCTGTCAGGAAAGGGTTTAGGGAGATGTTATTTCTGCAGACTTGGGAGCAGGAATTGTTGATCATTATTTTGCAATAATGAGACAGGACTCACTAGGAAAAAGAATTACACCTCAGTGGAATGATTCAAACCTAAGTCAGCATGGCCTTTGGAATTTCCCCAGAAAGCATCAAGTGATATTATTAATAACCAGAGAGCAAAACTATCCTAAATACAATATTATGGAAGTCAAACATCTATATAAGAATTTTAATTCACATTATATATTGAAGACAGTTTGACAGTGTCATATCTTTTTTCATAAGTTGGAAATCGCCTAGGACCATTCTCAGTTGCTCAATTTAAAACTCAAGATTGAAAATGTGTGCGTGCACACCCAAACATACACAACTCTCCTAGGGATTGGTACTTCAAGCTCTCTAAGACATTTTAGCAATTGGGGACTTTTCAGTGGGAAAATTCATGGCTGGTTAAGTTGAGTCATTTGTGAATAATAGTAGAGCTTCAAGCGAAGTAAAATTCTTTGTAATTCAAGAGGTGATTGAGTCTTCAATGAACCTATGCCTTGTGTTCAACTTCTAGGAAATACTGGCTTAAAGTAGGAGATTAATCTATATTAGGGAGTATGTGATGGGAAGGAGTGAATCAGTTATACTCATCGCTAATCTGTGATAAGCAAAGCTTCAGTCTCTCAGCTCCCTAGCCAGTTGTTTTGAAGACAGTGGAAGGGAAACATTTTTTAATTAATACTTTCATTAAAAGATCAAAGAACTCTTATTACTGACAACAGTATTAAAAGTGTATTAATCAAACAAAAAAAAGGTAATGCTTTTCATTTATTCAACTGATATTTATTAAGTACCTCCTTTGTGCTGACTATTCTATCAGATAATATATACACTCAATAGAAATTAAGGTACAGATTCTACATTTGTGGAGTTTGTAGGGTAGTTGGAAAGATTGAAGAATAAACAGACAATTGCAATGCCATGTGATTTAAGCTAACGTTCTATCTTCCCCTGCCTGAGAACAGCCCACTGCCCACAGGGGTAGGCCTTGACGGCCATGTTAACATGCGGGACTCTGTGTCCGCTGGTCATAGTGATTATTCCAGGGATGGGCACTTAATTTTAACTGGTCAATCAGAATATCCTTCTGATCTTTTAGGATTGGGACTAAAAAATGAAATGCTAGTGTGTCAGAGTGGGTTGCTTGAACTGGGGAAATAGGGGCTGGGGCCAGGGAAGTAGAGGTGTGGCTGACCTGGTATGAACTGTTTTTACTCGCAGAAAAGAGTAAATGTATGTATGGGTTTTTTTCCTCACACCAAACAATTCACAAATACCAACTGAATGTCCTATAATTCAATTTAATTCTGATATTAACCCCACAGGTTAAGGGCTCAGTCCCACAAGACTGCCCCCACTGCAGATGCCAGTCCTAAGTACTGGGGGCCCAGCATAGCCACACTCTGTCTGACTTGGCTACAAAGTCCATGGTTCCCACCACCCCCTCCTCAGTTTTGATAATTTGCTAGAATCACGCACAGAACTCTGGAAGACACTTGACTTACTATTACCAGTTTACAATCAAGGATACAACTCAGGGGTAGCCATATGAAAGAGATGCAGGGGGCGCGGTGTGGGGCAAAGGTGAGGAAGCTTCCATGCACTCTGTGAGTATGGCACCTTCCCATCACCTTCATGTGTTCACCAGCCCTGCAGGGTTCTGAATCTTGTTGCTGTGGGTTTCCTATGGAGGCTTCATTATGTAGGCATGATTGATTCAATCATTGGCCATTGGCAAATAACTCAATCTCCAGCCCCTCTTCTCTCCCCAGAGGTTGGAGGTGGACATGGATGGGAAGATGGGGTGAAACTTTCAACCCTTTAATCACACTTGGTCTTTCTGGCTACCAGCCCCATCCTGATCCTATCCAGGGACCCCTCCCCCCAAGAGTGGCCTCTTTAGAACAAAGAACATTCCTGTCACCCAAGAAACTCCAGAGGATTTAGGAGCTGGATACCAGGAACCTGGGGACAAAGACAAAATAAATATTTATCACATCTGACATAAAGATGCCTAACAGAGAAATCTGGCCTTCAGAGAGAGAAGAGATGTAAGAAGAGAAATAGTAGCAAGTGATTGCAAGACTCACAAGAGAGGAAGAGAAAGAGACCGAGCAATCAGTCATCCCATTTTCCAGAGCTTCCAGCCATCAAATTAGTGCCCACTTTTTTTGAGGCACAGTTGTTCAACCCAGCACAGTTTTAAAAATTTCTGTTTAGCCTTGCCTTGTTTAAAATGGGGTTCTATTACTTCTTACCAAAAGCATCTGGACTAAGACATATTCCTGCAGGTGTAAGAATATGATGTTATGGGATCACTTGAGAAGGAACTAGCTCAGTTTTGTGGGAACATGAAGGATTCCCAAGGGCAGTACTACCTGAGCTGCATTCTAAAGGAGAATTAAAATCAGCCAGACAGAGAGCAGGTATCTCAGGTAAAGGGAATAGCACCTGCAGAGCACAGAGGCTAGATAGCATGGCACATTGTATGAGGTGCAAAAGGTTCTCTATGGGTGAAGCATAGTAGGAGGCATGCATGTGTGTGGGGGGAGAATGTCAGTGTCAAGAGATGACTCTTCCAGGTCATTGGCAGAATTAATTTCCTTGTAACTGTAGGGTTCATGGCAGCTTGCACAGAGAGAGAGAGAGAGAGAGAGAGAAAGTGGGTGGGGAGAATAAAGAGAGTTACATCACCATCACCATATTCTATTGGTGAGAAGCCAACCGCACTCAAGGAGAGACCATCATACAAAGACATGAACATTAGACATTGATGCCATAAAGCGTGTTCCCCATGGGCACCCTACAATATGTTGCTACTTAGCCCAGTTGTGAATGAAAAGTTGGGCTGCATAGCATCTTCTCTGACACAATCCATTGTTCTATTATGGAGGAACTGTGATCCTGGAAAAATTCTAGGAACTGAAAAAAGTCTACCAGGAAAAAATATTTCTGCCGTGTCCATAAATATTAATATCATGTATTCTGCTTTACCACAAATATTGTATCTGCCGCATCATCTTGTGGTCAAAGGCAACATTGTGATTCAGAAAGTGTATGATTAATTAAATTATGCTATAACATGTTTACATGGTTTCCAAAAACAGATGCTCAGTCAACTTCTACAACATATTTCTTCAATGTTTAGTGATTGAAACATCTTAAAGACTTTTTTCCTCCAGCTTCCTGTTGTGTATGTTATTTTCCTCTTCATTATACCTTATCTGTATCATTCCTACTGAATCCACAATATTAGAGGCAGCACCTACCTGTGTTTAGTGTGTTTCGTGTGATGCATAGCACACCATCGGGGAGTTTAGGTCTCTAATGCATGCCATCTGGTGATTATGGGATATATGTGTGAATGAACAGTGACTCTGCTGATTACCTGCTTGGTATATGCATTTAATTAAGTGCAAAAATTCCTACAGGCATGTGGTTAAAGGGGCTTTGGCAGATTTCCCCTCTGGAGGATTTGGCTCTATGTAGCTGGAACTCTCTCTGTCATTGGAATTCCAAGCGTGCCTACGTTTGTAACAATAAGTAGTGGTTTAATATCACGCAGACTTTCGTCAGCTTCAATTTCAGTTTATAGCCTAAGCACTTTAATAACTCATACCGAAACAGAGTATAGTTTTTTTAGGTATACTATATCTGTTCAATTTAGACAAAATTAACATTTATGAACAAAAAAAGTATAAACACCACTATCAAACAACCTGTGTATGAGGTTTTATCCTTTAGTTCTTTAGTTTATCCTTTAGTTCTTTAGTTTTATTACTTTGTATTACAAAGCAACTGAATATGAATGCTATTTTAAAATAAAAACCTACAAAAACAAAATAAATGAAACATTTTTTTCTAAAATGCAGTGACAAAAGCATGGTACTTTGGAATTCAAGTTAAAATATTTCAAACTTGAGTGTGTGCGTGTGTGTGCACACGCCCACATGTGTGCATGTAGTATTTTTAACTGGGCACATTTACCAGTAGATGGTATTGAATTTCATTTGAGGCAGTGCAGGAGGAAGGCTAGGGAATAAGAACCAGGAAGAAATCACCTCCGAATCTGTCCCTTCCAAGCTCTCTGATTTGGGGAGAATTAATATTATACTTCCTGGGTCTCAGTTTAGCTCTAACAATGGGATTCCCTGAAAAGATGCAAAATAAAAGCAAATATAAGTAAGACATGATCAAATGTCTATTTGACTTGATCTTTAGGATGTCTTCGTGACTAAATGCTTTGCTTCACTTCTCAGTAAATTTTCATTATCAGCAAAGAGTAGGGAAGGGGATTGGGAGTGTGAGGAAAGCCCCCAAGCTGTGAGCAACTGAATAGGTCAGAGTGGTGACTGGGGAACACGGCTTCTACAATGTGCAGATATTGATCTGTTAGTTGTTGGCTAAGAGCTCCCTGTGGAAAAGCTGCGGCTGTAGCCGTAGACCCCTAACCATGGCCTATTAAGGAGCTTGCTAAGAGAATCCCCAATTAGACCAAAGAATAAAGAGACAGTGAGTTTACCTTTCTTTCTTTCTGATTACAGTCAGTTGGAGGTAAAATCCTCTTGTCTTGTAAAAGAGGGAGGCATCATCATTGGAAATAGCATAACTTAAAAAATGTATGTGATGCTTTGTATTATTCCTTATACTTCTTTTTATTGCTCCATCTTGCTTGAGAATGTGAATCCCAGAACAAACACCTATAATGTTTTGTAGAAACTTCAAGACATGAGAAGCACTGTATGTGTTATAACATCATTTTATCTCCAAGTTTTCAGATGTTGTCTTTGAATGCCAAATATTGTTACTTGGAAAATTGGTTGGTTTTTCCCCCTTACCTCCTGTCTCTTTCCTATTCATTACCAGAAAAGTAGGAAATATAATGAGTGTGTCTGCATTCGGTCCATGCTCTGACTTTGCACAATTCATTTCTTATCCCTTGAAACCAGACTGTCACCTCAATCCCCTTCTCAAAAGTCTCCCTCACAGCAGAAACCCACTGCTTCCTCCACAGTCATATTCTGGGTTTGCTCTGCAGATTTGACTCTGAGAACAACCCCTTCTCTCCCTCCTCCTCCTCCTCCTCCTCCTGCTCCCAGGCTCCCAGGATGCTGCAGCCCCACCCAGCTGGCCTGCCTCTTTCACCCTCTTCCTTCCCTCCCTAACCCCTCCTCCCAAATGTATATTAAGTTCCTAACTTTCCCAAGGGTCTCTCCTTTTCTCTGGCTGTACTCTGACCTTTTGCAATCCCAGCCAACCTCCAGGCACCAGAGCCTTTTTTTCAGAGCACTCAGAATCTCAGTCCCACCTTATCACCTGCACCCTTGACCCATCCACCTTTCCAGTCCCCTGAATGAACAGCTGGTGCCTAAAATCCTACATATCATCTCAATGCACGTCATCCCCTGGACACACTGGCTTAAACCCCGGTCTTTTCCTCTCCATTCCCTGGCTTTCTGCTTATGTGGAGGCCGTGAGAATGTGCCTGGCTGACTCTAATGGGCCAAGGGCACTAGGGCTGCCCTTTGAAATCATTGCCTAAGCCTGGCTGGAGCATGGGATTCCAAGGAGGCTACTTCCTGGGAGAGGATAAGGACTTCCACCCAACCTCCCTTCCCTCTCTTGCTAGCTCCCAGTCTCTCTCGGCTTCCTCATTGTACCCTTTCATGCCACATCTCCCCTAAGAAACTCCTTGCACGATCAATCCAGTCTTAGCATCTGACTCTCAGAGAACCCAGATGAATACAAATTCTCATCCAGGACTATTGCCCTCCCTAACAATGATTCTCAGAGACACCTTCTTATTTCTTGTCCACACATCTCTGTTAGTTTCCTAGAGCTGCTATAACAAAGTTCCACGGACTGGGTGTCCTACACAACAGACATTTACTGCATCACAGTCCTAGCGGCTAAAAGTCCAAGATCAAGGTGTCAGCAGGGTTGGTTTCTCCTGAGTGCTCTGAGGAAGAAGCTATTGGTGTCCCTTTCTAGCTTCTGGTGGCAGCCAGCAGTCCTTGGCATTCTTTATTTACCCATGTGTAAATACGTATCAGATGCTCACTACTGCCATGTAACAAAAAATAAAATATTATTTTTCAAGGATGGTGAATTCATTGTAACTGATGTCAGGGAGAGGGTAGAAAGTCCTACAGATGGGGATGGATAAAAGTGACACTTATTGGAGAGGGATTGATAGGAGATGGGCATTGTGGACATGAAGGGAGGCAGTGTATGAGCAGTGGTGGCAGCGTGGGCAGCTGCAGGGACGGAAGTCCCAACCTCCTCCTGGCTCTGCGTGATAGGAAGTGAGCAAAGGGAATGCCTACTTGTGCCAGGCACATGGGTAAGCAAAAAGGAGAGCGAGACATGGTCACAGCTGTTGTCCTAGTTCGTGTACACAATGAAATGCATTTGGGTCTCCGCATGGCCAGCATGCTAGTGGGAGGTGAGAACAGGAAGAAGTCAGCCTGGCATTCAAGGACCACTGATCCATGGTCCCAGGCTGCTTTTTCAGCCTTCTTTCCCACTACTTTCCTGTGAGAGACTCCTAAATTAACATTGGCTACCAGTTGGACCCTGTAGAGATTATTTGGGGGATCTCACTTTGCCTGTACTCATATCACATATGACCTCTTTCCAAAATCTTTCCCCACCCTTAAGTAACTTTTCTGCATGAAATCTGTCTGGCCACCCTACCCCCAGGCAGCACACCCTCTATAGCATTTAACTTGTACCTCTCTTTCTCTCTACCATTTTAATATGTGTTTAGGCTGAGAGCTCCTTGGGGACATCAATGGTGTTTTTGTGTACATCTGATTTCCATACAATGCCTAGGATGGTCTTTTATACCCAGTAGGCATTCGATAAACATCTCTTAAATAAATTAATGAATGGAGCATCTAAGAATGTTTCCATTTGATCTGTAGAGGAAACTTTTGCCTAGAAACTGCTTCCTTATCTTTATTTCTTAGTCACTTCCAACTATGTTTCATGTTCCATTATTTCTTTATAGATTCCTTCTTGACCTTCACAAGACTTAAGAATTTGGAGAAAAGACTAGTCTGCATTTTAAATATAAGAATATTACAAATGAACAAAATTATTTATGCACTGAAGACTATAGCAGCAATGAATTTAAAATACAATTTGATTTCTAGTGCATAGTTTCTGTGCTGTTTTTTCCTCTGTGTTTTATGGTGTGTAGCTGAAGTTAACAGAGCTGGAGGATTTCACATTATAACTAATTAGCAACTGAAATTAGAAAGTTCATACAAATTATCAACATTCGACACTTTGAATAACTAGACAATTAAAAATATTTTGGATCACAGTTAACCTAAATCATAAAGACCTACATTTCGTGATCACTTATCTGAGATCTGAGGGCCCATAAGCTATTATTATTGCTTCTTCCTAGAAAATTTTGTTATTCCACAAACCATGGCTGTCTAAGTTTGCAAACTGGAGATGATTGAGCTGTGGTTTAAGGGCAGGGGAAGGCGTATCCTCCCTTTGGTGACCCGATGTAGTTTCCTTGCAAAGCACTCTTGGTGCTTAATTTTCTGACCATCTTTTGTTCTGCTTAGGAAAACCAACAAAAGAGTGTTTTTATTCCTTTCAAATGCATGCTAACATGTTCCTCCTTTTCCTTGCCTGTGGTTATGTTACAGTGATTTAGGATGAAATTAGCTCACAGTTCTGCAACATTGGTGCTGTCTTGTTGAAGACTTGCTCACTCCTCACAAAACTCCCTTCACGCCATAAATAAAACGTGATTTTCTTCTAGAAACATAATGATGTTCATTGAGAAAATACTGGCAAATACAGGAGCTAGGATAATCTAAGAACTGCTATAATTGCCTTTAAATGATAGCATCTTAATCTCTGTATTACTTTCTTCTTTTCCTAGGTAAGTGGTGTTTTCTCTGCATTGCTTCAGGGAGTGTTGATGTGTCTGGTAAGTGTTCATTTTGTTGTGGTACCTGGTATTGCTTCAGAGCTGCTTTTGAATTGCCTGTGAGAACCAAAAGGCAAACCAGAAAGCACGCACGGACTTTGGAAATGCTTTCTATTGAGAATGCTGGTGCGTGTTCAATCTTTTTTAGATTTATTTTCTCTGAGATCTTGCTTTGGAGTTATAACACATTTTGTTCTCAAGTCTGGAAAACGGCCCATGGGCTGATTAAGTGTTGATCAAAACTTGCCTTCCATAAATTCTTTTGATGTGGATTTTCTTTTCTTTTACTTTTTTCTGCCTTTATTGGAATTTTTTAAATGCCCTGCATTCAGATTTTGATGAAACCATAAAACTCCAGATAGAGGCATTTTGCTTAAGTTTTTGCTACTTATGGATGTTGTGCTACTCCAGTATTTAGGCTGTATTGTTACCAAGAATTTTCATTAATCTTCTGGTTTCTTCCTCCTGTGTCGCGGTGACTTCATCTGTGTGGTATTCATGGTCCTTTGCTACTGGGCACAATGTGGTAATTAAGTCCTACTTCACAATAATATTTTTATTAAGATACTGAAACAGATACGTTCCTATCTTTCTAGTTATCCCGACACGAACACGTTATTTTATGGATGTCTTTCTGTAAGTTAGTGACTGAGAGTTGCTGTTTTTCTAAGTATGTTGTTGATGCCAAGACTTTTCCTTTAAAAGAATGGCCAAGAAGTATTCCAGAAGGGAAAAGATTATCAAGAAAAAAAATCCTATGAGCTCTTTGATTTACAAAAAAAATTTCATAGTCAAGTATACACAACATATGATGGTTTTATTTTAGTTTTTATAAGAGTTAACTCTTCTACTTGATTGAACTTGACACAGAAAATGCTAGATCACAGTGTCTTTGACATGAATATAGGAAATTCAGTCTTCCTGTGTCTAACATGTGCAATACTTGGTTTTCGTATGTTATAGGGTCAGGTTATTGGTCCTGTTAGAAGCAATTGTTCCTTAAATGTGTTGGACTCAGTTTAGCTATATTCTTTAATGCTCTTCTTCACTTTTCCCATCCAAAACATAGTGCCTTTACATTGGTTAATTAATTTATCTGAGATAAACATAGCTTGCTGCTTGAAGAGACTTTTATTTGAACATTTAGATCTATATGGTTTTGGGGGAGGTTTTCTTTTTTTGTTGCTTTTGATAATCTGACCTGAAAATGTTTTACTTGTGTTTATGTGTGTTTAATAGAACACATTTGAAGAAGAGTCCCCAGAGGTCAACTAAATTGCTCTTGAAACGTTCAAAAGCCTATAGACGTTGCTTTAAATAACCCGCATGGGATTTTGACCCCATGCTGTTTTCAGTTCTACAACAGAATTTTTCTATTAAAGATTCTGTATTTAAAAGATCAGAAAACAGGAGACAGAAAGATGGAAGGGTGAAGAAGGTTAGATTTCAAACTTGCATAGGCTTTTCCCCAGACTTTGAAGCCTATCAGAGACCCACAGATATGTGAACCAAGACGTTATTTGAACAGCTTGCTTAACAACGGGCTGCATGGTGAGCCACATTTTAAATTGAGAAAGTTAGCCCGTGCTGGGAATTTTTTATTCTTTGCCTTTGACCTTATTGGATGCCATAAATGAAATATGGTGGTGTAGGTCTGAAAAGGCCAGGGGCTACTTATTTATCCCACTCCCATGACAGGGAAAAACCAAGAGTGAACAAATGCAGTATGTTTAACTCTATCTCCTTAACTCAGGCTGCAGTAATATAAAGATGCTTTGGTTCCAATCTATAACCCCAGTTTGGTGAAAGATCTTACTTTGCTATTTTTAAATTCTTTCACTTTATTCAGGTAAGCCATGCAGAAAGGTCAAATCTGGGGAGGTGGCTGAGTTTTATTTTCACTATAAAGAGAGCTTGAAAATACCTTATTTGAGATAAAGTCTATTCTTAACTTAGGTTTCATCATGATTTATATCATGCTAGTTCTACTATGAACATCTTCCATTTTGAAATCAGATGTACTTAGAGTTTCTGCCAGTGAACTTATCTAAAATATCCTTATTTTTCTTATTAAAAAATGGCAATCTAGCTATTTATAACATATAATGACCTTACTGGAGTCCCATTGCTGGATAAAAGTAACTATATGATTATATGAGTGATGATTGTACAACATTCATTTCTAGAGCATTTGAAAATTCTTATGTGATACCATTAGTTAAATGATACTATGCTTCCTCAACATTAAATGTTTAATTACACTAGGTTCATTTTGTCGTATCACATTTATTATGGAATATAAATATGGTCAAATATATTGTAGAATTGGATTGAATTATGAAAGGCGTTGTAACTATTTAATAATTTCTTTGCTCTGGTGACTTGTGTTAGTACTGTGCTCATAATAAGAAGTATGGTGTATCATTGTCCTCGTGAAGCTATAATATTGGCGGGAAGATAAAAAACATGCCAGCCCCTCCAAAAAAACAAACAGATAACAATACAAAATGGAGGGACACTGAAATTTGCACACAGTTGTGTAGAGAAAAACATAGTTTATTTTTCTAGGACTGATCTGATCTTTTTGAATTCTCACCATAGCAGGTGGGGGAAATTCTGACTTGCTGATTAATTTCTCAGTCTCTTCTCATTTAAACAGTCTTCTTCCCTTGCAGAAAGAGTAGGCAAACTTCAACTCCCTGCAGGTCTGGCTAAGAGAGTGTCTGCTCTGTCTGCCCCAGCCACGCCCCAGCATTGCCTCCTGTGGTGTGCCGGTTCACATGTGTGCACTGGTGGGGACCCGCTGAGCCACATCGAGGTTTGTGCATGGCATTCAGACTGCTGCTGTGAACTGTGGTTTTGCCTCTCGTGGCTTGGCGTGTCCTCCTGAGGTCTAGCTAAGTCACATTTGGCCCCCTGCTGGTATGACCTCCCTGTAGCCAGGCTGCAGGGACAGTTTGTGGGCTGGAGAATTCACAGCCAGCACAGCCTCCTTCCTGAACAGGCACAGGGGAACTTGGGGCTATCTCCCCAAAACAGCACAGGCAGCTCAGGTCTGTCAGGGACCTTACATTCCCTCACTGCAACCCACCATTTGGACCTCTTAGATTGTTCCAGGTACCCTTTGAAATAGTCTCTCCCGCAAAACCCAAACAGGAAGTAGACTAAAAGCCCCTGTACTCCCAGCATGCCTCTCTGCTGACCAACACTCCTGCCTGCTGGGATTTTGAAATAGAGAGGGAAGGTAAAGATCCCTTTCTCTGTTTCCCTTACCTCCCCATCTTTCTCTTCCCATAGTCCTTCTGGAAGGGTGCTCTACTTTCTTTACCTCGTACCCTGAGATCTCTCTACTCCTGGCGTATAATAAATTCTAAGATCTAGGAGCCAGGCTTGGCTCTCAATATGTTAAACAAAAGCAAATCAGATTTTAAAAAATCCTTTCCTCTCTCAATCCAGACCTTCATGACTTTTTGACTCAACTCCGAGATTCTATTTGGACATTAAATCCCTTCCTCCCTTCCTTGCTTCCTTCCTTTTATTTCTACAAATGCAGTCCTAATGCCCTCTCTACACCAGGCAGGTCGATGCCTTGGGCTGACAAATAAGCAATTCTTGTACACAGAAATGCCAAAGAAGAAAGCAAATTAAAACGTGTCTGCCTCACTGTGGCCCCTCCAGGAGATTGGTGTGCGTTTAGGGGGATTGTGTTTTGATCAGGAAAGGAGACACTACACGGTGTTTATTCTATTTGGTGGCTTATATTGGGGGCATAGAGAAAGCTGGGACAAGAATGAAGGGGAATTTGAATGATTGGCCATAGGGTTCAATCATATAGGATCACATTCCCAAGGTGATTTTGGCAAAGCAGTAGTTTGATAAGATGTTCTGAGACATACAGAATGAATCTATTTGGGATCACTACATACCGTATATCCCCTGAGAGGCTCATAATATATGTTAGCATATTACTATTTCAGATCATTCCTGCCTCATAGGAACATATATAACACCATTTAACTCATGTGGGCCATGTTCATGTAACACCTGTTTACAATTCAGAAAACTCTTTTTGAGAACGGCTGCTAGGGTAACGATGAAGCTGAGAATCATTTTTGGTGACAACTAACATAGGGAAGGTAGAGCTTTAGGAACGTCAATGAATTTTTATTGAGGACTTACTATGTACAAAGCACACTGTGATTAATCAGTCCAAAAAGATGAGTGTCGAATCGGTTCTTGAGAATTGAGAATTTCTCAAAATTGCTGTCTTTTTGAGTAAATGTTAAATAATATGTAGCATCAAAGTTCCAAATCAATATGATTTTAAGATAATTCTATATATAAATAGAAACATGCAACATAAATGTAATAGTAATTATTTGCTTTATCTAAAGCCATGTTAAAAGTTGAAAAAAAGTCATGCATAGTAGCTTTACAATCATTCAACAACTGTAAAGAAGATAATAAAAATCATTCATAATTCTCAAAAAACCCAGAAGTATAAAATATCAGCTATTTGCAGTCAGTTTGCTATATAGTACAAAAAAAATAATCTGCTTTTATTTGACATATCAAGATAGTTAAAGAAATTACCAACCTTCCCCCAAAGTAATTGATTATAGTGAATGATTACTATATTTCCTTTGCTGGGTAGGCCTGATACATTAATAGTGATAGATATTAATTATACATTAATGGCGATGTATATCAACACTTTGAACATATAACATCAAGGTATTCCAAGATATTTTTTCATAGTAATATTATTTAAACTAAGCCTTTTTAGTGATCTTTGAAAGGACCGATATGAAATAAATCTTGGAGAGGACATTTCACTTTATAATGAATTATTCCCTTTTTTAATTGAAAATGTTACAACTTTCTATGTTAATCATGATATAATGCCTCAGAGGACTTTTTAAATTATATTTTTTATGGCTTGACCAATTTTATGTTTTAATTGTTAATTTCTTTCTCCTGCCTTCATATAGTATTCCTTTTTAATGTGCTTTTATCTTTACTAAGTACTCCAGCATATTTAAATCATCCTACAGTTGATGTCAGCAGTATCAAGAGCCAAGGTCTTCACATTCATCTCATTCCAGTTTACTTTATTCATCAATAATTGCTTTGTCTTCTTTTTGAAAATGTAGCACATTTTGGAAAATAAATATATATCTTTAGATCTTTGTAAAACATGGGAGTCCGCTGTGAATCTTTGCTTTACCAAAGGTTGTTTATTCAGCTACAACGTCCTTTGTGTTTTGTTTTTTTTTCTTATTCTCTTCCTTTAGCTATTTCCGCCATTCAACTATCAGTAGTCCTGTCAGGAAAAATAGATGGATATGAAATTTGAAGATCAAGTTTTGTAGGGAAAGACTAAAAGGATCATGAAATGTCAGGGCTGAAGAGTGACTGAGAGAGCATCCAGCCTAGTGTTCTATTTACATCAGCCCCATTTGGGCTCCCAGTCCAGTTCTCTTCCTATTGCATCAAATTTTGCATCAAATTTCAAAGAACTATGCTTCTGAATGCTATTTGGTGATTATCTATAGTAATCTCCAATTCTGCTTATTTTTTGATTATGTTAAAATCAGCTAAAACATATAACATAGAACTCCACTTGTGCCCAACTTCATAATATTCCTTTAGTTAGTAACCCAATTATATGTTGTAGGTAAACATACTTGTTATTACTTGAAATGTAAGTATTTATATGTATAATGTCTAAATTTCTTAAAATATTATTCCAAATAACATATTCAATGATTTGTCTATGCCACAAATCTATCTTTGAGCACCCAATTTTAAGTACAATACATTTTGCTAATTGATATGCCAAGGAATGGCCTATACTCGTGAAGAAGTTTGAACTTCATATTGCAATAAATAATAGCCATTTGCTAGAAAAATTTAAACCTATCTAAATTTTTACCATAGCAAAAGCTAAAAGAAATCCTAAGTGTATTTTTATAGATAAACCATTTTGGAAATTTCACAGATAAAATAGCTTAACGCCAGCTTATTGACAGGATTAAGCTACCAAAGAGATGCCTCAGAGTGGGCCAGAACATAGCTTTTTACCAATGTAATTTATATGACAAGTTGAAAGTGTATATGTAGTCAATTTTTTTCCTTTATTTTAACTCAAGTATTTTTATTCAGTAAATAAAGTTATTAAGTTTGGAGTGTATTGAATTGTGTTTAATAAGTGAAATAGTCTGTACTCCTGCAATTAAATTTAGAAAGAGAAGTCTGAAAGTGATCAAAGTCTATTTTAGGATACCAGACTGAAAAACAGCAACTTAATGATGAGATACAGCTATGGTCTGCATAACAACATTGCAGTCAGCGACGGACCATGTATAGGATGTTGGTCCCATAAGATTACAGTGGAGCTAAAATATTCTTATTGCCTAGTGACATGGTAGCCATGATAACGTCATGCACAATTATTCTATTTTTTTTATAAATTTAGTATAGCCTAAGTGTACAGTGTTTATAAAGTCTGTGTTAGTATATAGTAATGTCCTAGGACTTCATATTCACTCACCAGTCACTCACTGACTCATCCAGAGTGACTTCCAGTCTTGCAAGCTCCATTCATGGTAAATGCCCTATACAGGTGGGCCATTTTTTATCTTTCATACTGTATGTCTGCTGTACCTTTTGTATGTTTAGATATGTTTATGTACACAAATACTTACCACTGTGTTATATTTGCCTATAGTATTCAGTGCAGTAACACTGATGTACAGCTTTATAGCTTAGAGGCAACAGGCAATACCAGATAGCCTAGATGTGTAGTAGCTATACGATCTACAATCTAGGTTTATGTAAGTACACTGTATGATGTTCCCACGATGACAAAATCACCTAACGCATTTTTCAGAACATATCCCAGTCGTGAAGCAACACATGTATTTGATACTATCTTTATTTCAGATATTTCAGTTTGATTGATTAGCCATGAGTTTTTCCATTTATGGAGAAGATTTCATGAAATTCTAGAATTATTTAATAGAACTCTTAGTGGTAAATTCTATAACTTTGTATAACACCGACTAAACTGAGTGGGTCTATAAAATATTGCAGAGATTGTTGTAATTCCATAATGCCTTATTTTAGTAATGACATTTAATTCCTCTTGTTTAAAATGAACAGAGTAAGTTAGAGGTGACTTTATCCTGTTAAATTATAGGTCTTAATTTTGATTGCAATTCACCTGAGAGCACTTAGCTGAAGTATTTACCTGCATTAATTTATACTATTCACACCCAACTGTAATGGATTAAAAGTCTACTTTTTTTTATAAAAACAATTAAATCATCTCTAAGCATTTTATTACTTGCTGGTAATATTTCAAGGTAATTGTGTATTTCATTTTGCTGCCTTGATAAACTCTAAAGCCTAATGCTTTTGTTTAATATAAAAATTAAGGTTTCTGAATCACCATAGTGATTGTTTCCTATGGAAGAATACATTACTTTGCAGATTTTAAATTGCTCAAGGGTACAAAGAAATATTAAAAAATAATTTCATAGATCATAACAAAGCCAATGTTTTATACTTTTTTTGCAAAATATAAAATTAATTTAAGCAGCTAAGTCTATTAACATCAAAGAGTAAATCTATTTAAGTGAAAAATTATTTTCACATGTAAGCCTTTTTTATGAAACAACTTTATGAAAAAGTATTATTGGAAATTTTTTCTGACATATTGAATCATTTACCTTATTTGATATGTTTTCTTGGAAAGCAAATGTATTTTCTTTATTATATTGCTCTTAGGAGATATTAAAAAGTCACGTATAATAATTTTGTTTTACAACCAGTGATATAGCATTTGTACAGTTATCTTTGAGAATTTTGTTCTGGGTGCCTCTGCACCAATAAGAAGATTCTAGACATACATATCCCTCAATTAAACTGACAGCACAGATTTCTCACAGCAAGGCACTGTTTCGCTTCTACAGTCAAACTTATTTAATTTTTCAACCACATACATCAACTCCTTCAATTCCCATAATCCAGGTTTTTCCCCCCTGTCCAACTATATTGTGGCAGGACAGGGAGTTTGTCTTTACCTACCTCTGAGCTGCCTCCTCCTTCTTAACCCATATTACAAGAGGATTCAACTACATTTGATATACAAAAAGATGATTCAACTGCATTTGGTATACAAAGTGCAGAGAACTTTAATGACCAAGGTAAATTAAAAGCATCATCATTATCTGTCATTTAATCAGTTATTAAGTGCCACCACCATGCAGTTCACAGATAATATTGTCCAATTGTGCATATTTTAATTGAAAAAGGAAAATATGTGCTTTGCTCTGTCACAAGAAAGAGAACATTTTAGTGAAAAATGCGTGTACATACACTTCAAATAAAACTGAAAGAACCACAGGCTGTTATCTTTTTATACTTGAATTTTTGCTTGCTTGATTTTAATAAGTTTTGTGGGTTTTCACAATGCAAAATTCAGAAGTAAGATTCTTTTTAAGAAGTTGAGAGAAAAGTTGAAACCCACTTGAATGCTAGGAGAAGACTTGTAGCTCAGCCTCTCTCTCTCCTTTCTCCTTTCATCTGCCACTTGATCGGAAGGAAGCATTCCTGGCTATCCTAGAAATGGGAAAACAGCCAAGTCTTTTGCATCCACTCTCCAGCACGGCTTTTCTTTTCCTGTGACCTATGAGTTTCTAGAAAAGTCTGGGCCACTCGGCATCTTTCAGATTCAAGGGAGATTTGACAATCCTTAAACACCAGAATCTTTGTGAGTTTCCAAGGAAGACAAAGCACAGATCTTTCCCTGGAGCTTAACCTGGAGAGATTTCTCCTGTCTGTAACCTTCAAAGCCTATTTTGTGTCTTTGTGGAAGTGTGGAGGGAGAAGGCCAAGTTTTTCTTCCCTTCTTTCTGCTACAATGCAAACTCATTCACAAAGCATGCCCTACTCTTTCTTCCTTTACAAGGGTAAAGCATGGTGGACGTGTTCCAAATCAGACGCGGTGTGACTGTGAGTTCGGGCATTGCCTCTCTTCTGCTACTGAACCAAGGAATAGCAAGTTTAATCTAATTGAATTCCACTGCAGTGGTTTGTTTATGTTTTGCCCAAGGAATATTCCCGCTGCTTAAGTTTGGTGTTTGGAGTGTACTATGAATAGTGCTATATGCGATGAATACTGCTAAGGATACAAATCCTTAAAGTCTTTGTGCAATGAGTATTCAAAAAGTGTTATTCACAAACATATTAAATATCAAGAGTTATATAATTAATATACTATGTTTGAGGGATTTTGTTCATCAAACAATAAAACTCTCTGTAGCTGGGACTTCCCCCTGACAGATGTCTGCCTCCGTATTGACCAAAATTTCAAAAACAATCCGGGTGATGCTAAAATTTGTGAGCTTTCATCTAGCCCTAGGACAAAAGCCAAAGCGTAACTACTCGTGTACAGTCATGAGTAAAAACTATCCAGTGTTCACATAAACTTACTTATTGAAGAGTTTAGTGCTAAACCACGTCCTTTAGGAAAAAAGCCCATAACCTACTAGATAACTTAACCATTCAATTAGGAATTAGAGTGGCGGCAGTTATGACTTGTAAAGTTATGAAATCTATATTAAATGTGAAAGAGTTTATCAGAATCCAATGAGTTAGTTGAATTATATGAAAATGCCAATATTCAACTGGTTTTGATCGGCAAAAATGGAGATTTTATACAGTTTAACCTAATAACCAGCAGTTATATTGAGCAGTACTGTTCTAGTTGAATTTTAATTTATTGTAATAACTATCACCTAAATCTGAAAGAGTAATGATTGCCACACTGTGATTTTATTAATAATAACTAAACATATCCTTTATATTTTCTTCCTGGAAAAAAAATGACATCAAAACAATGTTTTTAATACCAGGCTCCTTTCTAATTATGCCTTAGCTCCAAACTCCCAGATCTAGAGTATTAGTTTACCATTTTGGAAAAATCTAAGGGTAAACTAAAGGCCTTCTGAAGTTTATGTATTTTACAGGCAGCTCCTTAAATACACTGTAACATAAAAATGTGACCCCAATATTTAAAACTGAATAATTGCCTATGTTGAAAGATAAAGATGAAGTTCCCCTAATTATTAAGTAATTGCATTCCTCCTCAATGCCTTGGGCAGAAGTAGCTCTGGTTTTCGAGCGGATGAAAGTCCTGTTTTACTGTCAGGATGCAACGAAGTAACCAAGGCTTGCTAGCCTATAAATCTGTAACCTGAACCAGAGCATTTGAAGGCCAGAAGAGTTTTGCAATGTACTGCATAGCTAACTTTCCATTTCTGTGATAAAGTATGCATGACAAAGTAAGATTGGGATCATATAGCCATTTGAATTAAAGAAACCTATTCAAAAGAAAGAAATTATAAGAATTATTTTTAAAATAACTGTAGAAGTCATCATTTTCTGGAAATAGTAGAAATGTGTACAAATCAAATCACCTGAGCATCTCACTTTTGCATTATGGCTCCAGCTGAATTTCTTGATAGAATTATACCTACATTACCACCAGCTGCCTCTTCTCAGTCTTAAGTGTAATTCCATTTAGGGACTTTGTTATTATATCAAAACAGAATAAAAATCTAGTTATATACTTCGAAAGTCTTCACAATTGGGTGCGCTTTGATTGTGCATTATGTGAATGGCTCATCTGATTAATCCTTGATTCATCTCTATCACCTAGTCTTATTTTAGAATCCTTGAACAGCACCTGCCTGGAAGTGACTGCCACAGTTCCAGTTGCATGAACAGTGTTTTACTAGAACTCTAAGCAGAGAATTTTATAACTGAGAAGGGTCTCTTGCAATGACGACAACTTCCACTCTAAGGGTTTCAATGTCTCACCCAGTCACTCAGCTACTTCCTGGCACGGGGAGAGCTCTTGCTACACTACCTTCCTTCCTTGCCTCACATGCTCATAGGTGAATACTTCGAGTGTAGGTTTAGGTGCATTCTTCCATTACCAACTCCATAGGAATACCTATCCCAACTATATTCTTATTCCTATGCCAACACTATAAGAATTTATTAGATATAGTAAATGAAGAACAAATGAAAAAAGAATGAATATATTGAGGCTCCCCATTAGGTAAGCTTCTGAAGATCAGACACTGTATTTCTTTAGCACCCTTTTATAGTACAAATAGAAATATAGTAGAGTATATTCCTGAAGACATGGCACTCAAATATCTAGGCTGTGTTAATTTTTAAAAAAATCATGGACAGTGGATTTTTCTGCCTCTAACTCTGCTTAAATGGAACAGTCCGAACTCACAAACTTGGTTGTAGCCCCTCAAAGGAGTTAATAATTTCATTCTAAAAAAAACAACATCAAAACAGATTCAGAATGATTAAAGTGCTTTATAATCTCTTGGGGACTATTCACTTGTAATTTGTTATTTCTTGGACTGTCAAAGGCAGCCTTTATGAATGGGAAATGATTGTTATTTACAGGCCTGTTTGCCTTTGATGGAGGCTCACGTGCTGCCAAGGTTACCCGGCTTTCGAGAAGGAAGAAGATTCACTATTCTTTTTTTTAGATCAGTGGTTTGTTGAATTTGAAATAAAGCGAAAAAGACCTTTTTTTGTTATATTAATAAAAAGAGAAGAATGGAAGAGAGAAACGTGGCCCACGTTCACGCTAAGTGAAATGAAATACTGATTATGCCATCATGTTCATTTGTGTAATGCAGGCTGCCGATATGTAAAACTCAACAATACAGGTAGAATTTTTAGCCTGAATTATTCGATATTTCTGTTGAAAGTCTTTGTACTCGACTAACCCACAGATTTAAAAAAAAAAACAAAAACGTAAGGGAAACAGGAAAAAGTAGATATTCAACAAATATTTTGAACAAAACTGAGAAAATCATTTCCATTCATACGGATAAATATACTGGGCCCAATTCACAAATGTGACCCATCTCTTCATTCTACAAAGCTACAGAATCCCTGTTCTCATTAAACTTGGCCTCTTCCTCATATAGTTTGAAAATATATACATTCAAGGATGGTTTTATTGGCGTGTGCAGGTTCCTGCACAGCAGTGAGGTTGTTAGTGTGCGAGAAGTTGCCTCTTTGCCATATAAAAATTCAATTAGAAGCTCCCAATAAAAACTTAATTAAAAGGTTATGGAAACAAAAGCTCCACACACTGGGCCTTACAACTTGCTAAACTCTGGCTCTGCTGAACCACCGGAGGCAATGGCTTCTGCAGGCACTGGGCCTCTTCTATGAAAAATGCCTGGCTTCCGGTGATGTTCATTCTTGGTTATAGCAAGAAACCTGGGAGGGAAAGCATGTTTTCCTATGAATTAGTTTCTGAACAACTACTGCTTTATGTATCAAGACCTCCTTCTGGAATTTCACCTGAAATGTGCTCCTAGTATGAAGGCCATGAGAAATACTTGAGGCTTTTCAAGCTCCAGTTTGAGGTCTCATATTGAGAAGTCCAGCTGTGCCATTCTGTTTGTTCACGGCCATGTCTAAAATGTATCCAAATTTGTGATCCTCTTTTCTCTTCTCCTTAGCAATACACGAGTCTAACTAATTAAAATACAGTTTCTGTGTTTCACACTGTTATCTCAAAATGTAAATGAAAAGGATGCCTTCCAACCAACAGTTTCTCCAGCTGTTGTGGAGAGGTCATTTGTTGAGTTACTGTCCTGAGCCAGGCACCTCGTTTGTGCTCAACAAATAAAATTGAATAAAAGAATTCACTCTCTTGAAGTGGGTGGTATTGTTCCTTAGAATTAATGAGGTTAAGGTCACCCCAGGGCAATGTGACTCTGGAGCACATCTTCTTAGGCAGTACAGGCTACTCTGCTTTCAAAAGACCTTGATTTTCTCATAATAAAACCAACCAGGTTCTTTTCACCCATGGAAGATCTAGATTTTGTGGGGGCCCAATGTTTATGATTTGGGAGACCCTCTTTAAGAAAAAGAATATAAAATTAGGCCAGGTGAGGTGGCTCACATGTGGAATCCTAGCACTCTGGGAGGCCAAGGTGGAAGGATCACTCAAGGCCAGGAGTTCAACACCAGCTTAAGCAACAGCAAGACTCCTATCTCTACTAAAAATAGAAAAATTAGCCAGGCATGGTGGTGCCTGCCTGTAGTCCCAGCTACTTCGGAGGCTGAGGCAAGAGGATCACTGGAGCCCCGGAGTTGGAGTTTGCAGTCAGCTATGATGACACCACTGCTTTCTACTCAGGGCCACAGAGCAAGACTCTGTTTCAAAAGAGTAAACAAACAAAAAAAGCAATATAAAATTAGGAATGCAAAATTAGCAACAGCCCCTGGGAAGGGGCCCAAGGCAGGTGATAGGCACCAAAGCTTAAGCTAGATTGGTTCCACGGTGAACCCACCTCTGTCCTCTTCAGTCAGCTTTTGGTCTCCAGCCTCAGTAGTACTTCTGTAGAAAGTTACCAGCCACTCTGGAGTCAGTGAGGTAACCCACTGGTCCATTTAAACACATATTATTTAGACCCAAGTTTTGATGCATCTTCCTGTAGTAATTTACCCTTAACTGCTATATGGTAAGAAAGGTTGCAAGGTAGATTTTTCTCCAAGAACTCAGAAACATTTCTCTTATGAGGCACTTGGAATACAAGGACATGGTTATTGGCCTCAAGTGTCTCACAACTTATAAGGGCAGACAGACATGTTAACAGCTATAATCCAGGGTGATAAATGCTGTCAGAGAAGAGTGCATAAAATGCCACCACTGTCCCGCCTATTCTGAGAGATGGGACTCCAGTTCTGCCATCTCCATGAAGACTTCCCATACCTCTCTGTCCCTCACGGAGCTCCTCTGAAGTGACGAGACACTTTGGAGCTATACTGAAGTGACACTGAACAACTTGGACAGTTGGGCTTGATCTTCCCAACTGGACTGAAAGCTCCTTGTAGGCGGGTAGTCAGCCTGTCACCACAGGCTCTAAGGGGCGGGCACTGAGTGACTGTGTGACCGATGAATGGCTGGGCCATTGATGGGTGGATGTCACTGGGGCACAGCAATCTTTCTGAACGATGTCATCCAAAATCCAGTCAACAGAAGCCATCACTGAGCATGGAAGCTGGGGCAAAACTTTTTATTTAAAATTTAACCCTACATTTTAATGTACTCTTGAGAGTTAAGGACATTTGCTGTGTTGTCCCAAAGGAGGATTCACAAAATTAATGTTTCTTATATACTTTTTATTGGGGTGAAATTCACAAAAGATAAAATTAATCATTTTAAAGTGAACCTTTGGTAGTATTTAATACATTCATAAAGCCATACAGCAACCACCTCTATCTAATTCCAAAACATTTCCATAACCCCAAAAGGAAACCCATGTCCACTAAGCAAGCACTACTCATTTCCTCCTCCTCCCGTCCCTGACAACCACTAATCTGATTTCTGTCTCTATGAAACTACCTATTATTATAGATATTTCATATTAGTGGAATCAAACAATATATGACCTTTCATGCTTGACTACTTTCACTGAGCATAATGTTTTCGAGGTTCATCCACATTATAGTATGTATCATTATTTCATTTCTTTTATGGTTGAATAAAATTCCATAGTGTTTATATACCACAATTTGTTGATTATTTCATCCACTGATGGATATTTGGATTGTTTCCACATTTTGGCTGTTGTGAATAATGCTGCTACGAACACGTATGTACAATGAATATTTTTGAGTCTCTGTTTTCAGTTCTTTTGGGTATATACCTAGGAGTGAAATTACTGGATTATATGGTAATTCTATATTTAACTTTTCAAGGAACCACTAAACTATTTTCCACAGCAGCTGCACCATTTTATACCTTTATACCCATTGGCAAAGTACAAGAGTTACAATTTCTCCACATCCGATACCTATTTTCCTTTTTAAACTAATATTGTAGATATCCTAGTGAAACTGAAGTAAATTTTATGTTCAGATTATTCGTGCCATTTTTCTAAAGATATTTAATAGCCCTGAGGGTCAATTCATATTCCACTTCCAGTTTTTGAGTCCCAGAGTCTTAAAACTGGTTGTTTTAAAACACTTGCTAAAACTCATTAAGACTGCAGTGACCAAGACATCATAAATGAACAAAATATTCCCAGAGTGATGTGCCAGGCGATGGGGGTCAGCCAAATGAAGAAAGATGTTTAAGTAGATGAGCTCTCTAGAGGAAAATTCTAATGAAATTTCAAAATTTTACACAACAAAATTGAAGACTCATAGGCAAATTTCATTTTAGTTCTTTATTCTTTATATTTTTAGACTTATCTGAAAAGTGAGTTTCTAGAAATGGATAAAAAACACACACCACCACATGTTATTTGAATTATGTTTTATCCTCAGCAAAACCTGCTTTGTTGTTGTTGACTAATTTTCTTAATCAAATATTTAGGTATTTTATGCCCCCTGAGCTTACTTCTGTTTTTACATATAAAACATAATATTTGAAGACTAAACATCCCCAGTTGCATCCCTTTTTTCAGTCTGTGTTTGAGAGGATAGAAATCAAGAATTAATCTGAGAGCCTGGCTGCAGGAAAATTTGAGTGAAGGTGAGGATATGCACAGTGGAGCTCTCCCTTGACCTTAAAATCATAAAGTCATAGAACCTTAGACTGGTAAAGAAGCTTTGGTGGCAGCAGTTTTAAAACAGATCTTTCAGTAGAACTTCCCGCTTCACATTTTTTTCGGAAACAAATGCTATGCAGAACCCTTACATTAGACAAACAAGCAAGCAAGCACAAAACGACAACGACAAAAACTCAACAACAAACAGAAGCAGAATTGTTCTGGTGAGACGGGGCTGTAGGCTTGGAGCCCTCATGCTCTGAGCAGCCCCACCATCCTAATCTATGTGACCCTCCACAGATGCCGCAGGAACACAATTTGGAAAGCCCTGATCTAGTTCATTGCCCTCTCTCTGCTGTGGAAGATTCCAGCTGCTGCTTGAACATTACTAGTGACAACGAGCTCACTGACTCACTCACAAGGCATCCTATTCTCTTTGCGAGCAAGTCTATATGTTAGAAAGAAATTCAACACATGGATGCAAACCTTTGTCCCCGTAACTTCAATCTGTTAGATTTTAATCTTACCTTTTGGAACACTGAATCTCTCTTCCACATGACAGCACTTCAGGTTTGGAAAGACAGGGGTACTGTCTTCCTTTTCTAGTCAAAATGTCCCCAACTATTTTCACCTCCGCAGATGTGCCACCTCCATCACCCTTGTCTGAAATGGCTGCAGGTTGTCCCGGAGGGTTTATTCCAGGTGTGGACTGACCAGTGTTGACTACAGAGGACCTGCTTTCCCCAAGTTGTGAAAGCGGCACTTCCACCAGTGACCTGGACGACTGGCCATTTTTTGGCAGCCCACGTTCACCATTGGCAGAGATTAAGCATGTGATTGACAGAAGCCTTATCTTTTCCCATGAGCTGATGATTATCCAGTTAACTTAGACCTCTAACAGGTTATGTTTTGAGGTGAAGCTATAGAATATTCAATCTAGAACATAATTACCTAAACACACCATGATGATTTCAGAGTGTAAATTTTTTTTTCCAATTGTCTACTATTGAGGAACATCCATAGTTTGGCCATCCTGTAAGAATAAAAGAAATTGAGAAATGGCAGATTTTTCAATACAATAACTATGTAAAAGATGATATAAAAATAAAGCAATTAATAAATACTACATAATATATAAACATTAATATATTCCGGAAGGACTGATAGGATAGTATAAACCCCTTTTTTAAGTTCTTTTGGATTTTTTAGGGCTTTTATTACTTGTTTAATCACACATTAGTATCAATATTAATAATACCTATCTTGTCATTATGAGTAATAGTAATAACTTCATTTAGTTGCTTTTTAGGTTATCAAAGTGCTTTCATAAACATTACCACATTAGTTTCTCACAATCCTCTGAGACAGGTCAGGTGGATATTGTTACTCTCCTTTTGCATATAAGGAAACTGAGGCCCAGAGATGTTGAATGATGGGCAGGTTGCCCAGCCAGTAATGGCACTGTGACCACGCAATCCATTTTGCTTGGAGTGGTCCCAGTTTATAGAGGAACCTAGTTGGTGAATTTTTTTCCACAGCAAAAACTAGACATCAACATTTGGACAATAGCATGAATGATTATCCTAAGTAAGGGCTCTCTATGCTGAACTGCACTGCCTCTTCCTTCTGCTCTGTTCCCCTTCAGATGGACATAGGCTGCTGATGAAGATCTCATTCAAAGAACTGAGGTTGCATTTTCCTCATAGTCTGGCATCAGAAAACAATCTCAACCCAGGGGCAGTCTGTCTTCAGTGACTTCTACCGCTGACATGTCTGACCAAACGTCCCTCTGTATGGAGCTCTAAGTAGACAGACTATTCCTACCCAATCAGGTGATGAAAAGAAATTCTAACAATACATTTTTACAGTCCTAGAAAATATTTGGAGTCAAGATAAAGCAAAGTCTAAACCAAGGGTTTAAGAAGCCAGAGCTGGATAATTGTAGTTCTTTTCTTATGTGAAAATTTGAAAGTTGAGTGATCTGCAAATGATGGGAAATTAGTTTAGAAGCAGAAAAATAGAGTTCTTCTCTCATCTTTTCTAAGCTCTTTCCTATAAGCCAAAAAATGCATAGGGCTTTTTAAGCGGTGTTTTGAAAGCTATTTCTAATATTCATAAAAGATTATTATGTGCACACATGGTAAATGAGATGAAAGTTTTATTCCGTGGTCATTCATAAATGTTTATTTAGTGACACACACTGTGCTAACTGCTAGAACCTAGTTACTAGAAGCTGTAAAAAGCAGCAATCTATAAAAACACTTTCAAGATATTTTGTGTGTTTCATGAAGAATTTTTTGTGTGTTTTGGTTGCCTCTATGAATTAACCATAGTAATTTGAGCAAGAAACAAGATTTTGGTGCATAATATATAATGGTACTATAACCAAAGTGTTTGAAAAGACAATGACAATAATAAATGTAAGCAATTAATTTATTGTTTTGGGCATCTGTCAAGTTGCATTAGGCCTCAGATTTCCTTCATGAGAACATCTGAGCCCACATCAATCACGTATCATTCCCAAAGGCAACAAATCATAATGGCTATTTCTCCTTTAGGACAAGGCTAAGCTTAAAGAATTTAAGTCCTGCTGGTGGCAGTAAAACTAAATACTAGCAGGGGAAAGATATAGAGGATCTTTTTATTTTTCATTTTTGGTAGGAGCATTAAAGATAGTCACCAAACAATTGATTTTGATTTGGCAGCTTACAAAGCTTCATTAAAAAGATTTTCTATATTTTCTTTTTAAATTCCCCAGGATAAAAAGAGCTTATTTATGATTAAGTCTATATTTTATGCAGACTTCTCCCTCACACTTCCAAGATGTCATTTTACATATGTGTGTGTGCGTATGTGTGTGTCTGTGTGTTCTTGCCTTTTATTTCTCATGGTATAACTGTAGCGTTTATCTTGAGTCAGAAAACTAGATGGAATCTTATCAAGGTAATTTAACTAATTCCCTGATGCCATGCAGGACTTTATCAAGACATTTGAGCCTAGAAAAGTCTAAGCATTCTAGACATGCATTGGCTTATACCTAAAGGTCTAAACATTATAGACACATATAGGCCTACACTTTATGCACACATACTGGCTTGCAGCTTTTAGACCCTTAGAAGTCTGTACTTTATACATATGTATAGGCCTATATCCATATGTATAGACTCAGAGACCTATGCCCTAGAAAGGTGTATAGGACTTTACCTTATATACACATATAGGCCTGTAGCCTAAACACATAAAGGCCTACACTTTATATAAAGGACCAAAAATTCCTTGATGAACATTTTAAAGGCCTAAGAACACACAGTTGAGATCCCTTTATAATCATAGAATTTTCAGACTTAAAGGTTCAACATCCTGGTCTCTCTCTTCCCTCTGAATTTTTTTTTTTTTTTAATTTCAGAATGTTATAAGAGTACAGATGTTTAGGTCTGACTCGAGTGGGGCAAAGGCAATATATGTAACCTACAAAAGCTTAATGGACAAGGAAACATAGACTAGGTCTGCAGTCCTCAACCCCTGTGCAGCAACCTGGTACCAGTTTGTGGGCTGTTAGGAAACTGACCGCCCATCACATCCTGAGCTCCCCACCCCGCCACCCACCACACCCCACCCCCAACCCAGTTGGTGGAAAAATTGTCTTACATGAAGCTGGTTCCTGCTGCCAAAAAGGTTGGGGACTGCTGCTCTCGGTAATTTGTATTAGGCTTGTAGACTTGATGATCAAGAACAAGACCCTAATTGTTCAGATTCAAGGCCAGTACCTATGTTCTACGTGCATAACCACAGCTTGGACTTTCAAGCCTCCAGAACTCTGAGAAATAAATTTCTGTTTTTTATAAGCTACCCAGTTTATGATATTTTGTTATAACAGATGGAATGGACTAAGACAAATTGTTTTTGTGCAACCACCCCCATGCTATGTTCCTTTATACGCAGATACCTAAAAATCCACCACAGTGTCAAAATGGAGACTCTTAAGATATTCTAAGGCATTCTGATATTTTTGCAGTTAATATGTTTCATTTAAAACATCACCGAGGCAGATTGTTGTCAGCTTGTAATTTATTTAAATTGCTGTTGGCTTCATTTCCATTTTTGTGGTCTCTAGCTTAGCATTTCAGAGGCAGAAAGTGAATCTCACTTAGGAAAATGCAATATATTTTTTTTGAAAACGTATGTTAAATCTTGTGAGGCCTGTAAGTAATGACTGATTTCAAAAATTAAAAATAAAGAGACCCAATATGAAGTCAGGTCCCTTTTTTTCAGTATGAAAGGTGAGCATTTTTAGAAAGGCTGTTACAGATATTGGAAACTGCCAAGCAAGCTGGTGGCAGACTGGGGCTAGCATGGAGTATTGATTCAGATGTCATAATTAAATGAGCCTGAGACTTAGCTTAGATAGGCACTCTACGGAAAGATGGATAAGAGTGAGGAAGAGATATGAGTTAGAATGAGTCAGAGTCTCTCTCCCTAATAGTACTTGTCAGAATTTCAAGGGTGAGAGGTTCTATCAATCGGAGCAAGAACGGCGTGGGTGTGATGGGGTTTGGCACCTTATCAATTCTCTCCCTTCTAAGAGAACATGTGTGACATCTGCGATTTATTTCCGATCTACCAGTCTGGTGAGCATGAGTCCTGAGTTTGCTGCCAAATTACTGTACTCGTCTACATGCTAAAAGGCTGCTGTCACATGTAAGACTGTCAGAAATTCAGATCCTTCCCGTGGGTGATCCCAGAGAGCACACAGAACAGGGACTGACCTTTGGCTTGTGGCGAGCCACGTGTGGAAGTTTTGTTGTTGCCAATCAACTTATATTATGTCAAATTAGCTTTTCCCTCCTCAATTTCTGCCTCTGTGGTTAAAATCATATTGTAGCCATATCAGTGGAAATGTAAAACCTGAAAACAGATGTTCCCATAATCTCACTGCCGTAACATTAAACCCTACTTCCCCAGCCTCTGTCCATATGCACTCTATAGAATATTAACTTTTACTCTTAGAAATTTTTTTCTGATTAACAGCAGTTTATTGTCATGAGAGGATATCCCCCAAAAGTGGAGAGGAGTGTATGTTCCTGGTGGAATGTGGAAAAAAGAAGAGCATTCTAAAATCTATAACATTTATTAGGATGGAAATTAATTAAATTGCAGCAGCCCCTGAAAGGAACACACATTTTCCTTCTGTCTGATGTAGCTCTTGGAAGGTCTTTCATTGGCCAGCCAACTTTGTTCAGATTAGGGTTTCTCATCTTGCCAGCCTTACCCTCAAAGGAAAGAAGCAGGTGATATAAGCACACAGGGCATCATTGATATTTTATATTTTTCTTTAAATGCCACCTCTTCCTAGGCCTATAAGCAGGGAGAGATATTGCTTAAAGTTGACACAGCCGTTCCTCTGGCTATGGAATCATGACCTTCCGACCCTGGAGTTAGCCTGAATCTATAGGATATATCAAAAAGACTTTACCATTGTGGAGTGGCAGTCCCCACCAATAATATGTTCACCATCCCCCCCTCCTGCTTTATCCTCATTATTAGAAGAGTCATTATTTTAAGTCATTCTGTTGCCTCAGGAAATGTAAAGTGACCCTAATGATAATTCTCTATGGCACGTAGGTGTACATAATGTTTCTCTGATCATTTGTCCTAACCTGCCCCCAAACTGAAATGTACAAATGTCTTTTATTCTTAAGGCTTTGCACTAAAAGAGCTTTCGCAAGCCATTTTCTTACCTAAGAATTGTAACCAAGCTGGAAAACCATCAAGATATATTGAGAGGCTAACCTGCTGCCCATTTACTATATGTAGGGTACAAATATTTGCAAACTGATCAAAAATGTTGTATAAATTTTTATAGACATTGGGAAGTGTTTGCAGTTTTTTGGAAATCTAAAACTGGAAAGACTCTTAGTTACTCCATTGCCCAACTCTCTAATCCCACAAATAAGCTACAGGAAGTTCTGAAAAGTTAAGGTGATCAGTCCAGAATCCGAGACACCCAATAGTCTAGCACAGGCTTTGGAGTCAAAAAGTCTGGTGTGGACCACTGATTTGTGTCTTGCTTAATCTCTGGAAGTCCATGAGCAGTTTATTAGCTTCTTTCTGTGTCTTTGTGCCCTCAGCTATAAAATATAGAGAAGATACCTGTGTCTGAAGTTATTGTGAGGGTTAAATGAGATAAGTTAACAAAATGCTTAGCACCATTCCTGGCACATTGTAGTTAGTGGGAGCTACTCTTTAGTACACAGGAATGACCCTCCAGCTGGGAGGTGGAAGTGGTGATAGCGACAGTAAAATTCTCATCACTCATTTGCCACAAAGAGAGTTTCCATCTCTGGGACCCCAGCCCTTCTATTGCCACACATCCCTTGGTCTGAGGGGACAGGGAATCTGTTTTGAAGGAGAGCCACCGGGAAGGAAGGCTTTTTCCTACAGTATTTGAACTTTCATCCTCATATCTAGTGTGTTGTGCATTTAGACAATCCCTACTGGAAAGTGTTGCCAGAAATAAACAAGCTGTCAGGGGCAAATGATGCATTTCTCATCTACTCAGATGACATCTGGTTTAAGTGTGATGAATACATGCTAGTTTAAATCATATGCTGACGGTGATGCTATCTGACAGAAATGTTTGCAAATATTTTTGGAATCCCCTAAGTGCATGCTACCAAAGAATGAGCTTATTTAAACGGGGAAAAAGCATAAACTTTCGTCTATCAAATCAACTCTCACCTCAATCTCCTAAGGCTATGAGATTTGGAGCTACATCTGCCACACTGTTTGAAGATTAAGTGGCTGTTTTGATATTAAATGAAATGCCACTAGAACATGCTGATACGAAACAAATGTCCAGTGGTCACTGGGACATTTAGGAAACAGCCTTTGAATAAAAGAAATGCCAAGCATCCCTACGTGTTTGAATGGACTTCAGTACAGTTAATGGTTTGGTTATTATTTTTATTACCTTTGCAGCTATTCATTTAATACTGTTAATGGATTGTATTGTGCCAAACACAGAAGCATCAAAGAGAAAATGGAAGATGTGTGCCTGCCAGGGAACTTCACATGGCCACAAGGGAAATAACCAGTCTTAACATAATGCTTGATTATTTCAAATCCATGCTGGACAGATGTGGCACATCCCACAAAAGGATGTGCCACATTGATGTGCTGGACATTATAAGTTGTTTCAGATTGTTCTTGCCAAGCCGATTCCTTGTCATCCTCAATAAGGGAGAATTATCAGCATTTAGCTGAAATGCATTGATAGTCATTTGTATGTAGGGAATTTAAATTATATATAGAAATTCTAAATTATCTGAATATTGAAAGTTGAAGGCTTATGCATAATGTATAACAATTGCTCAGTGAATTAGGAATAAACATTTACATGGAGAAAATCATATGAAACATGTGTCAAAGCATAAGGAATTCATGCTTGATATATAGCCCATTTAATAATATATTTATGCAAAGAAAAGAGCAAATATCTCGTTTTATGCATACCATCAATAGCTACTGTTTGTGTAGCACATTACAGTTTTTAAAATGTTTTCCATGATTTATATCATGTGAGATAATGATTTTATTTTAATCCAGGTAATTAATTATATTTTCAACAATATCATCAGCATTTGAAATATATAGTTGTTTTCCTGGAACATCAATAAACAAAACCAATTTTATGAGCTATTTATATAAAGCAGGCCTCAAATATTTCAGAATAATTGATTTTTACATATTAAGTCTATTATCCCTATCATTATGTTTTCTTCAAGTTATTTGTTGCTAATTTATATTTGGAAACATGAGGAGGTCTATAAGTAGCATTATAGTTGGCATTTTATGGTGCAACCAGAAATAATGCAAATTTCTATTTGACAAAATTCCAGAACTTTCTAAACATGTCCTAAGGTATTAATGATAATAGAATAAATGGGCAGTGTGGAGAAATCATCTCTGCTGACATGAGAATGAGCTTCAGTTAATGGGAAGAGGTTTTAGTGATCTTAGATTTGAATGGTATCTATGAATATCTTCACCAGATTCTATAAAAATATAAAACACAAAATAGTGCATGTGCATGTGTGTGTGTGTACATGTGTGTGCACAGAAAAAAGACTGGCAGGGTACACAAAACTGATGGGATATATCTTGGGAGAGCAGCGTGAATGGGAAGGTGGGGTGATAGAAAGGGATCTTTTATTTTTTTACCGCATATATGTCTATATTACTTATTTTTATGTTTTTTTGCAATGAGAATTCATTTATTACTTAGGTTAAAAATAAATAAATAAGCCTAAAATGCACAGTGATACCAAGAAGAAAAAGTAGACCAACCTGATCTAATTTTCCTTTTTTCTTTGTTAGCTTGTAAGGAAATTTTCTGGTTTTTCCTCAGATGGGAGGAACCATCTCAGGATGGAATATCTCCATTTGTGGCCTTTCTTACCTCATTTGGTCTATCTCTGTCCAGGGCTGTGCTGTTTGCTGTTGAATACCTGGCTCTGGGGTAGGAAAGGAGATCCAGTTTGTAGCATTTGCTGATTACCATGGTATAAATACTCTTAGGGTGGCCAATTTTAAGTTACCAACATGACGTCAAACAGCTCACAGAATCCCTGGCAATGGTCAGTTGGCTGTCTTCTCCAGTGGCTCAAATTGTGACATCTAAAATTTTGATTCCCTTGCACAAGGATGCTCTTTTGGACTGAATATCAGGTTTCCCTGAAAGCGTATACTGTGAGAAGGGGGGGCTGGTGACAGGAGGAAAGGAAGACTTGCTTGATGATTCTCCAGCCAACACAAGCATGGACCTGGAGCCCCCAGGGCTGAGTCTTGCTGAACTTGCCCCCAGATTGAAGTGGCAGCCACCTCCCCTCCCAGTGGCAATGGGCATGTTCCCAACCCAGTAGTGCCGATACAGACTCTTCATTTATAAAATGAAAATAATAATTTATCATATGTTTAAGAACTATAAATCACTTAGAAAATGAACTCCTTATTATTTAAATATTTACACTCAATATGTTTCCTTCTTCAAATCTACACTTTTGAAGGCTGTCCAACTTTTTCCAAATGGCACATTGTGTGATTTCTATAGCTTTGTGTTCTCGTTCTGCTCAAACAATTAGTCAATTTTAGAGACACAAAAGGGTGTCCTCTGTACCTCTGTTCCCTTTTACAACACAGTTTACAGTAAGGGGCAAGCTAGCCTCACTGCTTTTGTCATGGCCTGAGCCAAGGACAACTACCTGGAGGAAGGGGTATTGACTTAATTAAGATGACGCCTCTTTCAAGTGACTGCCTAGAAATCAGCAGAGACGGAGCCTCCGGGGTAGAGCTGACCTTCCTGCTCAAAGGGCAGAAGCTGTGAACAAAGAATGGAGATTGAGGCTTTAGGCAAAGAGGGATTCGAATGAGGAGAACATTTTGCCCTGTCCCCAACCTAGGGGTATCTTCAGCCATAGATGAGAAGGGGATGCTTGCTCCTTTGCAAGGCAAACCCATGGCACGTGGGAATTGTGTGTACTGGTCTCATCTGCAATCAGGGAAGCAACTGATGGACTACAAACTAGACATCTTGATGTCAGCAGAGGTGATGTAGGTGATGCAGACTGAGAAGAGTACATTGACACAGTCAGCACAGGACGGTTTAGATTCTCTGCAAGGCCGACTTCACCCAGCATCCTACAGAGGCCTGAGAAGGAATCTTGGGTCTCTGTTTGCTGTCTTTACTGCTCTCTGGAGAAGCACACATAAAAAAGGAGTGTTTGATTTGGGGATTATCGGCCTAAGAGAGGTAGCCGGAAGAATGTCTTCATCTCAGTTTGCTTTTGTTGCTTGCAGAGCATGCTGGCTCCACGGGAAGATTAGATCTTTCTTATTTGTTTGGAGCAAGCACTCAGAAAACCCAGGCCCTGGGCATCCTGCAGCTACTGGGCAGGTTAAAGGGAAGCCTAGTGCCTTGCCCTGAACTAAAAGTCTTTGTTACAATTTTTGTTTTTTCTTTCTTCCCTGTAATCTATCTTGAATTAGACTGCTGGTTGATTGGAGTTATTTTATTTTTTGGTCTCTGTGTGTTTTCAGTTTTGGGGGTTTCTTTTTGGTCTGTGATCTCTAGTTTTCTTCAGCAATGATTTGTAGGAAGCACGCTGGTTGTACTGAATGCCAACCCGGGTACTGCTCAGAGGGTATCACCGAACTTCAGTGGCTATCAGATCCCAGCATAAACCAAAACAGAGAGACCAGCTTGTGGCGAAACACTGGCCTTTCTGCATGCTGGTTCTAATCAAACATGGATTGTCCTTCCTGCCTGGGAGAATTGGTTCCAAAGCCAAGTGCCTTTCACTAAAGAAGTGTGAACACTATGATCAAAAGCTTCTGGCTCCTTACTGAATGTCCAACTGCATGGGCTAGAGTGTTTTCCCCTGGGGAACACACCTTATTTCCATGTTGGTGGTAGCGAATCATGCTACTTATTTTGATGCTGTTTGTACTTTGAAGAAGGCTATTGTTTTCCAATTCTTCCATTAACTCTTCTCTTCTGCTGAATAAATTTCTGTATGCATCTCTGTTTCTCATTTCTGATAACCTCTTGCAGTATTCAAGTGGTACATCTGAGGTTGTGATTATATGTTCCAGTTTCCTCCTTGATATATAATTAAAAATTCCAGTGAATCAAGGTGGTTGGATAGAACCTTGTGAATTGCATTAGCAATAAAATAAAGAATTGGTCACAAACTTTCTATCACCATCTATGCAATCTATAAGCTATGTGAACTGAATAGACAATAGACTTTGTCTAACATGTGGTTGATTAATTGGTTGATTGATTGATTACTCAGCCTCTACTGTACCAGGTCATGAGAATCAATATTTTACATATTCATTTGTGAACCTCTAATACTAGCTTCAAAGCTAGGTAGTATTTCCACATTTTACAATGTGGGTAAGGAAAAGCAAAGTCACTTGGCCAGGATCAAACACCTACTGAGTCGCAAAGCTGCACTTGAACTTGTATCTCTGACACGGGAACTCCTTCTCTTTGTGATTCAATGCAGCCTTCTTGGAAAGTGAGCAAGTGACAGAAAGTGGCCTGTCATAAGTATTCAGAAACACCACTTTGGGGGGGGTTGGTGATAGCACACTCAATCTACCTATATAACTGCTGACTTATTCAGAGTTAAATAAATCCTTTTAATGGAATAAGACACTTAAAGGAGTTCATTCCCACATTTCAAACAGAGGCAAGAGATATTTTGATAAATGATTTGAACAACACAGTAATTTCACTATTGCTTCTAGAAATACCTTTCAAAAATGGTGAGAAAAGCTTTAGTGTTATCACAAAACTTCCCCATAAAGGATTTAAAGTCATATTTTCTTTCAGAAGGACTTTTGAGTGTTAAATTCTTTTTCTTTGTGGGTGGTTGATTGACATTATTAACCTTAAATATAGAAAGTGTTTACACCGAGAGCAGTTTTTTTCAAGGATGATGGCAAGAATGTACATCTAACGTTAGCAATCAGGATTGCTGAGTACAAAGAAGGATCCAGTTAAAGACAAAATTATTCCTCAGTGCCATTAGGGTATGGTATTCTTACCTTTTTCTAGTTGGTTGTTCTTTATTTTATTTTTCTAAGTTTGATCTTGCAGTAAATAAAGATCTTATGCTTTAAATGGCTTGGCTACCTGAAATAGGCCAATAAAGTTCCTCTAGGGAATTTTTGAAACTGAGGAATGCAGTGGAGCTTAGACAGGAAGCCTAGCACATACACATGTGCACACACAGACACAGGGGCACACAAGTACACCCACCACACACATTCACACAGACACACAGACACACTCATACCCATCACACACACGTACTCACACAAGCCAACTGAGATAAATGTACAAATAACATAATCAGAGCTAACATTCATTGAGCGAGTACGCTGTGCCTTTCACTGTGCTAATCACTTCATATGTATTATCCTGTTCTTTTCTCACAATCACAGATGCAGAACTGGGTTCAGAGAATACAAGAGAAAGGAAAGATGCATGGTTCTCTGATCTGCACTCCAACTGTGCATATAACCTGAAAACTCACAAGCATTTCAGCTTAAATCTATTCCTTTGGCAACTTTTTCTTTCTACCCTACATCCATGTAGACTTGGACTCAGCAAATTATGATGCAAACTAGTCAGCTTCAATAAGCATTCAGAACTATGTCACCTGCCCTAATTTAGACCTAAACAGCTGCTCCTGGGGTGATGTCATTACCTACTTAAAGCTGACCCACCTCTGCCTCCCACCCTGCCCCCAGTCCATTCTCCACACTACCATGGGAACACTTCCTAAAACACAGACCTGACCACATCACCCCCCTCCTGCTAAAAAAAAAATACTCCAATGATGTTACACAGCCTCAAATCTTAAGCACGACTTTATAGGCCTCTCATTACCAAATAATGACACACACAATATACATAATTTCAACTGGGAATCTTTTCTATCTACATGCTCTCTCCCTATCTCTATCTGGAATATTTTTCTCTTTCATTGAAGACCTGGTTCGCATGTCACCTCTTGAGGTCTCTTCCCCAGGTCCTCTGACAATGCACTTTATTTTAGTCCTTATTAAAATATGATGGCTTTGTTTACATACAAAGGACACCATCAAAAGGGAACACCAGCTTTCTAGCAATGGATACCAACCAAAATGAAAATATTGAAATGACAGTTAAAGTATTCCAAATATGGATTGTAAAAAACTCAATGAAATCCAAGAGAAAATGGAAAACCAACTCAAAGAAATTAGAAAAACAATTCAGGAAATGAATGAAAAATTCACTAAAGAGATTAACATATTAAAAAAATGGAACTTCTGAAAATGAAAAATTAATTTAAGAAAATACAAAACGCAGTGGAAATTTTTAAGAATAGACTAGACCATGCAGAAGAAAGATCTCAAAGCTTGAAGACAAATCTTTCCAATTAACTCAGTCAGTCAACAGTAAAGAACAGAGAAATAAGAGGAATTAACAAAGCCTCCAAGAAATATGGGATTATGTAAAATGGCCAAATATAAGAATCATAGGCATCCCTGAGAGTGAAGGAGAAAACACATAAGGGCTGGCAAACTTATTTGAGGGGATAATTGAGGAAAACTTCCCTAGTCTTACTAGAGATTTAGAAATCCAGGTACAAGAAGTTCAATGAACACTTGGGAGATTCATTACAAAGAGGAAATCACCACGACACATAGTTATTAGACTGGCCAAAGTCAACATGAAGGAGGAACTCCTCTGAGCTGTGTAAGTAACTTACATAGGAAAACCAACCAGGCTAACTGCAAACTTCTCAAGTGAGACATTACAAGCCAGAAGGGATCGGGGCCCCATTTTCAGTCTTCTTAAACAGGCAACTGCCAGCCTAGAATTTTGTATCCTACAAAACTAAGTTTCATATGTGAAGGAAAAATAAAGACTTTTCCAGACAGGCAGACACTGAGGGGATTTGTCAAGACCATACCTGCCCTGCAGGAAATATTCAGAACTGCATTATACATGGATCAGCACAATAGACACATACCAGTGTAAAATCACACAAAAGCTAAAGCTCAGAGCTCAAAACTCATATAAAACAATAGCACAAGAGGTAAAACAAAGCAATAAAGTATGACCTAATGGGATGAACAGAACAGCATCTCACATATCAGTTCTATCAATCACTATGTACAGTCTGAATGCCCCACTCAAGAGACATAGGCTGGCTAATGGATAAAAAAATACAACCCAGATATCTGTTGTCTCCAGGAAACAGAAGGACTCATATAGATTCAAGGTGAAGGGATGGAAAAAATATTCCATTTCATGCAATTGGAAACCAAAAGAAAGTTGCCATTCTCATATCAGGTAAAATCGCCTTTAAATCAACAATAGCAAAGAAATACAAAGATGGTCATTATATAATGGTAAAGGTAGAAATTCAACAAGAAGACATAAAAATCACAAATATTTATGAACTTAACATAGGAGCACCCAGATTAATAAAGCAAATCCTACTAGATCTAAGCAAAGAGATAAACAGCAACATCCTAATTGCTGGAGACTTCAACAACCCACTGAGAACTGAGCAGATCATCTAAGCAGAAAATAAATAAAGAAATACTGTACCTAAACAGGACACTAGAACAAATGAACCTAAGAGATATTTACAGAACGTTTTACCCAAAAACTACTGAATATATGTTGTTCTCATCATCGATATACATAAATCAATAAATGTGATTCATCACGTAAAAAGAAGCAAAGACAAAGAACATATGATCATCACAACAGATGCAGAAAAATCATTCAATAAAATCCAGCACTCTTTCATAAAAGGCCTCAACAAATTAGGCATAGAAAGAACATATCTTAAGATTATAAAAGCCATATATGACAAACCCACAGCCAACATCATACCAATTGGGGAAAAGTTGAAAGCCTTCCCACTGAGAACTGGAACAAGACAAGAGTGCCCCTGTCACCACTTCTATTCAACATAGTGCTGGAATTCCTAGCCAGAGCAATCAGTCAAGAGAAACAAATAAAGGACATCCAAATTGGGAAAGCAAAGGCCGAATTATCACTTTTTTGCTAATGATATGATCTTATATCTAGAAAACCCCAAAGAGTCCACCAAGAGACTCCTGGAATTAATAAATAAATTCAGCGAAGTCTCAAGTTACAAAATCAATGTATGCAAATTAGTAGCATTCCTATACACCAATGACAGTCAAGCTGAGACTCAAAGCAAAGACTCAATACCATTTACAATAGCTACAAAGAAAATAAAATAAACTAGGAATATACTTAACTAAGGAGGTGAAAGAACTCTACAAAGAGAACTATAAAACACTGATGAAAGAAATCGCAGATGATACAAACAGATGTAAAAACATATCATGCTCATGGATCAGTAGAATCAACATTGTTAAAAATCCATACTTCCCAAAGTGATTTACAGATTCAATGCAATCCCCATCAAAATACTAACATCATATTTCACAGATATAGAAAAAATAATTCTGTGTTTCATTTGGAACCAGCAAAGAGCCCAAATAGCCAAAGCAATATTATACTAACCAAAATAGCATGGTATTCGCACAGAAACAGAGACATAGACCAATGGAACAGAACAGAGAACCCAGATACAAAACCATCCACATACAGCCAACTGATCTTTGACAAAGCAGACAACAATATACACTGGGGAAAAAAAACCCTATTCAATAAAAGGTGTTGGGAAAATTGAATAGCCACATGTAGAAGAATAAAACAGTATTTATATCTCTTACCACTCACAAAAATTAATTTACAATGCATAAAAGACTTAAATGTAAGGGATGACACCATAAGAATTCTAGAAGAAAATGCTGGAAAAACTCTTCCAGATATCAGCCTAGGCAAAGAATTAATAAAGAAGACCCCAATGGCAGTCACAGCAACAACAAAAAGAAATAAATGGGACTTGATTAAATTAAAAAGCTTCTGCACAGCTAAAGAAATAATCAATAGAGAAAAATAGACGACCTACAGAATGGGAGAAAAGCTATACATCCAATAAAAGGGTAATAACCAGAATCTACAAAGTACTCAAGCAAATCAGCAAAAAAAAAAAACACATTAAAAAGTGGGCAAAGGCTTTTCAAAAGAAGATAGACAAATGGCCAATAAACATATGAAAAGATGCTCGACATCACTGATCATCAGGGAAATGAAAATTAAAACCACAGTGAGGTATCACCTTACCCCTGTTAGAATGACCTTTATTAAAAAGTCCAAAAACAATAGATGCTGAGGTGGATGCAGAGAGAAAGGAATGCTTATACACTATTGGTGGGACTGCAAATTAATACAACTTCTGTGGAAAACAGTATGGAGATTCCTCAAAGAACTAAAAGTAGACCTACCATTTGATCCAGCAATCCCACTGCTGGGTATTTACCCAAAGGAAAAGAAGTAATTTTATCAAAAAGACACCTGCACTCAAATGTTTATCATAGCACAATTCACAATTGCAAAGATGTGGAATCAACCTAAGTACCCATCAATACATGCCAGAATTAACAAAATGTGGTATATGTATACTATGGAATACTAGGCAGACATGAATAAGGATGAATTAAGGCCTTTTGTAACAATTTGGATGGAACTAGAGACAATTATATTAAGTGAGGTATATAAAGAATGGGGAAAAAAAACATCACATGTACTTGCTATTAAATTGGAACTAACCAATGAGCAGATGTGCACAGAGGGAAGTTAAACTCAGTGAAAATCAAGCAGTGGGGAGGGAGGAGGGGAAGATGGGCGAAAACCTACCTAACGGGTACAATGAACACTATCTGGGTGATGGGCACACTTATGACACTGACTGAAACATAACAGAATCAATACATGTAACAAAAAACATTTGCACCCTGTAATATTTTGAAATAGAAAATAATAATAATATTCTTGAATAAACTTCTCCCATGAACTGTCACCCTTAACTGTGAATGTGTCCAGATGATTTGTAAAGCAATGTGTGTCATATAGAGAGAAAATATGGCTTCATCAACTATTTTTTGGAAATAGGTAAGATATAAGTCATAGGTAAGATATGTCATAAATTATATCTCAAGTTATTGAGAAAGGATTGAAAACTAGGACTAGTAGAATTTGTGGCTTGATACAAGCTCCCAGAGTTGACCATATAACAAGTTTATAGTCATTCCTGAGTTGACCTGACCTATTTTTCACACGTAGGATTATAAAACCACTTAGGCTATGATATATTTTAAACAAAACTAGCACCTAACATTGAGAGGTGCTCAAATATTGTTTCTCCTTCTTCCACACTTCATTTACAAAGTTAAGTAGAAACTGCAAATTTGGAGGAGTCCACATTTACACTTCTGAATAGCTGATTATCCAGCAAAGACCCCAAGCAGCCTGCCTGGCGAGGAGACTCAGTTGCACTGTGCTCTGCTCTGCTCCGGCAGAAATTTAAATTCTCATGATGGCTTGAGCACCGTGGGTGATGTTTGGCATTTTTATTTCTATTGATAGACAGAGATAAATAGATAGATACAATCAAGCTCATGACTAGATTTTTTCCTTTTGATTCTGTGCTTGAGAATTAATTTTAATGGATTCACTGGAACTGAAAGTGAATATCTCTACCTAAAGGTGATCGTAATTATGTTCCCAAATAGGTTGTATATTTTGTATTGCCATCAGGAACAAATGCGTTGTCTATGTCTCTGCCACAGAGCCTAGCTTCTAACCATGTTTGTGTTTATGAGCCATTGCGTTGTGTGGGGGATCAGAAGCAAAACAGCATATCCCAAGAGGACCAAAATGCTGGTCCATCTTGCACCATTTCTTAGAAACTCATAGGAGGCCTTGGGATTTTAAATGCATTTACCATTGGCAGCCACTCCCTAGACAAGAAACCTCAGAAGCTTCCTCCCTACTGTCTCCACTACTACAACCCTCCAAAGCCCCCTTCATAATCCCTGAAATAAGGCTTACTACCTGTAGATTCTAAAGGCTTGCTAAAACATCACACATTGTAACCCTAAGAAATAGCTGGAGATCATCCTCTCCTACTCAGGGAAGAAGAACTCTAATTTAGAACAAGTACATGAAGAATTCTGTAAGAATACCCAAAGGAGGCCACTGGGATAAGGCAGAAACGTTAGTGGTTCTGTGAGAGGAATAAAGTGCTCATAAATAGATCTGAATTGGGGTGAACTTTTTATTTGTTTTTGATTTTTTTTTCCCTGATCACTCTGCTCATTTCCATCATATATATATATATATACTGGGAATATTATTAATAAAATGGAGTCTGAGAAATTGTCCATCTAGAAAATAAATAGATAAATAATGAATGCATTTACTATGTATCCCTTATATGTATTTAGTGTCTGGGTATTTAGTCTTAATACTTAAGGAATAGAGGCCTTTGAAGATCAGTTTGGCTCTTTCTCCTAATAAGACCTATGGACAAGAGGAGGTACCAATGTCCAAAGAGCCAGAACTGGCAAATGGCCACTTCGTATCTTACTAGACAGGGGACATGGGGAGGAAAAGGTTATATTTCCTGGTATTGTTTTTCACATTTTATTTCTTAGCCTCCAGAATTCCATGATTTTAAAGAAATTTATCAAGCTGCGAAAACCATTCTGTGGTTTATCTTCCCAAAAGGGAAGATACGGATATTGAATAGAACACATTTGTTTCATTCCTAACATTTGAGTCTGTTTTTCAGTTCAATTCTTAATTCTACCTGTGTCCAAATCAGCCTTTGATAACCTAATGCTCCCAAAAACAAGGGCATACATTTTAGGCCCACATCACCTTCTGTTCTTGGTGGGGGGTGTTAAGAAGGGGAAGGAAGCAGAATTGGAGTCTTGTTGGGTGCAATTATTCTTTTGTGCTCTTCTGAAAATATTTGTCTGTTCTACGTTTGCCAAGTCTACTTGCCTTTCCCTTGGAGTCATTAGGAAACAAAGCATGTTGCTGTGCAGCGTGAGGCTTAACAGAACTTTGAGGTTTACAGATCCCCAAATCCTGCAGAGACACGGGTCTTGCTGGTCACATTCGGACAGGAGAAGATTCAAAAACAGAATGAACTGACAGTCGTATTTCTCAGTCAGGAGCACCCAAAACCCTGGTGTTACCTTTAAGGAAAAGAAGAGTACGATCTGAATTTAAAGCATAATTTATGTCAGGAAAATCACAAACCGCGCATGGGGTGTAACTTGTTTTTTTTTCAGCCCTTGAGACAAGCCGGAAACACAAAGCTTCAGTCGTAAGCAAGGTTTCTAAAAAAGGAAAGAGTAAAATCTATTCCTGCACTTCCAGCTGCAGTTCCAAGTGAACTGATTGAAAAATCTAAACAAAACCAATGTGAAATTCGTTGCGAAGCCAAGGCTTTCTATCACCATGTCTGGTTCAAAAGTGAGTTGTTATAGCAACAGGAGAAAAGTAAATGAGCATTTCACGTTGTAAAATTACGCCTGCCTCTGTTCTAAACAGCCGCTGTCCAGGCAGTCAAATGAGCCCGAGTCATTTAAAGGAGAAGAATTCCGTTTTAATTGTTGAGGCTTGCGCCAAACCTACCTTTAAAACAAAAAGTTCATTTCAATTAACCTTATTCTCAAATCGATACAATAAATTCTGTGGCAGGATGAGACTGAGCAACATCCTGTCTGATGAAGATGACCTCAGAAAAACATGGTGCCAAGGATTTCAGCTCTGAAGAATAGCCAGAGTGCCACGTGGCACTGAACTCGTGGCCCGGGCAGAGCGCCTTTCACCTCTAAATCATTGTTTTTAATCCAGTATAGATTGGAAGCAGGCGAGAGACCTTGCTTTTTAACACTTGTTCACTGACCTGTATTAAATTCGATGTTGATCTGGGTCCAGCTTCAAATAGAGGTCTGTATAGTGGACATGTTCGGATCCTCACGCTGGTTTCAAGAAGGAGACAAAAGGCTGAATGAGACTGGGGCGGGGGGTTTGTTTTGTTTTTGTTTTTTGCCACTTCTGTAAACAGCTCCTCCTTAAGTGCTGGGGTGTATTGTAGAGAGATTTCTTGGATCAGTGGTTGTGTCTTAGTTATCTTGTAAGGAGCCTATCTCAAGATTGACACATTTCTATTTAGTTAAACATTTTATAATCATCAATGTTGCAGATTATCGCATTTAAATTAATTTGTAAATATGTAAAACAGCAAGGCAAGGAGAAACAACCCTTAGTCCCTAAAAGCGACCCTCCCACAAAGCCTAAGGCAAATTTTAATTATTAGCTATAACTGATCTGCATAATTAGCCTTGGCTAATATTCCCTAATGCCTTTCTATTTAAAGAGACAGACACACTATTTACATACGCAGACAAGTTTGCAGTTCCTAGAAGTCATCTCCATTTTAGGAATGACAAGCAGTAAGCAAGTTAAGATTGGCTGAGCCTGCTCCTGTGCCCTGCGTGGGTGTCGTGAGGAGGCAGATCCTCTGACTCATCCCGGAGCATGGAATAGAGAGGTCCTCTGGCCCCCACCTCTGTGATATGGATTCAGCAAGCCTCCGATGGAGTTTAGGAACCTGCATTTTTAACAAACTCCCCAAGTTGTTCTGATGACCTTGACTGAAGCTTTGAAACCATTGCCAAATCATTTTACCTTGCGGGGAGTGGAAGGGCAGGAAGAGGGAAATCCATCCCTTCATCAATGAAGTCAGCCCCAGGCACTGGCTGGGACTTCTTCGTAATATCCTAAGAGCTTCCAACCCCATACGTTCTTTTCTACAGGCAGTCCTTCCAGAGTGTCTTATGCTTAATATTTTCACAAACCTGGAGCAATTTGATATAATTCTGTAGTTTTTAGAGAGGAAATAGAGTGAAACCAAAACTCTGTATCCTGGACCGCCTGACCCTTCGTGATCTGCCCCTGTCTGCAACCTCTTCTCGTGCCCTGCCCTGATCCTTGCTCTGCTTCGGCCAAGCTCTTGATGGCTTAAGGTATGTGTGGTGTTGTTTTGCTTCGGATCTTTCCCCAGATCTCTGCGTGGCTGGTCATGTCCCTCAGACCCTAGCTCATACATCACCTCCTCTAGTGCTCTCAGACGCTCCATCTGGAGTAGGTCCCTGCCCCACCCTCACTTCCCTCCTCCTCCCCAACAAGGGACACTCCATTATAAGACCACTTTTCTTTTATTTCCAAGCCCTTAAAATATTTAGCAAATATCTTATATATTATTTGTTCAATGTTGATTATTCCTCTTTCCCCACTAAAATGCCAAGTCCGAAAGGTCAGGCGCTCACAGTGCTGATGAACTTTGCCCCTGCTCAGTGTCACGCAGCTGCTTAGGCCACCGGTCCCAGGCTGGCCGCCTGTCTGACTCCCTCTGCCCCACCACCATGGAAAACAGAGATGGGGCACAATCTCTCAGTTTCACTTGCATGCTGGCAGAGCAGATGGAATCGTTATGGGCATATTTGTTCTGAATGATAAATGAAGAGAGTTGTAAATCAAGAATTCTAAGTTTTATTAGAGTTCATAGGATAATAAGTGGGTTTTTTTCCTCCTTCTTGTTAAAGTAGAAATTTATTTAGGATCATTTCCCATCTTGGAGTCCAGTGTCTTCAGCACAGGGACATTCTTAATTCTGCATCATAGTTTTTATGCTGGCCCAGAAGGTTGACAAGATCATTAACAAAAATAACCCTCGGTAGATATACAGTTAGAATAGAGGAAGGACCATTAAAATGCCATGGTGTGTAAAAATAAGAGAAACCGCAAGAGAGGGGAATCTGGAACAGATTGGCCACCCTCTATTGGAAAATATTTGTTAGATCCTTTAACACTAAAACCTTAAAGAGCTCTTATTACACATTAATGTTCAAGTTACTTTAAGTTCAGATTTTCTTTAAACATTTCGAGTAATCTTCCCTTTTTTAATTTTCCAAGCTGTTGCTCTTTTCCCCAAACCACTGTCCTAATCCAGATACATATTTTTCCTTTTAATAAAATCTTTTTTTTTTTTAAAGAGAACTGCCAAAGAGTTGACACTTGGCATGTGGTGATTCAAAAAATACACTGTCCCTTCTCACCACCCCTGATGTCTTTATCTGACAAAATCCATATGCTGTGTGATCACCATGGCAACTAAGTAGGGTTGTAATTGCAACCCCAGAAAGCTAATTTTTTCACTCAAATTGTGGCATACGTTTAACCTGTCTGAAGTTTCAACAAACCATCTTTTAAATGACAAGTGTTTTGAAAGGTCTAATTTAGTCTGTTTGTTTGAAGGCACATTTCTTCCTTTTTTTTAACTTAATAAACTGGCTTTAAAAGGAGGCGGGAGTGGGCGAGGCTGCAATATTTTCTGACCTTGCCTTACAAAATTATACCTGATCGTTTTATAGCAATAAAATCTAAACGTATGACTCTTTCTGAAGAGTACACAGACATGAGCATCCTCAGACTACATAGTGAGACCCAAACAAGACTCTGTAGAGATACAACAGTGGAGACAAAAGCCTCTTAAGGTCCAGCTTCCAAATTCTTGTCTTTCCCCTGCAATGGAGGAAATGCTGCCTTCCCTGTGACCAGTGACATGAATATTCAGGCTAGAAAGCTAGAAAATTATAACAGTTTCTCATTTAACAAATATTAGCTTAGGTGAAATTTTCCATCTTTGCTTCTGATTCATAGTAATTTCTGTAGTGGCAGTTTGTGTATAATGTAGGAAAAGTGTAGGACCAATGGCACAGGCTTCATGTCATCCTTGGACTTTCAAACAGTGCCCTCAGTGGGAGTCTTTCACCTGGTCCAATCCCCAAGCTTATTCTAGGCAATGTGGTCCTTCTGGCTGTCAGTTGATGGGTGGTCCCTGGTGGTCCCTCTTCTTATGTCTCTCAGTCTCCTGCCCACAAACTCAGTGATAACTCAGAGTTACAGGAAACAATTAGTCTTTCCTCCTTCTTGTTCCTTCTCATCTAGACACTCCAAGCTCAGGAATTCCTTTTCCCTTGGACTTATATATCATTAACAAAGGCCAGAAAAACATGCAGACAAGTTCTGGACACACACCCTACCCACCCCACCATCATGGTTCCCCCAAACACACAACCAACCTCCTGTTTGAATGGAAGAAAGAGAGATGGAGAATTATAAGGGGAATAATCACTTGTACTGTTTTTCTATTGCTGCCATAACAAATCGCACAAACTAAGTGGTTTAGAACAATACAAATTTATTAGCACACAGTTCTGTAAATCAAAAGTCTGGGTGGGTTCAGATGGTTCCTCTGCTCTGGGTCTCATGAGGCCAAAATCAAGGGGGTGGCCACCCTGAGTTCTTATCTGGAGACTCTTAGATGTGCTGGGGAGGATCTGCCTCTAGGCTAACTCAGGTTATGGCACAAATCACTTCCATGTGGCTAGAGGTTCTGCTTTCCTTCCTGGCTGTCTGTTGGATGCCACTCTCTGCTTCTAGAAGCTGCCTGTATTCCCTTGCTCATAGCTGCTGTGATGGTTAATTTTATGTGTCAACTTGACTGAGCAATAGGGCACCCAGATATTTGGCCAAACATTATTCTGGGTGTTTCTGTGAGACTGTCTTTGGATGAGATGAATATTTAAACTGGTTGACTTAGTAAAGCAGACTGCCCTCCCTAATGTGGGTGAGCCTCGTCCAATCAGTTGAAGGCCTGAAGAGAACAAAAAGGCTAACCCTCCCCCAAGTAAGAGAGAATTCGTCCTGCTTGACTGCCTTAGATCTAGGACATGGGGTTTATTTCCTTGTCTTCGGATTAAAAATGCAAACTAAAATATTGGCTCTTCCTGGGTCTTCAGCTTGCCGACTCACTCTGCAAACATTGGAACTTGTCAGCCATGATTATTTGAGCCAATTTCTTATAATAAATCTCTTTCCATATGTATATACATCCTGTTGGCTGTGTTTCATTGGAGAACCCTGACTAATGCAGCCCTCTCCATCTCCAAAGCCAGAGACCGTGGGCTAAGTCCCTCTCACATATTGAATCCCTTTCACTTTTTTTCCTGATGCATTTCTCTTCTGCTTACAGACAGAGAAAGTTCTCTGCTTTTAAGGCTTCATTTGATTAGATTGGATCCTACCAACAACTGCCCTCTTTTAGAATCTGTAACCTTAATTTCATCTGCAAAGTCTCTTTAGCCATATAACATAACATAACCAGGGCATGTCACAAGAGGGTGGAGGTCACAGAAGCCAGCATTCAGACCACCCACAAACTTAATATCTCACAAGAGTGACCAGCCACTCTACTCTTCTTGTGGCTCCTTTTTCAACCCCAGCTAAGGCAGAGACCCTAAAGAAATAAGAGATATAAAATGAAAAACACCCAAAGCACAGGCCAAGGTAGAAATCAAATGAGGGTTGTGAAAAAGTTCAATAGAGAGAGTGTTGTAACTTTGCAGGCAAAACAGGCGATATGATACATTTCCTTACAGCCTTTGTCCCATGCTTGCATAGGAGGTCACAGCAGGCTCAAGGCAGTCCCAGATGCTATAGAGAGAACCCAGGAGCAAAAACCATTAGCATAAGCTGTGTGGGGGATACATTAGAAATCAGAGCCAAGGACCTCAAACTCTGTCCTCATTCCTAAAGGACCAGCCCAGGAGGAGAATGGAAAGACAGAGCAGAGGAATCAGAAGCCAGAAAGACATAGGAGAGAAGAAGTGCTAGATTGGGATTGATGTTTATCAAGGGTCTTTGATATTTTTTTTTGACAATGTATAGATTTAAGTGCACAGAGATTGAATATAAGTGGATATAACTTTCCAATTAACCTTGGTAACTTTATTTCTTTTTTAGACAAGATCGGGCGCGTTCAGGCTGGTATGGCCGTAGACCTTTATTTCTTTTTTAAAAAAAAGTTTTTAATTTTTTGAGACAGGGTCTTGCTCTGTCACTGGGGCTGGAATGCCGTGGCCTCACTGAAGCTTCAAACTCCTGGGCTCAAGCAATCCTCCTGCCTTAGCCTTCCAAGTAGCTGGGACTATAGGTGTGCACCACCATGCCCGGCTAATTTCCCTATTTTTTTGTAGAGACAGGGTCTGGCTCTTGCTCAGGCTGGTCTTGAACTCCTGGCCTCAAGTGACCCTCCCTTCTCAGCCTCCCAACATGCTAGGATCATAGGCATGAGCCACCATGCCTGGCCAATGTTAGTGACTTTCTAGCACCGAGAAGCCACTTTGATGACCTTGCCCTGATCTTCAGAAATCACTAACCTGCCTGGACAGGGCACCCTAAGCTGCCATGATGGTGGTGATCCATGTTAGCATGATACGCTGAGGCTGAAAGAGAAGAGGAGACAATAGACAGAAATCTTGGGGCCACATCCATATTCTTTAACTTGAACTGAGTACATAAATCAGAAGCTTAAAGGTGGAGCTCAATGAGGTCTCTGGACAGTTATTAAAATTGCATTTTCAGTGTTCTCCTATCCAGTGTTACAAAGTTGTTTTTGTAGGAAAGAAAGCAATTTATGTTTCATATCTGATGTCATTATAAAAGAAGTCACAGCTACAAGTCTAGACTTTCATGATTATTTCACAAGGACTTGTCCTTATGAAATAATCATTGATTTATGCCAGCTCTACTTTACTGATCTGCTGTGTGCCTGAAATTATTTAGATAGGGGAAATAAGTCTTTCTTTTCTTTTCAGCATGCAGAGAAAAATTGTCCTAGACTCCTGAGACTATAATAAGCATCCGATATGGAAACATATTGGAGTTATATTTTTCATTTTATTAAGATCAGTTTAAAGTATGCTCCATAGTCTTATATTTTTCCTACTCCGCCCCCCTCTATTAAGAAAAAAATGTTTTCTACCTTCAATTGTGAGTTGTTTTTGTTTCTACAAAATAAGAAGGAAAAAGAAGCAGGAGAGAAAGCGAGAAAGGAGGAAGAGGAAGAGGAGGAGGAGAAAGAGGAGGGAAAGTGAGAAGAAGGAGAGAGAGGATAGGAGGAAGCAGATGGAACAGGAAAAGGAAAAAGTGGAGCAGAAATTCTTGACAAATTATCTAGGTTTTATAGTTCTCCTATGAGGGAGCAGCTCATGTGAGGAAGCACAAGGGTTAAAATATTTATGACAATGACTGTGGAGTCACCAGCTAGGGAGCGCTGGCCTAGAGGAAAAATTCTTATGTTCTCCAGCCTCAGCTTGTAATGGCACTTCCGTGATTCATTGTCTTATAACCAAATAATTTTGGAGGTAGTTCATGGCACATGTCCCTGGCTATATATCATTTTTACACGCTACAGGAGTCACTTCTTTCTATCTATCTGACAGATGAAAATGTTAAGTGTAGCTTTCAGGTGCTAATGTACTACCTCTGTTAATATTGATAGGAAGGTATGCCCTCCGTGACTCGCTATTAACCTTTAATATTTATTTTATTACTTATGCAAGATAATTCAATGACCCATATTTCCTGTTGATGAGTGTCGATTGTGTTTTTTCTTGCTCTACCTTCCTAAAACTGGCTGGCTGTTGTCAGAAAGGGTAGCCCTTTTGGGGTGCAATAAGAAGGCCTCTGTGTGATAGGCCTGTGTTGGCTGGTTTATCTCCGATGCTTTCTCCAAACGCTGTGATTTGCCCAAATTAGATTCTAAACATCTTTTTTGCCCCATGTGAGGTGTTTCTTTTCTCTGGTTACTTGCAGGATCAGAAACTTAAACTGTTACCCTTTCAAAGTCTCCCGGTATATCTTCAGAGGTTTTTTTGTATATTGAATAAAAAGTCTCTCCCAAATCCAGGTCAGAAAGATCATTTCTTATGTCTTCTTTTACAGGTGTTATAATTTTGCATTCTACTTTAAGTTGTTACTCCTAAAATTAGTTCTTATTTATGGTGTAAGGTAAGGATCTAATTCTATTTTTTAATTAGTCCTGGACTATTGAACAGTCATTCTCTGCCCACTGATTTGCAGTCCCAGTTCTGAAATAAGTCATGTCAGTGGTGTGTTCCCAAACCACACAATTTTAATCCATATGTTTCATAATAATCCCTGAATTCTGGTTCATTGAGTTCCCCATTCTTTGTTTTCTCTTTTTAAGATATATATTGAGTTTTCTTGCCCCCTTTTTTCTCCATGTAGATTTTAGAATCCATTTATTTTGTCACACACACACAGACACACACACACACACAACCAGACAAAACCTGCTAGGGTTTAGATTAGGATTTTGCTTGCAATTGGAATTGATAGGTCTTAAGAATTAGTCTCATTATACTTTTGAGCCATCCTATTTCTGAATATGAGATACTTTTGGGGGGGACAGGGGAATCTTTAAAGTTTTTTAATGTAGTTTCAAAATTTTTTTATAAAGTAGAAAAGTTGCTGGATAATTCTTGGGAAATTTATATTTTGATACTATTACAATAGTATCTTTTAAAATTAAATTTCCTAATATATAGGAGAAATGCATTTTATATTTGAATCTAGACAACTCTAAGGAACCCAAATTATCCAGAAAATTCACTAAGCTGTCTTAATAGCTATAATACTTTATCTGTAAATTCTCTGGGATTTTCTGATACCGTCTTATCATTAGCTAATAATGTCATTTTTATTTCTTCCTTCCTATTTCTATTTCTTTTCTTACCCTACTATGCTGCCTTCACTTCTAGTACCACACTTAATAGATGTTAATGTGAGTACTTTGTGATGTTCTTAATTTTAAAGGGGATATTTTTAGTGTATTACATTGAGTGTAATATTTAATTCTTTTGTAGCTACACTTTTTTGGATTTCTGTATTCTTATTTTGCTAAAAATTTGAATGTTACCTAATGCTTCTTTATGAAATTCTTGAGATCATCGTGTTATTTTTCTTCTTTAATCTGCTAATGTAATGAAATATATTAATGGATTGTCTTATGTTAAACTTGCTTTGCATACCTGAGATAAACCCAGCTTGGTCATCTTCTGTATTCTTTGATGGATTCAGCTTGTTAATATATTTAAGATTTTTGCATCTATTATATATTAATTAGGCTAGAAATTTAACTGCTGTAACAAAGAGACCCAACATATATAGCATACATAAGACAGATGTTTGCTTTTCTCTCTGGTACAGGTAGGAGTCTGGAGTAGGCGAGTGGTTGTGGCTGGCAGGGCAGCTTTGTGTATTCAGTACTTGGCTTCTAAGTCATCATCATTTCTCAGCCAGTTAAAAGAGGGACAGAGGGTCCTGAATGGTCATCTTAAAAAGATGACCAGGAAATTGCTCTCCTCACACCCATTCACATCCCATTCACCCAAAGTTAATTCCGTGTCTATTAGCTGCAAGGGAAACAGAAAAATATCTTCTGTGGATAGATGGCCATGAGCCCAGGTTATATGAAGTTCTATGTGAATTTCTATTACTAAAGAATCAAAGGGTGACTTCAAGCTGGGAGACAGTGAATGCTCTCTAATACATAAAATCATGAGCAAGAATAGACTATAATTTTCTATTTTATACTGTCCTCATCTTGGGTTTTGAAATCAAAATTCTATTAGCTTCCCCCCTTCAAATTACTGTGGTAAATATTCCATTTATTTCTACCTTTTGGTATAATTTGGGTAACTATAACTTTAAAACAAATTTGATAGAATTTATGGATAATAAATACCACTTAGTGTTTTCTTTTAGAAATATTTTTATTTAATGATTTCAAGTGATCAGTAGTTATGAATATGGTACTATTCAGCCTTTTTATTTATTCTTGAGTCGGTTTTGGGTGCTTGGTGCAGTTTTCAATTTGTCTATTAGTATAACATTATTTAAAATAACCTCTTGCTATATTTTTAATCTTTTGCAACATTTGAGTTTACATCTTCCTTTCCTTCTAATTATAATTTAATTATCTTTTCTTTTTCTTTCTCTCTCTCTTTTTTTATTTTTTTGAGACTGAGTCTCATTCTGTTGCCCAGGCTAGAGTGCTATGGCATCAGCCTAGCTCACAGCAACCTCAAACTCCTGGGCTCAAGCAATCCTTCTGCCTCAGCCTCCTGAGTAGCTGGGACTACAGCCATGCGCCACCATGCCCGGCTCATTTTTTCTATATATTTTTAGTTGGCCAATTAATTTCCTTCTATTTTTAGTAGAGACGAGGTCTTACTCGTGCTTAGGCTGGTTTCGAACTCCTCACCTTGAGCGATCCACCCACCTTGGCCTCCCAGAGTGCTAGGATTACAGGCATGAGCCACCGCACCCGGCCCCTTTCTCTTTTTTTGCTTCTAAACAATTTTGTAAATTTTATTTTTCTGTTCAAGAATAACTTTTATCTTAGCCCTCTCTGAGTATGTTTGTTTTTTATCCCACTCATCTGTTCTCATTTCCTTCTTCCTTCTGTTTTGCTTTTATTCTGATGCTCTTGTACTGACTTAAGATGGATGCTTAAGTCATTCTTGAAATATTACTTTAGTGACATCCCTGTTTTGATATTCAGTATTGTCATTATAATTTTGTTCTAAATATTTTCTAATTTTTAATATGATTTCTTCTTTAACCCTTAAAGTTTTTTAAGAAACAAAATGTTTCCATAGAAGCAAAATTCAAAACAACCTAAAACTATACTACCTCTTGTACCAGAAAAGGAAATGAGAATATAGTCATGTATCTTCTATTAATTGCAAAAACAAATACAGGAAGGATAAATTAACAATGTTTGATTTCAACTAAGTGTGTTACCTACAAGTGGTGGTAGGAATCAAAGAAGAAGAAACTTGGAGAGTAGTGACATTTCTCTTAGTATACCTTTTTTGTATAGTTTTTACTTTTGGAAACATGTTAATGTTCTATATATTCAAAAGAATAAAAGTCAGCTATGTTGAGAAGGGGAAAAAAAACTAAAACTGAAAGCAAACTGAAACAAATGACCTTGATTGTATTTCAAATGAACTCCATAACCACACTGAAAGAAACTTTTAAAAACACTAGTCCAAGTAACTCATGAAAACTGTGTGTGACTGTATACTCTCTGCCTTGGGTAAGGTTGGGGCACAGGATCTGCAAATGAATCTGGGATTCTTTTTAGTAGATTTTGTTTTTTTGTAGTAGTATAGGTAAAGCTATTCTGGAACAATTTAAATGAGTAAATGTGTTGGGAACCAGGTTTGTCATTATCACAGAAGGGACATCCAAATAAAGAATGCAGGAAGACAAGACAGAACCTGTTGGGGATGGGTTGGAATTGGAGTAATCAGTATAAATTCATAATTTCTACAATATGCATACTATATGTGTATAATGCATGTAATATGAGTATATGTATATGTATATGTGTCCACACAGGTATATATTTGCCTATGTGTATATGTGTGTGTGTATATGCAGATATTTTCTAGCTCTATTCACTGAAAAGATCTAGAAGCAAAGACATCTCAGTAATTATAAGCACACCTAGCTCTCCAATCTTAGATTCTAATACCATGCCTCACTAAAAGGAATGATGGCTCTGCTGAGCAATAGCTGGCCCTGGTTTTCTTTATCTGAAAATGTCTCTACTTTGCCTTTGGTTTTGAAAGATATTGTCACTAAGCCTGTAAATTTAGGTTGACACATTTTCTTTCTCTGCATTTCAAAGATATGCCACCCTTGTTACTTTTCTGCTGTTACTTTTGAGAAGAAAAAACTTTTGACAAGAAAAAACTTTTGACAAATTAAATTTAACAGTTTATTGGAGCAAAGAGCAATTCATGAATTGGACAGCACACAGAACCAGAAGAGGTTCTGAGTGCTCCACCCATGAGCATGAGCAGTGAGCTTTCATAGGCTGAATATAGAAGCAAAGTAGAGAAATCATCTGATTGGCTACAACTAGATGTTTGCCTTATTTGGACATGGTCAGATGACTTGGCTCTCTGTGATTGGCTGAAGCTTGGCTATGATTGGCTGAGAACTGGCTATATTTTTTTTACAAAAATTAGACTCCTAAGTTAGATTTCACTTCATTTAAGTACTAAGTTAGGTTGCAGCTCATTATATAGGAACTCAAGCATGGGACAGTCTCAGGCCAATGGCCTTCTGCTTATTTGCTTTAACAACTCTCTATCAAGTTGTTATTTTTTTGCAGGTAATTTGATCCACCTCTCCCTATCCCATTTTTTAAAGATATTATCTTTGTCTTTGGTATAGTGCAATTTGCTATCATATGTTTAGGTTTAACTTTGTTTATTGATTTGTTTCACTTTGTTTATTTATACTATTCAGCATATATAGCATAAAATGGTATGTAAACATGATAAATATACCCTCAGTGTAAAACTGAGAATATTCTTAGTCATTAATTCTTCACATGTTTCTTCTGCCCCATTTTCTCTTCTTCTGGATTTCTAGGAAGATACATTTCTGACCCTCTCATTCTATTATCTATATTACTTGACTTGTCTTTCATATTTCCTACCTCTTTGTCTCTGTGTTTTGTTCTGAATAATTTCTACAGATCTAGTTTCAAATTCATTAATTTTCTCTAAGCTATATATAAAAACTCTTATCAACTGAGTTTTTAACCTCAAAGACATTTTTATAATTTCTGAAACTTCTATTGGGTTCTTTTTCAAATATTTGATCTTTATTTTAGTCTCTTGTTGTTTTGCTCTTTTTTTCAAGCTTGCTGGAGGAGTTTACATATTAAAAATAATTATTTTACATTCAGTATTTGATAATTCTACTACCTGAAAGCTTGCAGATCTTATTTTACCTTCTATTCTTTCTGAATGCCTGTGCTCTTGATGCTGCTTTGTGTGTGTGTGTGTGTGTGTTTAATTCTTTCAGACTCATGAGGGGTGTGTAATTTCTGGGTCACCCTATGCTACACAAATATACCATTCTGGTGCCTCCTTGAGTAGACTCTGGCTTTCTTTGTCTTCTGCCTTGTATATTTCATTAATTTGTGAAAAATGATGCCCAAGTTTATTCTGATGATAAATGCACTTGAAGTCAAGGTCATCTTCAGTGCTTGGCCTACCTTTTTAGGTTCTTGCATTCACTTGGTTTTGACTTTTCAGTCATCAAGTACTTTAAGTATTTCATTTTGAATTTTTCATTGTTTTTAGCAGGAGGGTTAGTCAAGGTATCTGGCCTGCCATACTGCTGGAAAGAAAATTCTAGAAGTCCCCTGCATATAGTTTAGTCAACTTTATATATTTGTGGTTTATATATTATTTCATTTTTTAAAAAACTTAAAAACTAAAATATCACCTAATCTAACATGTTCATGTCACCTATGAAGAAATAGTAGTAGCGATATCAAGGCCATCGTTGACTTCTCATGACTCCTGGTCTGATGTCTTTCGGTGACTCAAGTGCTGGCAGTAAGAAGGCAAGGAGGTATTAATCCATAGGCTGGAATTGAATGCCTTGGTAGAGTGGAGTTTGTGAACATGACCCTGGCTGGGCACGTAGAGACACCTTTTGCCCATTCTACAGCTCCTACTCCCTTAGAACTCCCAGACCCAATTTTCATTCTACGTTCATTTTAAGACAAAGCCTCAGTCTGGGAAATTCACCAAAACTCAGTTTCACATACGTATTCACGTTTGATTTCTACCAATTATAATATTTGGTTAGACTCACTTCTTTGTTATATAATATATCTTGAGCATGAAATAATATAAACAGGCTGGGCGCGGTGGCTCATGCCTGTAATCCTAGCACTCTGGGAGGCTGAGGCCAGTGGCTCTCTTGAGCTCAGGAGTTCAAGACCAGCCTGAGCAAGAGTGAGACTCCATCTCTACTAAAAATAAAAAAATGTAGCTGGGCGTGGTGGCTCATGCCTATTGACCCAGCTACTCACGAGGCTAAGGCAGGAGGATAGCCTGAGCCCAGGAGTTTGAGGTTACTGTGAGCTAGGCTGTTGCCACAGCACTCTAGCCCAGGCAACAGAGCAAGACTCTTGTCTCAAAAAAAAAAAAAAGAAAAGAAAAGAGAATATAAACAAAAATGAAATAATACCTCCTGAGGATTTTTCATGCAACATTGTCTTCAACAAATGTATATTATCCATTGAATGATTGTGTCTCAGTTTGACCAATGTTTTATTTTTAGCACATTCATGTTGCTTCCAACTCTTTTCTCTTACAAACTGAGCCTCTATGAATGCCCGTGTAGTTCATCTTTGCTTAATATCTTTAATTATTTGCTCAAAATAAATCCCCAGAAGTTAAATTGTGAAGTCATAGGGCGTGCATATTTTTAAGGCTTGCTATATCCTGCCCACATGGCTTCCTGAGGAGTCGTGCCAATTTATCTTCCACCAGTGGCCCATGGAAATACAGTGATGGGGGTTGGCTTTTTAAAGGTGACATATTCAGAGCTGATCCTCTGATTAGTTTCCAATAAAAAAATAATTTCACAAGATTTTTTTATCTGGCTCTCCCACTAGTCTAAAATTTATGAAAGGTATGCTATAGCACTCTCAGTATTATGCCTACTTAAAGGTCTTACAAAATATCCAGGCTTTCCTCTTCCTTTCACTTCTACATAAAAATTTAATATCAGAGAGTTGCTGCAGTTTCTCAAATTACTGACACATCTTTGCTTTGACAAAACCTCAACCATCACATGCTGAGTGGTAGTCTGTGATTATTTTCATAATTAATTTGAACTAAAGAGTGGTGTCACAATAATGAATAGACATTTTCCTATTGTTACTGCCTTGACTTATTGTTTGTCCACAGATCCACTACTGTAATTGGTAGTGAGTCCTCAGTCCCTAATGTGCATTATTAGCAAGGGGTATAGCTTTTATGACACTAATTCTGCTTGGATTTGGTCACAAGAGAATCTAGTGATATGATTGCTAGCAGATAATGTTGAAATATTGATCTTATAAAGTAAACTGGAGGCCGGCTACACAGCATGGTTTTATATTTGTTTTCACTTAATAGGAGACAGGATTTTTGTTCACGAGATCTCTTGCTGTACCAGGGTTAAAACCCCCTGCCTAGCTCCTCCTGCTCTTGTGATTATGCTGTGTAAAATGGCATTTCTACATAAAGAGCTTTTGGCCGGGGGCAACAGACCAGCTAGTACGGATTTGAAATGGCTATTTCATTCTCACCATGAATGGAAAGATATTTTAAGCATATGTAACTCCTTCACGAGCTAACATCTGTCCATTGCGCCATGTACAACTTCATCAGCTGGAAATTGAAACCCATTCATAATATTCCTGTTTACAAACTTCTGTCATCGAGGCTGTTCGGGCTGTAAGTTCTGTTGCAAAGAAAAGAGAGCTAGTATGCTAGGCAGCCTCAAGTTTAAGTCAACATTTGAAAATTGCAAGGGGGTGCAATTGCATGAAAGCCACTTTTCTGAGTGATGGTTGGGAAATTTGGATGTGCAACTGACTTGAATCATTACTGATCTTATGAAAGCTTAACTTTTCTTAAACACTGGATGGATTATTCTTGTTGTTTGTGTTGTTTATTTGGTTACAATAAGGACCTTTCATAAAGATTTTATGTTCATTTTCCTTCTAGATTCCTAACAATATAGAGAATATTGAATTTAGACAGGATCAATCTCATCAAAACTGAGTCAGTGAAAGGAGGCAGATGATTACTCTTAATTTGGTATGAAATTGTACCCAGACTCATAAATATCTATGTGACCTATAAAAGTGAAGCAAAGAGAGAATTTATGCACTGAGAACAAGATTTTAGAGAATCTGCTTCTACATATTTTTAAGGACATCTTGCTATATTATTTGTATAATGATTTGTATAATGTTCTGTTTTTCTTGTAGAATTGAAGTCTATATACATTTTTTGTTGTTGGTTTTGTTCTTCAGAAGCAATCGAATAGTTATAATTTTCAGGGCAAGTTTGTGAAATTGATTTAAGTTATACTTAAGAATGAGAACAATGAATAAGAAATGCCTGGGGGATTTGTTTAGATTTCAGATTTTAGGGTGGTGTCTTCCATGATTCTAATCTGGTGCACCATGAGTGGGTGCTAGGTATCTACTTTTCCAACAAGAACCCCAAAAGATTCTGATTTGGGTAGTCCCCAGAACAGAAAAACACTATTTTAAAAAGTACAATTTTTAAAAAGATAAAAATTAAAGGAATAAGAATCAGTTTTGTAGGAAATATAAATAGGGAAACTTGTTTTACTATATAGTTTATTTTTATAGTGAAACAGTGTGATTAAAGTCTTGATTCCTTAAGAAGCAAAGCAGATACACTATGGGAATTCTGTATGCTCCAGGGCCAGAGGTTCTTTGAAGACCACCCCTGCCTGGGACTCAGTGGTGACTTGACTGTTACTGTCCTGCCTTGTATCTCTTTGCCATTCTCCTATAAATGGGGGGAAAAAAATAAGAGCAGAACCTTTCTACCACCTGGAGACACTGAATATAAAGCAAAACAATCATGAGATTGCTTTGTAAATCCAAATTGGTGTCATTATATTCAACACTTGGAGAATGCTTAGTTCTTTCCAAATTGTTGAATTTAATACACCATAATCACAAGTGTGCAAGCTTTAAAGCCAGACCCCAAACTAGATAATTGTAGCCTCTTAGAAGCTTTGAAGGGTAATACAGGGTCACAGCCACATTACATGTAAACTAACCCTGAGAGATATAATCTTAGAGGCTGCTAGAGAAAGAAATTTCACTGCTTCACTTGGCAATTGTGTGCTTTAAGGTTTGAAATCTTAAACAGAGATCCTTCTGCATTCCTAATCCAAGCCGTCTATGCCACGTCCTAGCCTGTGCTTGGGAGAAAGGCAAAAACTGTTCGCCACAACTCACGCTATCCTTTCATAGACTGAGGAGTGTTAAGCTTTCTCTTGTTGTTGTTTTAATGCAAAATATGAAGCCAGTTCCTTTGGTCTTTTCAGATGAGGCCCCAAGAAAATCCCATCTATATTTCTTCCCTTGCTTCTTTTCATGTTAGGCACTAAAGTGTAATTTGATGAGAACAATGTTACATGTTGAATCTTTCTTTAAGCCTTGTTTCTAATCGTCTTGGAGACCTTTAAAAAGCCTAAGTTTGTCAGGAAATTTCCTTAGTCTGACAGTGTGGCCATTTCAAGCCAATTTCGTCTCCCTATTCCTCAGTTTCCTCCAAATGAGGGAGTTGAATTAGATGCTCCTGAATGTGTTCCTTTATAAGCTCCTGAAGTTGTTTATTGTAGAAATCAGATGGGGTTAACCCAGAGTCATTTTGTGGCAATAAAGGACTCCTTTGTGTTTTTTGAAATGATCATTGTTGTTTATTTGCCCTTTTTGTTTTTTCTAACGTAACATCTTTTCTGATGATGAGGATGGTCTCCTGTCAAGGAAACGAAAGAGGGAGGGGAGGGAAGATGGGACGGAGGGAGAGTAGAATGGGACAGGATAGAAGGAGAAACAGAGAAGGGGGAATGGAAAGAAGGAAAGTCAGAGCCAGGAGTAATAGCAAGGAGTGGTAGATACAACAGACGCAAGGTTAAAAATCAGGGCATACCTCTAACCCTTGCTAGGGAGAGGCAAAGATATAAAATGTAACCAAAATGTTCGTACTTTCATATTTTCTTGAAATAAAATTTTTAAAAATCAGACTTACCTTGTTCGGGGTGCCTGAGCATAGTCTCTGCCTGAGGGGTTAATAAAATACAATGCATTGAGTCAAAAGTTTTCCAGGCTCCTTGGGGTTGTGGGACCTAACTCACTACCATAAATTTCTCCTAAGATGCTTGAAGGATGCATGCTCTTTCTTTCGATGTTCCTTTTTTCAGCATCCATTTGTATTTATAGATTTAAATTTCACAGATGATATTAATCGCCTGCTAAGATTTTTTGTTCATCACAGTTCCATCTTTCTTAATGGAGAAATCTGAGGGCTTTAATGGAGGGTGTACTGCAGGATCACCTTGTGTGTGAAGTTCTCAGTGTAGCCATGGAAGAATGCATCTTGGCTTAAACCTCCTTGATGTTCCTGTGAATTTAAAAAGATACTCAGGTTGCATCTTTCCCTGTTGCAGAATATAGAGAAGTAGATTCTAATCTATATGCTCTTCATGCCACGGTAGAGCCCCTTGCCAGAAATGGCAGGGGAGCTGAAGACTGTGTGCACGGAAATGTCTTCCGATTTACACAATATACCACTTCGTGCTCAGCCTGTAGAACGCTACTCCAGTGCTTTGCTTTCTAACTTCAGGATAATGAAAAGTGATTCTGAAGGAAAGCTTACTTACTCTTTGATAGAAAATCAATTAGAACTCTTCAAATGGTCTGACAGTTCCTATCACCTGCCATCAGAAGACCTTGTTTGCTAAGAATTCTTGACATGGATCTCAAGAAATATACATGAATGAACGTGCTGTTGGACCAGCATGGGACCTCACTGCTTCTCTTCCAGAAGGCGATCCTCCTAGTGTGATGGACCACTGCAGCCCCCATTCAAGCATCTTCTCTGGGACAGTTGGGCATTGGTTACTTGACCTAATTACCTGAGGGCTCATTGGAGCTATAAGGTGAAGGAAAACAAATTACACCCCACACAGGCCAAGTAGCCTCACATGATCTTTCTACAACCAGTATTAGAAGCCAGAAGGAGCTTCCCAGATATGGATGCCCTTATGGGTTAAAAAGTATTTCTTTCCTTTTCTTACTAGTATTTCCTCCTTTTGTTCTTAAAATCTAATGCTGCTGTGATTTGTAGTTTAAAAGTCGTACTTATGTCGCATGCTCAATATTTGAAAGTCCGGTCACCTATTTTACTGCAATCCAACAAAACAGATTCTAGTAAGATCTTAAGATATGGTAAATGTCAAGTTTCTTGTTTCAGCAAGAAATATGCAATGAGGATTTTAGGCTTGGGGTTATATGCAAACCCTTAATTGGTTTTATTATTATTACTTAATCAAGGTGTGATTTTTTTTCTCCTGGTAATCTATATATTGGAATGTTCTCTGCAGAATGTGCTAGAAAAGAAAGTTGGAAATTTATGAAAGCAAGAGCTATAAATCACATACAAACATAGAGCCAGTTTTTAGGGTATCACGTCAAGACATTACCGGTAGGTTTTTCATTGTTGTTTAAGGATTTTGCAAAAAAAAAAAACTCCTATTTGCTTTAATGAATGTAATTTCCCACTCATCACTGTGGAAAATTCAGGGTTAGAAAATGTGAAATGTTACATTGATTATGCAGAACCCCAGTCAAGGCTATGATTTTTTTATACATACTTTATGTTATTTTCTCTAGACCTTTATGCCCTTGTTGCCTTCAGCTACATTTATTGCCAAATTGCTTTAATTAGTTGTCTGCTTCATTCAAAACTGTGTGTCCAAAAGAGTTTGAAAGGAAGCAGACTGTCCCATCTTTTCTTCTTTAGAATGTAGAAGGTACCATCATGGTATAGAGAAAGTAAACTGTGTTTCTCAAACTGTACATCATGTGTTATATGGAAAGGGCTTGGTGTGGTGCCTCACAACTATAATTCTAGTGCTTTAGGAAGCCAAGGCAGGAGGATCGCTTGAGGCCAGGAGTTCAAGACCAGCCTGGGCAACATAGCAAGACCCCATCCCTAAAAATAAATAAGTGTGTGTGTGTATATATATATATATATCTGGAGAGAGAGAGAGAGAGAGATACCTGTAACCTCTCCATCCACCACTGCAGAGCCCGGTCATGAAAACTTAGCCAATTACAACACACAGAGCATTTTTACTTATAGAGCCTCAAATATTACAGAAGTAAACTTAGACTTCCTATACCATGTGTATTCTACTCATTCTTAGATGAAGTAAGACAGCTAAATATGTTTTTGGGTTCCAATATAGGAAAAGTTTGGGGATATGGATTCTCCTTGAAGCTATACAGAGTCTTGCTTTTAAAAAATGTCTTGAATATAACTTGAGTCAGATAAATTCTCTAACTTAAAAAACAAATTATTTTAAGAATCTTCCTTTTTAAATTAAATATGATGATTGCTACTCAGATTAGATACTTCATATTTTTGTAAGTAGAGTACCTATAATTACGAGAAATATGATGATTCTAATTCTGGCTATCATTTAACAGGAAGTCATCACCAAGATTATCAATTCAATGTCTTTCATGCATTATAGTTTCTGAAACAATGTCCTTCATTTTAGCAATAGTGCTACATTGGTGATCACATTTCTAATTCGCTAAGTAAATAATCTAGATGGCTTCTTTTTTCACACTTTTTAAATGAAGTACTTAGGTTAGATGTTCTCTGAGGTCCATTTCAGCACTAAAAATTTTATGATTTTGTGGTCTATGAGATTAACCATCTTGTCTTTTATATGATCCCACCTGCTAACTCATCTGTAGTCTTTCCCTCATTCCCAAAAGGAAACATCAAAAATATTTTCTAGGTGGAACAGTTTTATTTTAATCTAGTGAAAAGATGATAGGGAGAAGGAATCAACTGAAAGTTCCAGCAGAATAGAATGACATTGAAAAAACACTCCTAACTTAGAAGAGATTTGAATCACATTCTCTATGGATATTTTGTTTCTGGAATGACCTAGTTGTGGTTATGTCTAGAACACAGAGTCTCTATTTTATTATTATATCAGACATGGTCTGACCCAGGCAGTCGTTTGGAATATAAGGCTTCCAATGAAATGTTGCTATAAAATACTTAAGGCAACTGTTATTTAAGACTTTTGTTGATGTGAATACTATGCTCCTCCATTCAGACAATCTTTCTAAGAATTATCCACCATCTGCACTTATAAATGGGTAGAATCAAGTTATAAGAAGAAGAATATCTATCCTAAGAATATGCCAGGCACTATTCTGAAATCCTGACAATGACTATTGTCATTCCCACAGAAAGGAAGGGAATTAAGTTGGAAAAGTATGATGAAGGGAAAACGATGCAGCACCCTCTGCCATTTTGATGGGAAGGTCTTTCTTTAGAGACTGAGTTTTACTTAGTTCATTCATTCATTTAAATTTTTCACACTGATTAGTAGAGCTGCCCTCTAATTCCTCCTTGCTGACTTCCTAGATCGCTCCCCATTCTAGCACCTGATCCTCCCAGGAAACTTGAGCTATACAAAGCCAGTGCCTAGGGTTCTTACCACAAGTCACCTTTCCCTCAGTCCAGACCGTGTGTGACATCCGCATGTGCATTCTGCATGACTACCCTTTTTGCAGTTTCCCAGCCCTTTTTCTCATATAAAGTGAAAGCAGAAACTAATTTTCTCCTTGGATTTCTGTGCTTCTGGGGATCTTCATCTTGCACTGTTTTTTTAATTAGACAGTCCTGTTCTATGAGTTTCCAAAATTCCACTTTTTGGTGCAAGTGACTTTTTTCAGGGTGCCCAGAGAGGGCTGAAGAGCTTAAAACATAGACTTCTGCAAAGAGTCTTGCTGACTACATTGACCCATTCAAGACCTAGTGGTTTCCTTGCCAGCCAGGTCTCTTCTAAGTGGACAGCCCGCTACCAAAGGGGAGGTTCGCATGGAGGCAGGTGTCTAGCAGGGACTGGTACCAGGCTATCAAATCACCGCTTTTCTGCAACCTACAATGAACCTGATGCTATGTCCAAAATAAAAGGCTTTTTCCCAATTCTTTAGATTATTTATGACATCCTTCCTTCTCACAGCCCCCAACTTGTTACCCTTTATTTCTGGAACTGACTTAAGTAACAGATACTCTGGCATAGGCATGCCCATAAGGTTAAGATGAAGTAACCTGTTTAACAAGTATTTCATTAGGGAAAATAAAAAAGGAAGACTGAGAAATTCCAGTAAAAGTTTGTTATATAATTTTAAGTGCTTTAGAATAACGTCACAATATCCTGCTTAAAAAAAGATCAGTCCTTTGTGGAAGATGTTATTAGTGGAGTCCTTGAAGCAAGTGGTGGAAAATGGCTTTTTCATTACTTCAAAGGCAATATTAAAGGACCATGAAATTCAAAGCTCCTGATTTTATCACAGGCATTTTTATGTCAGGATTTAAACATTTTCCTACTCGACATTCTTCTAACAACTGTAGTTTTATAGGAAAGAATTGTTATAATTGGCCTGGATCATAGTATGATTATTAAGTGATAGGCATCAATTAAACTTATATTTAAATTGAAGAAATTGACATCAGATAGGAGGAAAGTGTGATTACAATTAAATGCGTAAAATGTATAATCGGCTTTGGGAGTACACTTTAAACCTATTAAGAGGATAAAATGTGGTTATTTGTTGGAATATAAACTGTCACAAAAATCTTTCCACCTATTTCCCCCATGCTCGCTGTCACTATGCTGAAATAAAATGTTTCATACATATTTTCCTTAATTTTAATATGATTATGGGGGTGCTTTATGTAGATTATCACGTTGAGGCTATTATCATTTGGCAATAAGAAGAAGCAGAGAGAGGGAAAATGTTGGGAATAATAACGCAGAATTGCTCTTGTGAATCAGACTTGTCAACACGCTTGTGTTCCCCGGAGTTAACCTTTTGGCTCCCAGAATTTTGCCATGTGCTATTATAGCATTAACATGAACACAATAATATAATAACAATGAACTTGTTAAGCACTTAGGAGCTCAGCAATTGTGTGTGTTCATTGCTTTTATGAAAATTTAAAAAGAGTATAAAACCTGTTAAATAGCAATATGTATAAGTTTAAAGTATTATTTGTTTACCTACTGATGACCAGAAGAACTCAAAAAAAAAACAAAAAAAAAAACAGATTCACAGATTTTGATACCAATACTTGCTTAAAGCAAACAAACAAAAAACTCACTAAGACTACCAAATGATTATCTCATTGCTTTCATCCATTTTTTTCACTTGAAAATACAATAGCTCTTCATTGACATTCTTTTCATCCACACGTAGAATATGAACAAATACCCTTTTTTTCTATTTCTTTACTATATTCCTCACTGGTGGCTCCTCGAGGCATTGACAAGTGTTTGTGGGACAACCATAATCCCAATACAGGGTAAGTCTATCAAGGCAGTCCCATCCTTCTTGCCATAGTTACTGCCCAGAGGCGATTATGTGACGTAACTTTATCCAATTAGAATGAAACTCTGGATTTTTGTTTAATGATAAAGAAGGAAATCTGTCTCCTAATCCTCTAATCCCACCACACATGATCTGGAAAGAGAAGACTGTATCTTGGGTTCCAGCTGCTGCCATTTGATGACCCCCAGGGGAAGCCAGCCCCAGGACAAAGCAGATCTGTTAGGGATGAAGGAGAAGAGAGATCGTAGGGCATGGACCTCTAACTCAAGTGCACCTGCCTCCCCGCCTCTTTACTTTCAGGTACATGAGTCAATTAATGTCCTTCATGATTTAAGCCTGACTGTAGTGCTGTTCTATTATTTGTAGCCAAAAGCATCCTACTAGATACGGAATTTGCTACTGAGGGTTTTGCATGTAACAGATCCTACAGTATTGAACTAACTGCATCTAGGTAAGCAGAGCAATGAGGAAAAATCCCCTTTTTCTATAGTTGGAAGTTGGCTAATCTTATTATGCAGTCACAAAATACCTGGCTGATTATGATTGCTGCTGTACTTTAAAGAGAGTTCAAGTGCCAGCCAAGATTGTAACATTTAGTGATTTAGTAGGAAAAATTGTCGCTTTCACTAAAGTCCTTCAAGAGAAAGACAAGCTTGTCCTGAAACTAACCAATCTGAAATAGAAAAAGAAAGACAATATGGCTTTTCTAAGAAAAACCCTCTCTACAAGTGGCTTTCCTTCCTTAATGGATAAAAGTCTTGTTATCTGCGGGAGGCTGAGACAGGAGGATCGCTTGAGCCAAGAAGTTCAAGGTTACCGTGAGCTATGATTGTGCCACTGCACTCCCCTGGGCAACAGAGTGCGACCTTGTCTCTAAATAAGAATAAAAAGTCTAGTTATCTGATGACAGGTTGAAAAAATTCAAATTCTCTGCCCAAAAAAGCAAGATCAGTTAGTGCAAAAGCAAGAGCAAAGGAGCCATCACAGGAGTAAAGCTGATATCTGGGGAAAATCTAATCCTTAGTTCTCTCTCACTAACTATTAATAGAATTCCTAAAGAATCCCAAAGCCAAGAGTTTGACTATGTTCATTCCTGGGGCAGCCTCCAAGCTCTTATAATTACATTTATTGGCCCCAAAGTGATGAGGGCCAAGAAAGAGAATTCTCCCCAGTGTCCATCTTTGATGCAACCCTACAAAACAAAGGATGAGGAAGATCCTCCCAGAGAGTAGGACCAAGGTCTACAAGACTGGCCACCTAGATCATTCACTCCTCATGCAAGGCAAGATCACTGAATGATTCTGTCCAGCAGAATATGAAATATGCTATGGACCAGTGACCACTCTATGTCGCTTCCTGTTTTTAAAATGGAAACCTGTAATGCAGCTTGCCGTTCTCTCTTTCCCATTGTGTGTTGGGGAGCGTAGATGATGGGTAATGTACCGTTTATCAACTTGTTACTGACCATGAGGGGTTATATCAGAATTTAGTTTTAAAAAAAGGACTTCACCCAGAAATCCTGCACTCGTTGGATTTCTTGTTGGTAACTAGGAGAGACATGGTCTTGTCTCCCTTCAGACTGTGGCTCTCAACTTGGGTTGCACAGCAAACCACCTGGGAACTGTAAAAAATGTCTATAGCCAGGCTGCACCCCAGATTAACAAAATAAGAATCCACAGGGGTGAGCTTAGGCATCAGGTGATTTCAACATGCAGCATAGTGGAGAACCACTGCTGCCATTTAGGGGTGAGGATCTGTGGAACTTGATACAGGGAGGAGGATGTAGATGGCTATTGATTAGCAAGAGACTGGTGGAGCTTTTGCTTATTCTTCAAATTGTCTCACCTCTCTCCCTTTGGTCTGGTCTTGATGGGCTCTGGCCTAGTCCCAGGAACAGGACTGATTCAGGACAGGGCTCTTGACCTAATATGTTCCAGTTAGCATAAAATTCTGGATTTTGTTTCACAGTTAGGAAAGAGAAAATATGAAGAAGAATATGGAATGCTGATTGCTGCTGGACACAATTAATTTCTAGAGAAAACCAGCCCCTGGGGGACTGTAGAAAAATGTGCTAGAGCCTAGACTAGCTTTCCATATCTGAAACCTACCCTACCTCTGAATAGAGCCAGTAAATTCCTTTTATTGATTAGAACATCTGAATTGGGTTTTCCATTACATGCATCTGAAAGCAGCCTAACTCCCAGGCCCTGCAGTGGACATGGGCAGAGCTCCGCTCAGATCCTCTGGATTCCTTTCGCCATTTTTGTTCCCTGTTTCTTGTACCCATTTTGCTTGCTACGGCCTGTACCCATCACACCCTCAGAGGCCTGCTTGTTTGCTCAGAGAGCCAGAGGGGCCTTGGCTTTACAGCCTCCCCCGGGGCAAGCATTAGCCAGCCATCCACCAGAGCGTGAGTAGGAAGCCCGGCTTGCTTGTCTGGAGTTGGACAAACCATGAGCCGTATTTGATACTCCAGAGCTCCTCTATGGGATCTGCACCTTCGCCTGGCTTCTTGCACTTATCTGACATGTCCAGCTTGCTTCCCAGTTTCTCCTGGGAGCCCTTCCTTGACAAGTCACTTGAGCACAGATCTTCAAACTAAGTCACATGCTAGTCCTCACCAGGTGCCAAGTTCTGTGTAAAGCACATAGCCTGGGAATGATGAATGTGACTGACTGACTTTCACCATCTTTGAAAACATTGGCACATTAAGTGTCTCTTCTTTTACATTTTCAGTGCAATACCAAAACACTTCAGTGTAATACCAAAACATAAGACACATGGTGGAATCTAATTTTTTAGAGCTGAATTGGAGAAAGATTGTCTGGCAAACCCATCATGTTACATATAAAACAATGGAAGTCCAGTGAGGTTACATGCCTTGTTCCAAGCCCCTTGGCTGCTTAATGGCAAGACCAGTGCTTGAAACGAGTTCTTTTTTGTGCCGTAGACAACTTGTCTATTGCTGTGCCCAGCTGTGGATTCCAAGTATCTTATTCAAATCACATTTTCTCTATTTAAAGACAAATTCTTTGCATTTTTTGTATACAAAAGAATGTCCCAATAACTGAATTACTAAAGCTAAATACTGTCTATATAAACATGACAAATGTACACCAATAATTCTTAAACGTGTGAACCATGGGGTTAGTTAATTCCTGAGCCACCGAATAGCATAAGACAGGAAGAAATATGACTCAAGAAGATAAAGGGCTTAAATTGTATTCTTAATTTATTCTGAGCACATAGTAGGTAGTCAATAGATATTTACTGAATGAAGTATAGTGAGTTCCACAAAGGCATATAGAAGAGAGGTTTCGGGGTCAACAGTAGAGAAGTGGTTTACCAGAATTAGACTGGAACAGAGAAAATATACCTTGTGTGGAAGAGATGAAAGAGATGGTTACTCTCCCAGTCCTCTTTTTGGGTATAGAACTCAGGAAGTTGAGGAGCCTTAAGATTGTTCCTGGGTGGTATATCTAGCTGATATTTACCCTGTGTGTGTGTATGTGTGGTGTAGCCTTCGCTATTCTATAACTCTAACGGAGTCTTATATAAGTGTCTGAGCTGAGCCATAAGTTATTAAGGAAGGAACTACCTGGCCTGGGCTAGCACTTTAATGAGATGCAGAGCCTCACTCCCTGGAATTCAGCAGGAATGTGGCAATGAGATTAAGGGGAGATGGTCAAGACACTGGTGAATTTTGGAGATAGCAATTGGCAACCTGGTCAACATCACCCTTGGTCGTCACCGTGTGGAGCTGATCTCTTCATTATCATTTGGACTCTGAACTGTGCTATGTTCATCAATTTACTGACTTTCCTTACACAAGCCCAGAAGGATTTTTATTTAATATAAATATAAACAATGCCTTAGACACTCTGGGAGCTTAGTATATAAATTTAGAAAGCTCTTTATAGCAATCTCAAAGGTTTTGTCAATCTGATTTATATCTATTTGGATACAGTTTCTGTCCTATCTCTGGAAAAGATCCTCTAAAGCATATCTCATAATGGAGGACAACCTGGGGGAAACTCTGTTCTAAAAAGAGAGAGAGAAAAAAAGATTTCCACACATATATGGAGTATTAAAGATTAAATAGATATGAGCTTTAAATGAAATTCCAGAAATGTCAACATTTTTTTCCTTTTAATGCCCTAAAGCCCAGAGATTAAGAAGATAAAATGCCCAGATGATAGCATTCTAAAATTCTCCTTATAGTCCAGCCCCCATACAAAAAGAAAAAAAAAAAGGTCAAGAAGAACTGGGGAAGTTTGCCATGAAATTAAGCTTTGCTGAATCGCCTGTTATAATCCAGGTACTCTACCTGCTTTCAAGCTTATCTCACTTAATCTTCAAAACTGCCTTTAAACTGTATCTGATATAGAAAGAAAACAATTACACAGTAAGGTAAAATAACTTCCACAAGGCAGCAACAATGGGTTTAAACCCACATTAGTGAAGTCCAAAGGGATAGAAAAAGTGAACACGCAAGGCTAATGAATTGCAAAATTCAACTAATAATGAAAGATTTTTTTAAAAAACCCTTTTATAAAGTTTATCATTATTCAGAAAAAAATTAAATCTAACACTTGGATTAGGGGTTAAGGTGGTACCTTGAAAACTAAGTAATATATGGTCATTCGAGCTGGAAGTGATGATGGTTTGCTGCAGGATTAACCACCGAGTGGTGTTATGTGCTCCTAGGGATGCAAGATGTTTAGGAGCCTGGACTAAGTCCTGGTGCTCATGGAGTAGGTTCTGCAAATTGAAAAAGAATATCCTCTTGAAAGTTCACTGAAGTGAAATTCTATGTATGAACTCTGCCTTTCCATCTACTCTTATTTGAAATTGTATCCAGTTCATCAATAAATGTTTGTTGACTCATTTGTTCAAGGTACACTGTTCATTGGGTGTGTTTTTTAATGGAGCCTCGGGAAAGACAACAATGATGAAACTAACAACCTGAAGAAAAGATTTGACCTTAGCTGGTGACAGAGAAATCACGTTAGCTTCATTTCCAACCATTTCTAGTTCTTTCTAACACTGCACATACTCAAACCCGAGCTCAGCATGGCCGTCTCACTCTCCACCCCAGACAACTGAGATCTAACTCCGCCAACTGCTAGCGGTAAAGCATGAGAAACGCAAGATGCTGAGACTACTTGTTAACATTTAGCACTTACTATGTGCCAGGAAAGGGTTTCAAGATGAATTTACTCATTAAATTCTAATAAGTGAGTGGATACTTCTGTTATCCCTAATCTATCTGTGAAGTCACCATGACATTCACGTCGCACTCTCAGAAGAACAGGAATATTCTTGATGAGACAAGAGGCAATGAAAACAGGTGGGGTAAAGATATAGGCCATATTTTAATGAAATGGGAGATAGATTATCTTTATCTTTCCTGAAAAATAGGAGGCTACATGGGGAGAGGCTGTAGAGAAGGAACTAAAAATAAAACTAATGTTACTGTCCCCAGGCATTCTGATATCTAATTTTTACCTGCTGCCTGCTAAAGTCCTTCGAAGGTATGATTACTCCATTTTACAAAAAAAAATAAAGAAAGAAAAGGCATATGAGGATTGGAGAGGTTACATTGCTTACTAAAGGCCATACAGTCTACAAATTCAACATTGTTTGCCTCCAAACCTTGGCTCTTCCCCTCTGCCATCTTACTTCTCAGTTCGCAAGTTGGTGGGAATGAGCTTGGGAAATTAAGAAGAGCAGGAAAGGTTTGGAACAGTCAGAGCAGTCACTGTGGGGAATGAAACCCACAGCCAGCTGGAAGTGAGCAAAGAATTGCCCAGCCCATCTGAGCACCAGATGTGAGGATTTGAGACCACAAAGTATGATATTAAAGTGGAGTCTCTCAGGATGACCGAATGATTCCCCATGCAAGGTGGTGCACAAAGCATGAAGTTTGGAACTGCTAGAGATATGCACATAAATAGAATGGTCTACGTAGCGCTTATGACACAAATATGTAGAGTATGAGGCAAAAATTATATATGACAAGTGACACAAGAGAGGAACACAGAGGGCCATACTTCCTTAACTCTAATTCTAAATGCTTACATTCTAATGCCCCAAAATTGGGATGTGTCTTTAAATGGGTGGCATCTTTTTTTTTCACTGGTGGCTAGGTAGCTGTCATGATGTAGTTGTGATTGCCTGCACATTCTAGAACTTGGTCATGGCTGTTCATACTGTCTCCCATCATTTGAATTCTGTTCATTGTGGATACTACAGGTATCAAGTTATGGTGCTATTTAAAATGTGTTCTGATAAAATGCTCTATGATTTCTCATTGAAAGAAGTTATTATATACAAAAAGGAATGGAAGTAGTCCTGAGGGCATGATATGTTAACAAAGCAAATATTTATGTTCAGTAAATATGACCACAAGTCCATATGTTTTTGGGAGGCAGCAGCCCAAGTGCTTTACATGACCTGTGCCCACAAGTAGGTGCTGCCAGTTATTTTTATCACTGAGATAACCGAAAAAGGATTGCCTAGTGCAAATCAAGCAATATAACTAAAGGTAGGAGAAATTGCCAACTTCCTGGGAATAGATGTATTTCAGTCATCTCTTGCTACCTAACAAATCACTCCAAAACTAAATGGCTTAAAACAATACTAATCATTTTATTATCTTATAGTCTCTTCTGGTCTCTGTGGGACGGGAGTTGGGGAAGGGCTTGTCTGGGCAGTTCTGGCTCAAGGTCTCTCATGTCATTGTGGTTAGAAGTGTCTAGAGATGGGACAGCTGCGGGAAGCAAGTCCGGCATCTTTCTCCCTTTATGTGGTCTCTGAGCCTCTGCCTGTGGTCTCTCTGCATGGGCTACTGTGGGCTTTGAAACATCTTGGCAGTCCCAACTGCCAGGCAGTCCAACTATTTACATGAAAGCTGAAGGCTCTAAAAGGGAATATCCAAAGAGCAAGATAGAAGCTGATTCCCTTTTTAGGACCCAGTTCTGGAGTCACGTGGCATTACTTCTTCTGTGTTCTATTGGTTCCAAGCAAGTCAGAAGTCTGTCCAGATTCAAGTAGAGGGAAATTAACTTCATCTCTTGATTGGGGAGTAGCAAGTTTCTAGAAGAGCATATGGTCCGGGAGATATTGTTGCAGCTGTATTTGGAAAATACAATCTGCCAGGAGATGAAGGAAATGTCAAAGTGACAAGAAAGAAGCTGGCATTACCAATTCATTCACTGTGCAGGACTTAACATCAAAGCATTGAAATTCCCCTGAACTTCCCGCCAACTGAACAGAAGCCATCTAACTTCCAGCCACGTGTGATTCAGTCAGGGAAAAAAAGTGAAACTACAAGGTTATGCTAATTAAACCCTGGTGTTCTTGAAATATGTTATCAATGCTAAAGGTATTAAAGAGGTCAAATTCATGATCACCAGTTACATGTCTTCTGTGTCTAAATAATCACTCAGTAAGTTAAAATAAGAATCCAAAGTGATAAGAAAATACTATGTCATATTTTAAGTGGCGATGTTTTTTCTTAATGGTGCATAAAATAATGATGTGTCTTACAATCTATGGCATCTTTAGCTTTGACAAAGTACAGTCAGTGCCGTGAAGGCGTGATGTCAGCAGAAATTTCCTCTTCCTGGGATAGTGAGAAAAGACCCCAGAGAAGAAATGGTACTGGGAATTTCTAGGCTTTGGATGGTAGATATGAGATTGGAGGATGAAGCAGGAAATCAAGGAGTATGTTTGAAAAGCACGTAAACCAAGCCCCATCCATTCTACCCAGGCTCTGTCCTATTGTCCTGTATGTGTAATGACCACTCTAATCAGTGTTCCTGCTTCTCCTTGTGAAATCCCTGCTCCTTGCAGGTCCATGTTGAGAAGATTTTTCACTGGCTGCTGCTGGAAGACAGGTGGGGAGGGGGTGCCGTGCAAGACGGAGCTCGGTTTGCTTGTGTTACCCACTGGGATGTTTGGTCGTGTTTCTAGTGATGAATGGAGTTCAAAGCTTAAAAATAAAAACAAAAATGTAAGTCACTGCAATATACCATGCTCAATCATAGAACATCCCATGAATTCGCCATTCTCCATTCATTTGATTGATGCCTATTTATTGAGCATCTTCTAGGTGTCTGGTACTGGGTGAGCCAATGGCTATTCATGGAACATCCTGTTTCATGGAATTTCTGAGTGGGAGAGAAAGAAATTAACTAAATTTTGCCATTACAAATTAGAAACTGGTGAACAATTAAGAATATTATAAGAAAATGATAGGAATGGAATGATTTTGATAGGAGCATTTTAACAATTTTAAATCTAAATCTTTAGAAAAGTTTGTTTTACTAGACCATATTTTCTTAACCAATATAAGCTGAATTTAATTTGATATCTTTATACCTATTTTTCCTCAGCATTAAATATGTGATACAATTTTCTCAGCAGTTATTGAAAATAATAGTACTTAATTATTAAGAAAGACTTCAAATGCATTTTCTCATTAATTCTCACAACAACTCTATGAAGTAAGGCCTGTTATCATGCTAACTGAGATACAGAGAAAATGAGAAGCTTTTTTTTTTTTTTTTTTTGATACAGAGTCTCGCTCTGTTGCCTGGGCTAGAGCGCTGTGACATCAGCCTAGTTCTGGGCTCAGGCAATCCTCCTGCCTCAGCCTCTTGACTAGCTGGGACTACGGGCATGTGTCACCATGCCCGGCTAATTTTTCTATTTTTAATAGAGATGGGGTCTTACTCTTGCTCAGGCTGGTCTCAAATTCCTGACCTCAAGTGATCCACCCACCTCGGCCTCCCAGAGTGCTAGGATTACAGGCATGAGCCATCATGCCCAGCCAAAAATGAAAAACTTGCCCAACCAAAGTCACATGCAGGCAACAGAACTTGAGAGCTCATACTTCATCAAATGAGCTGTTTTATGACCAGTATAAATGCACTATGTTTCCCTCATATTTTGTCATTAAAGCTTGTGTATGTTTTTAAAAGTTTTTCTGTCTCCTCCATTACTTTTATATCAACCTTATTGAGCTACAATTTACACACCATTAACTGTGTCCCTTTAGAGTATACAATTTGAACATTTTGACAGTTGTATACCCCATGATATCACCATGCAGACAAGATACCAAACTTCCCAAAAAATTCCTTGTGTGCCCTCTCTGTTTGTTCCTTCATCTCTCCAAGACCTAGACAACCACTGAGAGAGAGAGAAAGAGAGAATGAATCATGTTCTCTTTTGTGCTATTGTGTCTGGCTTCTTTTACTCAGTAATTGTGCTTTTGTGATTACTCCATGTTGTGGCATACATCAGTAATACTAGTTTTTTTTATTGCTGAGTAGTATTGCATTGTATGTGTGTATCACAATTTATTTATCCATTCATCTGTTTATTTCTAGCTTGGGATTATTGTAAATGAAACTACTGTGAATATTTGTGTACATGTCTTTATATAGACATCATAGATGTTTTTTTTTTTTTTCCTCCTTTAGGGCAAATATCTAGGAGTTAAATTGCTGGATTATATGGTAATTGTATGTTAGACATTTTACTCTCCCAGGAGTAGTGGCGAGAATGAATTCTAGTTGCTCCACATCCTCACCAACACTTGGTATGATTGGTCTTTTTTTTTAAATTCTAGCTATTCTAAGGATATGCATTAATATATCACATGGTTTTAATTTGTACTTCCTTGATTACTAATGATATTAAGCATATTTTCATGTGCTTATTGGCTATTTGTATATCTTTTATTTGAAAATAAATGTTCAAATATTTTATTGGAAAATAAAAGAAATGGCTATTCAAACCTTTTGTTAATTTAGTTGTAGTTTTGATCTTATTGGGTTATTAACTTTTTAGAAATAATTTTCAAATATGAGTCTTCTGTCTGATTTATGTATTGAAAATATTTTCTCCCATTCTGTGATTTGCTTTTTTATTTTTTTAACAATGTCTTTCAAAGAGAAAAGTTTTAAATTTTGATTAAGTCTAATTTATCAAAGTTTCCTTTTATGGCTCATACTTTTAAGTCACATTCAAAAAATATTTGCTTACATCAAGGTTGCAAAGATTTTGTCTTATGTTTTCTTCTAGAACTTCTATGGCTTTATGCTTTATAAAACCATATCTGATCTGTTTCTAGTTAAGTTTTAATGTGATGTAGAATAACAACTGATGCTCATTTTTAAAATTTTCTTATTTTTCATCTATCACTGTTTCCTCTTATTACTCCTTTCCAATTTTTTATACCCTCTAAATTCTTATTTCTAGTATTCTATTGTAGGAAGCTAGACAATCAAACTCATTAGAAGAGACCATGACCCAGAATCTGAGAGAATACCGTTTTTAAACACTATGGTCCTATTAAGCTAGTGACGTGCTAGTTTCTATACTATATTATTTTATTTGAGTTCATTTTATGGCATGCAGTTTGTTAAACCCTAGGCCATAGGTTTTACTATTAATAATTCTACACACTGTGCCTAGCATAATGCCAGTCAAATAAAAATTATTTGGTAAATTAAATATGTTCTAGTGATTGGCAGCAAAGAGATACAACAGTTTTTCAGACTTGCTGTTGTCTGGAGTGGTAGACTTGCTTTTTTTGCTGTTGTATCTCTTTGATCATGCATTCTTCAATGTATGTATATTTGTTTATTTACATATTATACCCATATATCATTGCAGTAACAGTTTTCATTTATAACGTTAAAAACAGAAATTGAAAAGGATGAAATAAAATAAATCTAAAAACTTCTAATATGTTCATCTTGCTCTTAATGAGTCATAGTATGATTTTGTACTTGGAAATTCAATAGAGAATTCCTAAATTTTAAATTGGATTCTGGAATTAAGCACTCGTGTGTGAATGTTATAATAATGAAATTTCACACATTGGATTTCTGAATAATCAATAGAGAGACTGTGTTTACTAACAATTAGACTATTATGTTTAGAAACCATATGTCATAATAATAAATAAAAATTTCTTTTGTAACGACACAGTGAATTATTAACAGTAAAACCATCCTTTAAAAGTTTAAAACAAACAAAAAAAAAAGTTTAAAACACCATATACTCAATTTTGTCCAATCTTTTTTTGTTGCTAAAAAAAAAAAATAAGCATTTCTACATTGCTTTACTCAAACCCATCACAGAGTTGTGAAGAGAACTGTGGTTGTGCATTTCTTATGAAAACATTTGGGCACCCCCCATACATCTGTACAGTTCTCATATTTATACTCATTCATATTCAGTAGGCGCCTCCTTAAGTATGCCAGCGAAAAATAAAATGATTACTTTTCCTCAAATGTTCAGCAGGCACTCTAAATTAGCCAGCTGCTCTCTTGTCATGGCTGGAAATATATAGTTTTTTAATAAAAAGTGACAGTAAATATGTCCATGGCCCAGTCACTTTATATGCAAGTGGAAATTCCATCAGTGCAATGACTTATGATTGGAGAAGAGCAAAAAAGTGTGTAAAGAAAGAGAATCAATGAGAAGAGTGTTTCACATGCCTTGCAGTGGCTCGCAGAGAGTAATTCATTTTAAGGAAATGAAATCACCTTGTTTTATGACGAGGCAGTAATCTCAAGGTCCACACGTTAAGTTTTTTTATTATTATTATTGAAGATTCAGAAGTCATTTAAAAAGATGACCTGTTAGAACAATTCAGTGCACCTAGTCTATTTGCAAAAATTGTGTTATAAATCATGATTCATTATGCAATTGTGATCAGAACACAGTGTTAGAAATTCATCTCTCTTGACCATATAGTCCTTTCCATGCGGTTCCCTTCCACCCCTTATTTATCTATTTTATTTTTGCTCTATTTTGTTCTTTTATTTTCCTCTCTTTTATTTTTTGCTCTAGTTTAAACTACCTTAAACTTTTTCCTGGCCTATGTTTGTAATCTAACTTGTGCCACCAGCACTGTAAGATGTATGATAGAGACAAAACACCATCATAAATAAAACCATCTGTATTTCCACCAAGACTCTGAGCTTTGAGTCCTTCATAGATCATGAAATAATAAACAAATGAATGTCTGGACATTGGAGTTGGGAAGATCCTCTTCTCTAGTCCCCATATTAAAGACAAGACACTGAGGCCACAGAGGCCATGTGACTTACTCAGATGTCACCTCCAGAGTGACAACCTGAGACTTACCTTACTCCCAGACGAGTGCTTTCTCCCTCTGCCTTAGTTTCCTCTGTGATTAAAGCAAGCTTATTGTTCAAGGTAGTCATCATCTCTGTGGCTAAACTATTTGTAGCAGTTGTCTTTTTCCTTGAGAACATATTTAACCATAATTCTATGAACCTGTGAATATACATTGAGCAGCTACCCTGTGCTGGGTGCTGTGGAGGATACAGCAGTGAATAGAGAAGGCAGAACTCCATGCCTTCAGACAGTCCACCTTGCAGCAGAGAGAGACAGATGCTAAACAATGCAAAGGCGTGAAATGCATAGGTTGCTAAGATGGTAATAAGTGCTTTGAAGAAAAAGAAGGTAGGGGAGGACTTCTACATCTGGAAAGATGGAGTAGAAATACTTTTTCACATTTCTTCTGCTAAACACAACTAAAACCTCTGGGCATTATATATAAAACAAATATAAGATAACTCTGAAAGGTGGAGTGAAGAAGGTAGACCAGCAAGGGACATTGAGACCCAAGGAATGACACAGCAGTGAGTTTTACAAATTTTCTTTTTCCCTCATATATCCCAGATGTGTTGAAGAAGCCAACGATCTTGAAAAGCAAGGCAAACAAAAACATCACAACAATAGCCTGCTCTCTCTAGCCAAAAGACCAAGAAATGGACAAACGACCTCTCAAAAATAACTGTTCTGCTCTTCTCTTGGGCCCAATAGAGAATTCCAGCCTCTGAAAGTCTTCCTGTCTCACCTAAACCTGGAGAGCAGGGTGAGGCTGGGGGAGTTAAGAAACACTTGTGAAAGTCACAGCCAGGGGCACAGATCCACTAAAAGACTGAGATTTAATCATAATATTATCAAAGGCCTCTCTTCTTCCATACCTTAACACCACACCAGCAGGGCTCCAGTATAATAACAGTGGATTCTACCTCAAAGATCTACAGGACACACAATATGTGAGGGTAAAACTTATAGAACATAAAAGAGATACGGCCAAATCTACAGTTATAGTTGGAGACTTCAACACAGTTCTCTCAACAGTCATTAGAACAACTAGAAAGAAAATCAGCAAGGATATAGGACTCAACAACACCATAAAATAATAGGATTGAATAAATATTTATAAGACACTCCACCCAACCCATTCTTTTCAAGTACCCACAGAACATATACCAAGACAGACCATATCATGGGCCTTAAAACAAATCCCAGCAAACTTAAAAGAATTGAAACCATACACAATGTTTTCTCTGACCACAGTAGAATAAAGCTAGAATTCAATAATATAAAGAAAATAAGAAAGATTACAAAGACTTGTAACTAAATAATACACTTCTAAATAATCTATAGGTTAAAGAGGACAGCTCAAGGGAAATAAAAAAATACATTGAAATGAATGCATATGAAAATACAATATATCAAAATTTGTGGAACACAACTAAAGCAGTGTTGAGAAGCAAATTTATAGCACTAAATACAGACATTACAAAGGAGGAAAAGTTTCAAATCTGTAAGAGGTCTTCAAATGTATGGAAAATGTATATTACAAAAACACTATGCATGGATTTCAAAATTTTTTGGCACCAAAATAAACTTGTTGTAACTTTATACTAACTTGTTATAACATGTCTGAAAATGATCTAGTTTGAGGCACTAAGAAGGATAAGATATCAGGTTAGAAAGTTCCTCTATCTGTCCAACATGAATTCTGCCAAAATTGAAGCAAGAACAAACATGAAATTTATGGGGAAGCTTGGGTGGAAGAATGGTGAAATCATTGATGTTTTAGGAAAAATTTATGGGGACAATATCTCAAAGAAAATGGCAGTTTGCAAATGGTTATCTTATTTTAAAGAGAAATGATACAATGTTGAAGATGACACCTGCAATGGCAGACCATTTACATCAATTTCCAAAGAAAAATTCTTCTTCATGCCCTAATTGAAGAGGACTGATGATTAACAGCAGAAAAAATAGCCAACACTATAGACATCTTAATTGGTTCTGCCTACACAATTGTGACTGGAAGATTGAAGTTGAGCAAGGTTTCCACTCAATGGGTACCAAAACCATTGCATCCAGATCACCTGCAGACAAGAGCAGAGCTTTCAATGGAAATTTTAAACAAGTGAGATCAAGATCCTGAAGCATTTCTTCAAAGAACTGTAACAAGAGATGAAACATGGCTTTACCAGTATGATCCTGAAGACAAAGTACAATCAAAGCAGTGGCTACCAAGAGGTGGGAGTGGTCCAGTCAAAGCAAATGCAGACTGATCAAGAGCAAAAGTTATGGCAACAGTTTTGGGGGGATGCTCAAGGCATTTTGCTTGTTGACTTTCTAGAGAGCCAAAGAACAATAACATCTGCCTATCATAAGAGTGTTTTGAGAAAGTTAGCCAAAGCTTTAGCAGAGGAACACCTGAGAAAGCTTCATTAGAGATGCCTTCTCCACCATGAAAAAAAAAATGCTCCTGCTCATTTCTCTCATCAAACAATCGCAATTTTGTGAGAGTTTTCATGGGAAATCATTAGATATCCACTTTACAGTCCTGATTTGGCCCCTTCTGACTTCTTTTTGTTTCCTAATCTTAAAAAAAAATCATTAAAAGGTATTCATTTTTCTTTAGTTAATGAAAAAGACAATATTGATATGGTTAAATCCCCAGGATACTCAGGATACTTTACAGACAGACTAAATGGCTAGTATCATGGCTTACAAAAATGTCTTGAACTTGATGGAGCTTATGTTGAAATATGAAGTTTATATTTTTTACTTTTACCTTTTAATTCCATTTTTCCACAAACTTTTTGAAGTTCCCTCATAAATTCTAAGCTCACACCTCAAGAACCTGGAAAAAGAAGAGCAAAATAAAGTGAGCCGAAGCAAAGAAATAAGACCAGATACCAAAGAAATTGAAAGCAGAAAATCAGGAGAGAAAAATTAATACAATAAAGACCTAGTTTTTGGAAAAGATAAAATTGATGAAGACTGACAGAAAAAACACAGACACACTGACTCATATCAGGGATGAAACTGTGGCTAGCACTGCAGACCCTGTTATTCATTTTCTAGGGCTGCCATAACAAAGTACCACAGACTGAGCAGCCTTAACAACACAATCAGGCCTATGAGGTTTTACTAAAAAATTATACCAAACATTTAAAGAATTAACCTCAATGTTATACAATCTCTTCCAGAAAATATAAGAGGGAACACTTCAATAGTCATTTTATGAACCTAGTATTACCCTTATACCAAACTGAACTAAAATAATACAAAAAAGAAAACTACAGACCAATAAAAATTTCTCATGATTGTATATATGCAAAAGTCTTTAATAAAATATTAACAAATAAAATTCAGCAATATAAAAGTAATTGTATTCCATGAGCAAATAGAGTTATTCCAAAGATATAAAGCTGGTTCAATATAATCCACCATCGTAACAGGCTAATGAAGAAAAATTACACTAAACTGAAAACTGCAATTGATGCGAAAAAAGCACTGACAAAATTCAACAGCTATTCTTGATTTTTAAAAAATGAACTCACAGGAAAACTAGGCGTAGTGAGGAATTTCCTCAACATGATAAGTAGCATCTACAAAAATCTTGCAGCTAAAATTATACTTAATGGTGAAAGATGAGTTTTTTTTCTCTAAGATCAGGAAAAAGACAAGGATGTCTGTCTGCTCACAGACACACAGATCAATGGATCGGAACTGAATATCCAGAAATAGACTCACACAAATATGCCCAATTGACTTTTGACAAAGGTGCACAAGCAATTCAATGGAGGAATGATACCCTTTTCAACAAATGGTGCTAAAGCAATTGGACATCTGTAGGCAACAAAAAGGAACCTAGACTTAAGTTTCATACCTTACTAAAAGTCACTTCAAAACGGATCACAAATTTAAATGCAAAATATAAAACTCTATGTTCTTAAGAAAAAAAATAGGAGAAAATCTTTGCTATCTGGGGCTAGGCAAAGAGTTCTTAGTTTTGATACCAATAGTACAATCCCTAAAAAGAAAAATCAATAAATTGGACTTCATCAAAATTAAAAACTTTTGCTCTGTGAAAAAAATCTGTTAAGATGAAAAGACAAGCTACAGTGTAGGAAAAATATTTACAAACCACATATGTGACAAAAGATTAGGACCTAGGATATATAAAGAACTTCAAAAATAAACATTAACAAACAATTCAAACAGAAAATAGGCAAAGACATGAAGAGACGTTTCACCAAAGAGGACATATGTATGGTAAATAAGCACATGAAAAATGTTTGACACCTTTAAGAAAATGCAAATTAAAACCACATTGAGATATCCCTATACACTGATCAGAATGACTAAAATGAAAAATAGTGAAAACAGCAAATGCTGGCAAGGATATAAAGAAACTAGATCACTCATAAACTTCTGGTGAGAACACATACAATGGTGCAGTCACTCTGGAGAACAGTGTAGCACTGTCTTAAAAGTTAAACCTACAACTGTAATACCATTCCACCCAGTAATGGCCCTCCTGGGCATTTATTCTAGGGAAATAAAAACTTACATTCGCAAAAACTGGTACATGAGTGATTATGACAGTTTTATTCATAATAACCAAAAACTGGAAGCAACCCAGATGTCCATCAACAGATAAATGGTTAAACAAACTGGGATAAATCCATACCATGAAATACTTCTTAGAAATAAAAAGGAATAAACTATTGATATAAACAGCCTAGCCAAATCTTCAAAGAATTATGTCAAGTGAAAAAAAGTCATCTTGAAAGCTTACATACTGTATAACTCTTTTTATATAACATTATTGAAATGATGAAGTTGCAGAAATGGAGAACATATCAGTGGTTTCCAGGAATTAAGTTGGAGGAAGGGTGGGAGGGAAGTGAGTGTGGCTATAACAGGGCAACATGAGAGATCACTGTGGTGATTGAAATGTTCTACATCTTTACTCTATCAATGTCGAGATTCAGGTTGCGATATTGTACTACATGTGGTTTTGCAAGATGCTACCGTTGAAGACAATTGGGTAAAGGATATGCAAGACTTCTCTGCATTATTTTTTACAACTGTGAATCTATAATTATCTGAAAATAAAATTTTAATTTAAAAAATTCCACTAACTCCACTCAAAATGCAGTTACATCTTAACTTGCATTACCACTTAGATTTTCAATATTGTACAGGGGAATTCTGTGAAAGACTGAATAGATTTTAAATTCTGTAATTGCCTTCTCTAAGAAGAAATTGGTAAATTAGCCAAAGAGATTTGCTAATGACTGCAGGGATTTATTTCATGTTATTGATTGGCTTATTAGTAAGCCACGGAAATAACAGAAAATCAAAATGAACAGGGTCTCAATTTGTTTTCTTTTTCCTCCACAGTTGTAGTCTTCCTTAATCAAATCAAATAGAAATTATAAGTTATCTTGTGGTTCTTGCTACCATAGGGAATCATCTGTTTCTCCATATGTGAATTGTCCAGGTAAAATGTGTGTCTCAAAGAATGTGTTTTATAGAACTCAAGTTGAAGATACATATTCAACTAAACATATTATTCCTTCACTCATTCTTCCATTCAACAAACATTTAGTGAGTACCTGATATGTGCCAGGTACTGCTCTAGATACTAGATTTGCAGAAGTGAACCAAATGAACTTCTAGTTTATCTAGAAGAAGAGAGAGTGCAGGGAGAGGGAGCTCTTCCTTCCTCTAGCCCATGTCCGTTCCCAGGCAGGCCTCCCCGGCTATTCTGCAAGCTCGCAGGTTAACATCCCCCTGAGAGTGAAGGCAAAGTAACGATGGGTTCTGTAGGAACAGAGGGAAGGCCTTATTATTCTCCAATTTATTCTCATTTCTTAAAATAAATTACTGGTCTGTCCTCCTCCTTCCTTCATATATATGGGATGTCCCATATGTCAAGTTTGCTTATAATTCTTCCTTTCCTTTACCCCATGTCATGGCTCATGCATAAGTCCCGTTCTTTTTTAGAGTCTAGATTCTAAATTCTAAATCTAAGTTACATTTAGATTTTTAGATTCATTCTTGCTCTGCTGGAAACTACAGTGGAAGATTGCTCAGAATATTTCAGCCTTCATGTCTACTTGTGGAAGACTGGGGGACATCTGATTTCACCAGGAACGTTATGGGAGCCTAAAGGGAACACAGCAGGAAAAGAGTTGAGAAAAAAACTAAGGGGGAGGCGGCACTCATCATCTCAGCTACCATTTCTTAGGCTTTCACTATGGATTGGAACGTTAGGTTAGCTGTCTCCTTTTAGGAATATTTTACTTTAAAGTTTTACTAAATATAAATCCTGAGGATGCTGAATTCATTAAGACCGCATAAGTGATTTTTGCAACCTGGAATTGGATCAGACGTCTGATTATGAATAAGAATTTGCTACAGAGCGTTGTGGAAAGAGTAATGAGGTACGGTTGGGTCCCTGAAACCCATTGACAGAGCTAAGGAAGGAACAGCAGATACGATAGATGAATCCATGTGCCTCAAAGAATTTTATGCTTTTTCCTAGACTCGTGGTATAGCTTTGACAAAGTGCTTTCCTTCGTTTGTAATAAAAGTACATTAGTTGTTATAAGCAGCCAATGGCTACCCTGCAACATAGAGTCAAGAGGACAGCGTGGCGGTGGCCATCCACACGCACCTGCTGCAGCAGGGCATATTAGGGCTACACCTGATTCATCTGAAAGCAACTCATACATATTCATTCTTAAACTAGGATCGCCCTTGACCGCACAAAGGCACTAAACAAAATCCTCTCCTAGTAGGAGGCAGAGCGGGCAGGGGGAGCAGCCGCTCCTCCCCGTATTTTCCCCTCCAGCCAGGCATAGCTCAGTAGGTTCCATCCTTAACCCCAGTACTAATTCTCTAGGTCTTTATCTGAACTACTTTTAAATTAAATTTAAGCAACTATTTGCTCCATTAATCCATGCAGCCCATTAGCACACTGTGTGCACTTACTGTACAATATTTCAAATGAAGTAAAACTTCAAAGCCGTTGATAGGTATGGGGAAAGGGGGGCCTGATATAGCCAGAAGGAAGTAATAATCTCCCAAGGATTTCGGCAGGAGAGCTAAACTTAGCGGCAGACTTCACTTTCCATTTAACTTTAAATGCACAGCTACTTGGAGCAGCTTGGGACCCTGCCTTGTGTGGCAGATAAAGCTTTAGGAGTGAGGAGGGGAATGGATATACCTGGTCAGAATGAATATTTCTGATCATCATAAATTCCCTTTCCCTGTTCAAGTTACCAAGGAAACCAAGTTCTTGGATGTTTCACTTGAAAATGTCTATTTTTACCTGGAAGCAGGGGTCCTGGGGGCGGGGGGTTAGTGTGACAAGAGACTTAGAGGGTTGGCAGCAAAGGCACAGGGGCAAAGGACAAAAGCAGCTACCCCAGGAGTTAGTGCAGCAGCTTGAGTCTGGCTTCATGGAGATTCTAAGGGTCCAAGGGAACAAGGCCATTTTAATCCCTCTCCTCTTGTAAACTGGGGTGCTCAGAGTGGGAGCATTTCTCCACTTTGACCTTCACTCCCTGTTAGGAAGTAGACTAGACTGAGCTAGATCTTTCCAGGCAAGTTGGAAGTAGATCAGCATGGACCAGTCTCCTGAAGCCTCCCTCTGGCTTCCAGTCATGGAAACCACACACACACACACACACACACACACACACACTTCAACAGTATGGTCCAGTTTTCTCCATGTGCAACTCATATTATCTGACTCTAAGATTTTTTCAAAAAAGGAATAGCTACAAGTCCCTACAAAATGGTATAGAGGGCACTTAGTTAGTCCTAGAGGGCTAGAATTCAGGGGTGTGATTAGGAAGTGGTAAATCAGAGTGAATGGCAGGTTCTCCATAGAAACTGGAAAAAGATGTCTCTGTCCTAGGGACCTAAGTGAGGGTCATTTCTACCGTGGCTTCATTTCCTTCGGGGTGAGTCATCTGCCTGTTTATTCAGTTTTTAAATCTGAAAGTCATACCCTTTTCAGTCCCAGTTGCACTGGTGACAACAGTCACAACTAGAACACTTAAGCGAAAAGCAAATACCCTCCTTCCAGTGAGTTTCCACGATGTGCTGAGTAAGAAGTTGCTATTGGTTACTTGTTCACCTGACTGTACTTTAGCTGTGGATGTGCATTGGTATAATTGTGGGAAAAGCCTTTGTATTTTCAGATTTTTGTGTAGCCTTATACTGCTGATATTGTAACAGCACAGTTTTTCTTTTCATATAAAAAGTGAGTTAGAAGCAGATAAAAAGAGAAGCATTTGATCGCCCTCAATCAGGCCCTGGCTTTCGGTTGTCATTAAATCAGAGGTTTATTTGAAATCCGTTATTGGCTGTAACCCGTTCTTAGCCGGCTTATATGATTCTCAAGTTCATGTGTGATTTCATGTTTTATTTGTTCTTCATGCCCTGCTTCCGCGATGTGCTCACTGTTATGCGCCGTTTCTGGGGAGTCTCACCTTGGAGCGTGCTTAGAAAGCTGGCAGAAAACAGTATTCAGTCTGTGGGTTAGCCATGTGGAAATGACAGTGTGAAAACCAAATTGAATTTATAAGTCAAGTCCTTCATTTCTTGCTTAAGATAGTAACTGCAATTCAAAATGGTATTATTTTTAACATTTTTCGGTTTCTTTATATATGAGGTATTGAATGCTCAAAGTCAGCTAATTCATTAAACCTTTTCTAATTTCCACCAAAATTCTCTTTGGACTACAAAAGTGTGACTACCTCAGGCTGAAAGTGAACTGAAATCTACTTGTAAAACTAGAGCTTGGAGGTGCGCATGTTCCACTTCTCTGTTAGTGGTTGGTGATTCTACATGAATGTATCTTATATATATTTGTGCCCATGAATGTATATGTATTTTCATACTGATCAGTGTCTCCACACCTACTCCTCTGTGCCTGTTCAGTCTCTCTCAAGGAGTAATATGCATGTCATGCATTATTGTAAGTAAATAAGTGTGTATGTTACGATCATTTCTTACCCATATGTCACCTCTAACCTTTGTGTAAAATGTCTTTTCCATTAGCATAAATATTAAGAAGATGGCATTTCTGCTATATATAGGGCTGCCTTCAGCTAATCAGTTTTTCATGCATTTAAATAGAAATATTAGAATGATGGTAATTACTTTAGTTTTCCATGAATGATCCATCAAGACAGTGCTTTTCACTAGATGGTATTGCTCAGGGTTAGTAGGACAGAGTTCAATTGTTAGCTGGGTTGGAATATCTTCAGCGTTTTGTTGGTGACTTTTTAAAGAAAAATTCATTTCTCAGTGTATTGTCTTTTCTAAGAGTAAATGCACAAGTTGCTTTAGGAAGAAGAGAGTAAGGTAAAGCATGTGGAGACTCAGATAAATTGTAATTAATTGTAAAATAATACCTGTTTATTAAATGCATGAAAGACAAAAGATTTTCAGGCAGATGACAAAACCACATAGACACCACACATACACACACACACACACACACACTGGATGAATGTGAGAAAATTCATACCTTTTATCAAAATAAGACTTTTCCAATAAATAAATAAATTGAATCAGAAATGTTTGCTCTTGAAATCTCTATCTTTATATCATTACCT
>VBSM01000361.1:91927360-92025652 GCA_008086735.1 Cheirogaleus medius
TGTAATGTTCTCAACACAAAGAAAAGATAAATGTTTGAGGTGATGGATATCCCAGTGATCCTGATTTGATCATTACACATTGTATACATATATCAAAATATCACATGCACCCCCAAAATATGTACAACTATGATGTATCAATTAAAAAAATACAAAAAAGTATGTTTTACAGAGCTTAAATCTGTGGTCAAACTGTTATACTTTGCATTTTTATAATGGTTTGAACTTTAACCAAGTGCTTCCATATACACTAATCTTATTTGCTCTTGTAAAAAATGTGTTATTAACTATCAGTCCTTGGTATTAACTTTGCCCTCGATCATCCAATTGCTCCTGTGTCACCAGAATTTAGAATATTAACTCTTGGAGAATACAAATTTAGTGTCAACATAAAACTCAAGAGACTGTGTTTTATGTGCTCCCATGTTTCATGCCATCAGCATATTATAACAACACTTTGAAAAATGTTTAAGTAGATATTGGCTTTTGTTCTGATACCAAGATTTATTGGTTCAAGAGTTATTGATCATGGGCAAATCTTGGCCATTATTACGCCTTGAGGACAAATAAATCTTTATCAGCTGAACATGAATCAATATAATTATGCTTCACTTATGCACATCTTTTTCCTAACCATATTGGGTTTTCAACCAAATCATGAAATATGAGAGAAACTACTTAGGGAGGCAGTTGTGAGGAATTATGCCAAGAACATTCGTGTTTTGCAACAGTGCCAATACTAGATAAAGCCAAGCCTTATCAGCTCTTACTGACAGAATTGAGGTAGTTTCAGCAAAATGCAGAAGTTGATTTTTAGAGATCCTAACTCAGACATATAAAAACGTCATAGGATAGCATAAAAAGCTTTCAGAACTAGAAGAAATTGTAACCACCATATCATATGCTAGAACAGGTAGCTGAGAGAGTCTAGAAAGGAAAAGAAGAAAAGTTGTGTAAAGCCCAGGGAATTTGAATTTAATTTGTATCTTACTCAGTGATTCTAATGTGCAGCCTTCTTGCCCCTTTATTTAGATGAAAAAAAAATCTTTCAAAATTTCCTTCTATTAGCATAAACTAATTTTATGTCTTTTTTGTTTAAAGCAGCCATATCACCTTTGATGAAAATCTTTAGCTCTTTGTTATGTGACCTTTGGCCAAGAAAGGTAGTAGGTCTCTGCTAATGACCTGCTAGAAATCTACTCTCAATGCCAGATTTTCTTCCTGTTGTGTTTCACTTTGATTTTGGTCTCATGTTTAAGTCACCAAATTCTTTTGTGTTTCAATCCTGTCGTGCTTGTTTATTATCCTGCCCAGCTTTGTTTCATTTGTACACTTGATCAGCTCCCTTCTCAATCTCAATCTCAGGTACCGATAGAAGCTATAAAGGATAGACCACAAACAGAAGTCTTAGAGCACCCCAAATTCACACTTTTTCACATAGTTGTTTAACACTGGATGGGGCTTCCTTCCCGCCTGTCTCTTCATCACATATACATGCTCTTCTGTTAGGCTTTATAAAACTCAGTGCTGAAATTTTAAAAAAAGATCTTGAACAGGATTTAAGATGATTTCTAGTGAGCACCAATCTGCCTGTCAAAACACAAGCACAACATTCATTATGGAGGAGTGTGATTCATATCAAGCATACTACTCTGAACTCTTAGACACGAGACATTTTTCTTTTATTATTTTTTTTTCTATTGACCCCAAGTTAAGTTCAAGCTAACTTTGTTGTTAGTGCCTTTTGATCTCAGGTTGACCCTACAGATAACTTTAAAACTAACCTGGGCTTACTGTGCCTTGTTTACAAATGGGTACTGGAAGAGCTCCATGTTGTTGAAGTCTGTCTTTCATAATTTTTTTGCCCATGATCTAGGAAGATATAGCAAAGCAAACTGAAGCCAATCGTGGTTGGCATGATAATCTCATGGGGCGTAGTGCCTATTTCCAGGAATTCAGAAAAGAAAAAGCCAAGAGAGGAAAAGAATTATATGCTTCCTTAAATTTTTTTTTCTTAGTGAAAATACCCTTTCTGTGATGTTTAGAAATCAAAACATAGCACCTCCAACGTGGATGGTAATCATTACAGGAACAGCCCTTAGCAGGGGGCTACTGTTTGATTACCCCAAAGCAGACAAAGTACTCAGGAATGCTATAGAGAGGCACAAACCATACTTCACTGGTCCTCAAATGCTACATCTGGCCTTTGCCACATGGCGTCATGAACTGGTGCCTCAGGTTGGCCAGCAGCCATGGAGGGTTCTGAAAAGAGTCCAAGGCATTTTAGGAGAATGGCTTTACTGCTGGAGTAGCTGGCACCATCAAGACAAAATCCACAGCCAGGTTTCATAGCCGTATATAACAATTCGTTCTTCATTCTCCTTTAGCTTGCTTTTGCACACAAATTAGTTTATTCCTTTAAAAGGCTTTGTGATATGAGTCATCGTCACACTTTGACAGAGAACACCAAGGCTCAGAGAGGGCTGATTCCTGATTCTCCTGCAAGTACAGGGGGCTGACCCTGGGCCATTGATATATGTTCCCAGTTCTCTCATCCCTAATATGTAGCTCCCTAATTTTCTGTGTAAAATTTTCCTCTACTCTCCAAATATTTCTGTACACATCAAAAGCCATTAAGATGTTCCCCATTTCTCCATCTACCTTTAGGATGATGGTGGCTGGAATCTGATATTCTCTCAGTCACATGCCCTGCCTTTCCACCTAATGTCAGGCCCTTCTGGGAAAGAACTTTCATTGCAAGCATGCCACATACAGTGGGCCTTTGATACTTCTTCACATGATGACAATATGACATCCTTGCCAGAGCTTTTATTGACAGACATTTTTCTGAGCTCTCTCTTTAGTCATTTAGTGGTATGTTTTTCCATTTGCCAATTTTAATGAACTCATACTAGGACATCACTGTGCTTGGAAAAGAATGTTTATCTAGTGGTAGGGTAAAAAGAATCCACTAAACCAGAGAATTAGATTGGAGATATAAGGCTAAATTTGTCAATTTGTGTTACCTTTTGGGCTTCTTTCCACATGAGAAACCAGAGAGAGAGAAAGAGAGAGAGAGAGAGATCAGAGGGACATCCAGGAAGCTCCTGGGACTCCAGGCAGTATGGCTGGTTTGAAGAGAGAGCACTGGTATATGAGTCAGAAGACACTGGTTCCAGATGTGGCTTTGCTAATACTGTGCTATGGGACTTTGATGAGATCATTCATACAATCTCTAAATTTCCATTCTTTAACCGGAAAAAGAAGGATTAATGTCACTGACTCTGTGTGAAAGCAGCCCATGAAGTGCTATAGAAATTTAAGATAAAATTGCCATAGTATACCAATTTCGTGAAAACCATAATAATATATTTCCTTTGGAAATGCTGAATCGGTTTCTTAAAATATTCCTCATGAAAACATCTTTTTACAGCAGACCCACATCACTCCCTTTGATTACTATTATCATTCTGAAACAGAAAAAACAGGGAAACATGGCATCGTATATAACATTCACAGATCATAGGTAGACATAACGCCAAGGGCTAAGTTTTCTTTGTTCAACTCCACCTGATTCCTTTTCTCTCTTACTTGACTGTAAGAAGGCAGTTTCAGCATCAAGTTTTCAGGTGTCCACTGTGACACACCCAGGAGTTAGTTCAAGCGTCTGGGTCTTCCTTCACTTTTGCTCATGTTCGAGCAGTCGAATTCATATTTCTTCTGCAAAATTCAGAGACCCCTGGATAAAAGTGATGACTTAATAATAGACTTTTGAGGCAGAAAGTTGAAACATGTCTCTCTTTTAAAAGCGAGCAAGTATTGTCAAAGCACTTTAGCAGAGGACAGGAGCCATTGCTGTGAAAAGGCTGCACACATCACAGGAAAACATCACTTGGATGGGGGACAGAGCAAACCAGTGATGATGGGCCATGATAAGATCATGTCGCCACTGCTTTATAAACAAAAGCTCTTCAACAAAAACCAATGTCAGCAAAAGGTTCACTTATTCTTGCTTTACTGAGCATGAAATGGGATTGAAAGATGGTATTAAATGGATTGTTAAACTGAAGAAATGATGTCTTATGATCTTTCACACCAAAGCCCCCACTTGAGACATGCATCGCCTCAGTGAAAAACTCTCCAAAGACTCAAGGCATTTATATGGAACCTGAGCCTCTTAAATATTAGACTGGAATTTTACTTCCCATGTCCATGTTGGAATTGTGATCCCTTTGGGAAAATTATTGTTGCTCTTCAGTTTTTTTATTCTTAGGTTAACATGTAGAAAAGGAATGTTTGTAAGAATTTGTGAATTTCCAACACAGAAAACTCCTGATTTTTTTTTTATTTACCAAGAAAGGAAAAAGAATTTATTCTAAAATATATAGACCATTTTTTAAAATTTCTAGCATTTTCTTCACTATCTCTTTAATTTCCACAGGTATCGGATTAAAGCATAAGCAATGTGTTTGAAATCTTGCTCGGCTTAGGCTTCTGAAAAAAAGTTGCACAATGAAGTCTCAATTATTAAAAATCCATAGAACTAAAAGGATAAAATAATCATTATTTCCCATTCTTATACAGTGAAAATGCGCATTCTTATATAATTAAGACCCAAGCCACAGAATGGGGTTAGTAGCAAATATATACTTTACTGTACTGTTTCTGAAAATGGTAATTGTTTTAGTATGGTGACTCAGCTAAAAAAATAATAACGTCAACCCAAAATATAGTTTCCCAGTCTTCTAAATGACTCCAAGTTTTGTTTTTGGCAATATCATAGACTACCATAGACTGTACACTTTAAATATAAGATTATCCCTCTGAAAAGAACTAAAAATTATAGAGTTTTTAAAAAGGCTTTAAATGTTTATATGAGATGATAAAAATATTAAAAATTCACAGAGACCAAAAACTACTGCAAGTTGGAACCAAAGATGTGAGCTGATTACTGAAGCCGACATTTAACCTGAGAGCATTTGTTCAAGTTGATCTCGAGCTTTATGGTTTCAAGGAGACCTGAACAAGAGTTACAGACTAAGGGCATCTCTGCCAGGATGGCAGGTAGCATAAAGTATAAAGGCAAACTAGAAATAACCCAGCCCTTCGATATCTACCTTCTAGGGGAAGCAAAGAAAATTGCCTATCTAAGTGCAGCAAGAAAATTGATGCTGAGAGGAAAATATTTCCCCTGAAAGTCTGTAACAGCACCAGACATCAGATGGGTTTACAAACCAAATTTACACACTCCAAGCACCCACACGCTTCAAGTTGGGAATACTGTTTACAGTAGTCCTGGGTTAAAGATTCTATCAGTAATCTCACAGAAGCAAATGCAAATCCTCTGTAGAAACACACTTACTATCCAAGCCTCAAAGAAATGTCCTGGGTAAAGTGTAAAGGATTAATGAACTTATAATGGAAAACTCTAAACACAGAAGCAAATAAAGCTTCATAAGGAAGATTCCAATACTGGGATTTCAGAAACAATATAAAATGAGTATGTTTGCTATTGTTAAAGAAGTAAAATATGGACTTGAAAATATGTCAGAAGCAAGAGACTGTTCTGTAAAATGACCAAGGAGATTTGCAAAGCAATGAGATAACATTTCCAGAAATAAAAAAAACATAATAAATGAAATTTAAATCAATAAAAGATTAGACACAGCTGAATAGAGAACTGAAAAACTGAAAAAGTAGATTAAAAGAAAAATTTCAGATCACAGCACAGAGAGACAAGAATATAGAAAATACAAAGAAAAGGTTGAGAGACATGTAAGACAGTATAAGACAGACTAACATGAGTATAATCACAGTACAAGCAGGAAAGAAAGTAAAGAATGAAGAAGATATTAATCCTCAGAATCAGAAAATTCTACAAATCCAAGTCAGAATAAATAAATACAAAGAAATCTACACTGAGAAAGATCACAGTGAAGTTGAAAAACACCAAAGGCAAAGAGATTATAGACAGGGAAAAAAAGGCCAATTAAGACAATGGAATGACAATTATCTTGTAGCTTATCTCTGAATAGAAGCAAGCAAATCCAGGCACAGTGGAATAATATCTTCAATGAGTCTCCAGTGTCCATTATACTACTGTGTGCCCTTGTATAGCCATAGTTTAACCCTTTAACCCCACTTATAAGTGAGAACATGTGGCATTTCTTTTTCTGTTCCTGAGTTACTTCACTTAGGATAATGGCCTCCAGTTCCAAGTTGCTGCAAAAGACATTATTTTGTTCTTTCTTATTTCTGAGTAGTATTCCATGGTATGTATGTACACACACACACACCACACACACACACACCACATTTTCTTTATCTACTCATCAGTTGATGGGCACTTAGGTTAATTCCATAACTTTGTGATTGTGAATTATGCTGCAATAAACATACAAGTACAGGCATCTCTTTGACATAATGATTTTCTTTCCTCTGGGTAGATATACAGTAGTGTGGGTAGATCCCACAGTAGTGGGATTGCAGGATCAAATTGTAGATACTTATAGTTCTTTACAAAATCTCCATACTAATCTCCATAGAGGTTGTACCATTAATAACGTACATTCCCACCAACAATGTGTAAGTGTTCCCTTCTGTTTTTTGACTTTTTAATAATGGCCATTCTAATTGGAATAAGATAGTGTCTCATTATGGTTTTAATTTGCATTTCTCTGATGATTAGTGACTTTGAGCATTTTTTTCATATGTTTGTTGGCCATTTATATATATTCTTTTGAAAAATGCCTGTTCATGTACTTTGCCCACTTTTTAATGGGGTTGTTTGGTTTTTGCTATTTGTTTGAGTTCCTTGAAGATTCTGGATATTAGTCCGTTATCAGATGTATAGTTTGCAAAGATTTTCTCCCCTTTCATAGGTTGTCTATCTACTCTGTTGGTGATTTCTTTTGCTGTGAAGAAACTTTAGCTCATGCCTCATTTATTTATTTTTATTTTTGTTGCATTTGTTTGTGGAGTCTTAGTCATAAATTCTTTGCCCAGGCCAATGTTCATAAAAGTTCTTCCTAGGTTTTCTTCTAGGATTCTTATGGTTTCAGGTCATACATTTAAGTCTTTAAATCCATCTTGAGTTAATTTTGTGTATGGTGAGAGATAGAGATCCAGTTTCATTCTTCTTCATGTGATTATCCAATTTTCCCAGCACAATTTATTGAAAAGGACATCCTTTCCCCAGTGTATGTTTTTGTCTGCTTTGTCAAAGATCAGTTGGCTGTAGCATGTGGCTTTATGTCTGGGTTCTCTATTCTATTCCGTTGATCTATGTGTCTACTTTTACAATAGTACCACACTGTTTTGGTTCAAAATGTGCTTTGCTACTTTTTTTTTCATTACATTCCAGAAGATCACACAATTCATCAGTGTTGTCTTTATCAAAATGGCAGGCAAGTACTAGCAAACAGCTTGCAGTGCCATTAAGGAAGCCATTTGATTTAAGTAGACAATATTCTACACTGAGAAATCCATGAGACAGACCAACAAGGAAGAGGAAGACACCTGTGTGTAGGCAATTAGTTGTTTCGATATTAAGAAAGATGCCCACAGTTTCATTTCAGTCATTTTTCTGGTATCCAAATGGAGAATTTAGAATAGATCTAGGTATTAAATTTCTTGACAGAAAGTAAGTAATACAAGTCAAACTACAACTGGAAAATACTCTCTCACAAAGCAAAAAACAAACCAAAAATACATGTGTATGACAATGTGCTTTTTCTCAAATCTCAAATTCACATGCTGTGCTTAAGAAGAGAAAAGATAATGCTAAGTTGAAGGCGTTATCAGTTCACTTGCATTTGTACATTTTCGGTAACTAATACTGGGTCATTAACTATGTGTAAAACAGAACAGCAGTTTGCCTGAGAAAAGATGAGATGTTAGTGGTGATGTCCTCTTTTCAAGAGATATTGATGAATCACTTTCCTGGAAAACCCATTTTTCCTTTAATTAATGAAGATTTCTATCCTGGATGTCCCATTAGGCCAGTGGTTCCCAACCTTTTTGGCACCATGGACCAGTTTCATGGAAGACAATTTTTCCATGGACCTCTGGGAGGGATGGTTTCAGACAAATTCTCATAAGAGAGTGCAACCTGGATCCCTCACATGTGCAGTGTACAGTAGGGTTCGTGCTCCTGTGAGAATCTAATGCCACTGTTGATCTGACAGGAGGAGGAGCTCAGGTGGTGATGGGAGCAACACAAGAGGTTGTAAATACTTAGGGAGCTTTGCTCACTCGCAGCCACTCAACTCTAGCTGTGCGGCCCAGTTCCTAACAGGCCATGGACCAGCCCGTGGCCTGGGGACTGAGGACCACAGAGTTAAGCTATCAACTACAGGATCTTTCAGATTCATCAATTGGAGTGAAATTTGGGTTGCCTAAAGTTTCTGAATTTTGATGAACTACTTTTTAAACTACAGTAGCAAAAGTAACTTTTAAAAGACTTCTTAGGGAAAGTTTAGTCTTAAAAAGAAGAATAACTTTTCCCCTTTAAAATAACTTTTACCTTTCCTGTGTAAAATGAATTTTACATCATTGGAGAAAGGAATTATGTACCATAATGCTTGGCTTCCAAGAAGTATTGAGCTGTAAAGCTGGGTGAAGTCACCCAAGGATTGGGTGAAGACAGAGTGGGAAAGACGTACAAAGACATGAATCTGAGGTGAGCCCAGTAAGCAAGGGCTGTGTTTGTCTACATCTACCTGCAGGTGTCGAGTAGGTGGAGAACTGGATTTGAAAGAGTTCAGGCTTTGTCCTGCTGGCAAATCAAAATGAAAGAGGGTGAGAATGTTGAAGATATATTCAAGGTTTTCTTACTCATATGTGGAAGCTAAAAAATGTTGATCTCATAGAAGTAAAAAGTAGAACAGAGGATACTAGAGGCTGGGGAGGGTAAGGGAAAGAGAGAGATAGAGAGAGATTTGTTAAAGGATTAAAAAAATGCAGATAGGTAGGAGGAAAAAGTTCTAATGCTCTATACCCCTACAGGATGACTAGTTAACAATTATATGTTAATAGTTTCAGATAGCTGAAAGGAGGATATTGAATGTTTCCAACACAAAGAAATGAGAAATGTTTGAAATGATGGATATGATAATTATGCTGACCTGATCACTATACATTATATGTATCACAACATCACTATGTACCTCATAAATATGTACAATTATTATATGTCAATTATAAAGTCAAAGCAAATCAAAGATATGAAAATGGGGTTATTCTAATGATTGATCATGACATTTTAGCTGGAGATGGAAGGAACTGAGAACATGGGGACAGGTAAAGTCACAATGAAAGAGTGATGGACAGTGAAAAGGAAAGACTGATGAATTATAGTAGCTGATGGGGCTGAGGATTGGAAGGGTGGCCTTAGGGGAGTGAGCAGGAACTATAAGAGGTGGTGGTCATAAAGCAGGATGCTGGGAGTGAAGGTTATGAGCAGTTATTGGTAATGAGAAGGTTCAGGTATGAGGACTATGGGAATGAGTGAGCAGCTGAGGTAGGGGAAGACAAGATAATTGGAAGAGAGGAGGTCAAGAAACTGAGAGGCCAAGGTATCGGAAAAATCTCCTACATGGATATAAAAACTGCCAACAATTATAATCGGAGTAATTTTGTAGAGTGAGCAGGAGCTAAAAATCTTTAAGTTAGAGCAAATGTCCTGGGGCTTGGTAGATAATTGCCATGAGAAGTTATAGTTTGAAGACATGAAACACAAATGTGTTTCTTCTTAAGGATAAATGGAGGAAGAATGATCCAGAAGGAGTGATGAGAAGCAAGAAGGATTTATACCTCACCTTTGAGCCCAGTGAGAGGAGGGTTATGGGAGAAAAATGGCTACCACCTGAGAGGGCATCCGTGAAACAGTTTTCTTAGGGGGAGCCAAGGTTCACACAGGGCAAGATGCAAAGGGACCATTCAACAAAGAGGTCAAGGGCATGGGGATTTTACCAATGACTGTGCTTTCCAGAAGGCTTCTCACAGTCTTATGGAAATTAGTGTACAGGAGAGGAAGGAGGACCAGGGGTTCCTATAGTGGCTGCTACACTCAGTCCTAATAGCCATGGTGACATTAGTCCAGAAGCCTCTAAGCAGAAAGTAGTGAGGATACCATAAATGATGCTGGGCAGATTAGGTAGTGTACAGAATTCTGGAAGTCCCTTTTGGCCCCTGAGAATAAAGGCAGCATCATGCTAGAAATCCCTGTTTCTGTACTATGCACAGCAGAATTGTTATCTAATTGTGGGACTTTCCAGAAAGACTCTAAGGTCTCCTTGCTATCACTGCGTCATTGTGTTTCTTGCACTGCACTTTCTTTCTCTACTTGACTATCATACTTGCTATGGGTTGAACTATCCGCCATCTCCCAAATTCATATGTTGAAGTCCTAATCTCCATTGCCTCAGAATGTGACCTTATTTGGAAATAGCATCTTCACCTCATTTGGAGATAGGGTAATCAAGTTAAAGTGATGTCATTAGGGTGGGCCCTAATCCAATATGGCCGATGTCCTTGTAAAAGGGGGAAATTTGGGCACAGACACACATACAGGGAGAATGCCAAGTGAACATGAAGACGGCCCCCTGCAAGTCAGAGGGAGAGGCCTGGAACACTCCCTTCCCCCCACAGCTCTCAGAAAAATCCAACCCTGCCAACACCTTGATTTTGGACTTCTAGCCTCCAGAACTGCAGGACAATAAATTTCTGTTGTTTAAGGCACCCAGATTGTGGTATTTGCTATGGCAGCCTTAGGAAGCTATTATAATGCAACTCTGTGGTGAGCTTCTTGAGAACAGGAACTAAGTTTCATCCGTATTTCCAAGGCCTAGCAACCCAGCAGCACTCACCTTGTCCTCACTCAGATTTAACTGCCATTTATATCTTGCATGGGTATATTTTTTTACTTGAGTATTATTTTTTAATTTGGAGCCATTAGAGAAGGAACCAGTGACAAGTCTGAGGAGTTTGTTTGCAGTGTTCAATGATCATAGGAATACTGAAAATTCTTTCCAGGGGTCAGACTCTGCTGCACTTGTATCCCTGATGAAACCCGGGCCCAGCACCGTAGACCAGAGTCTAACTGACTGGCTTCTGCTCTATGCAGACATCAAAACATCCTAATTGCTATTTCTCTTTCACATGCTCTACCCATTAGGCAATTGAGCCAAATTGACACCAATGCAAGTCTTTGCTCTGGATCCAATTCACAGGACTTGTACTGACCCTATATGTGATTTTGCTTGTGTCTTCATACCAAATACATTGGAGGCATTTTTAAAAAGCTGCTTCTATTGAAATGAGGTGGGGACCTGGGTCAAATATTCCTCTGATATATTATTAATTATATTCTGATAATTTATTGAAAGGAGGGAGAATAACTTGGGGAGCTTTGGCAACCTGCCTGAATAGAATTGATGATAGAGGAAAAACCTGATTATAAATAGCCTTGGAAGTGGAATATATTTGAATGGGATTAAAGATATTTATCAGCAGTAAGGGCGACAGTTCACAGAGTGATTTGCTCGGCTATCCAGCTCCTGAATGTGATGAGATCCTACTAACTCGACTTCCGCAGCTAATCTCAAAATTCATAGTCTAAATGCCCACAAGCTGTAAGATTATCATTAAAAACCAACTTCAGCAAAAAACAAGAAACAAGAATGTCAGCATAAATGCAAAGTTTTAAAGTAAATTTGAGAAATTATTATGCAGGATTTGGAACTGTCTGAAGTATACTTTCAGATGTTCTCTCTCTTTCTCTCTGTATCATCTTTCTCTTTATACATGTACATATATATTCTACAGATATAAAACTCTTGTTAGAGAGGGAAAAACCTGAAAGTTTAGCAACTTTTTGAAGGTTTTGTGCACCACTAGCCTCTTCTTATAGGTAATATATGCATATTACATAAAACCTTAAAAGATTTCCTTGTAATAAAAGTAAACATGGTACAGGATGGGAGTGAGCTAGTTTTTCCAGTTCTCCATTGCTGTGTAACAAATCATCCCAAAACTGAGTGGCTAAAAACAATATTATCTCTTATGGCTCTGGGGTTGATGGAGTTCAGCTAGGCAGTTTTCACTTGAGGTCTGTCATACAGTTGCAATCAGACAGTGGCTAGGTCTGAAGTCACTTCAAAGGATTTCTCACTCATGTGTCTGGCAATGAATATTGGCTTCTACTGTTATCTTGGGCTTTCAGCAGAACACCTATAAGTGGCCTCTGCTTCCTTATAGCATAGCACGTGGGTTCTAGGAGCAAGTGTCCCAAGAGAGACACCATTAAAGTTCTATCTTCTTGCCCTAAGTCACATCACTTCCTCTGCAGTCACATGGCTACCCAAATTCAAAGGGAACCTAATGCCACCTCAATGGGAGGAATGTCACTATCACATTGTAAGAAGGGGAGGTAGGATAAAAGACCTTCTTGTGATCATCTTGGAAGATATGATCTGCTGTGTCCTCCCTCTGGCCAGTATAATTCACTTCCCTCCCACATGCAAAACATACTCATCCTCTCCCCTCCAGAACCCAAGATTCAGCCCATTATGGCGCCACATCTAGGAACCATCATCTAAATCAGGTCTGCATGTTAACGAGACTCCTTGGGTGTAACTACTTGGTTCCAACCCCTTAAGTACATTTCTCTCTACCCGAAAACCTGTGAACTAGAGAGACAAGCTGTCTGCCCTCCCCACCCACCCAACAGACAATGGTGAGACAAGCTAAGGTCACCACTGCTTCTTCTGATTCAAAAAAGTGGAAAACTGAAGACACACAGCAGTCACTGTTTCACAGCAATTCTGAAACACCGCTGAGCTCATATGGCCAGTTCCTGGAGTAGGGCTCCTTCTTGCTGCCTTGTTGTTCTCCGCTGTGGCTCTTGGCTCTTGGCTCTGCCCTCTAAGTCACACTTTCTTTTCCAAAAGAAAACTGAGTCTGTAGCTGAGTAGCTTTCTCATCCTGCTACCTGTCCATAAAAGACTGGGAGTCCAAAAGCTCTTTTACATTTTGTAAAGTCTCTGTTCGTTTTCATGCAAGTTGGTGACGCTTCTGCTAAAACAATTTTCTCAAAGACTTTGTGGGTTTTTGTGTATTAATTTATGATCCCCTCTGTCAGAAAAGGTCTTATCTAAAAATCTCTTGGAGATAACCCCTTCTCCACCTTGGGATCCTGGTGATACTCCTGAGAGACAGTGTCCTTAAAGTGTTCGGGGACTTTGGTCTGCCTGAAAGGCATGGCCGCAGACCTTTTGAATATCTTAACAAAGCGTTTTACAGTCACAGCTTTGGCTTCATCCTTAGACCACTTTCTCCTGACATTATTTTTAACCACTTTTCACCCTGGATTTGGTTTCATAAAAAGCATTCCTTGATTTTATAATTATTTGCCGTCTCGAGAGGTCAATGAGAAAGAATATTATTTCAAATCCACCAAACCTTGGCCCCCTTAAATTTCACTGTTATTTCTTTAGCTTATTATCTCTTTCCTTTCATATTTCCTCATAGGCCACAAGAAGTCAGGTAGCAATTTCAGTGTTTTTCCTGGAAATCTTTTTATTCAGGTGTCTGACAGTTAATGCTGACCGACTGCTGAAACCTCAGCTGAGGCTGTTGGCAGGAACACTTACATATGGTGTCTCCACGTGGCCTGGGCTTCCTCACAACATGGCAGCTGGGTTCCAAGAGAAGATATCCCAAGAGAGGTCAGGTGGAAGCTGCATCACCTTTTATAACCTAGTTTCACAAGTTACATAGCATCTATTCCTCTGTAGTCACAGGTTCACCCAGATTCAAGGAGCAGGAACACAGCTCTCACCTCTCATTGAGAAGACTAACAATGAAACATTGTAAGAAAAGCATGTGGGATGGGTAATCTTGTTGTAGCCATCTTGGCAAATCCAGTCTGCCACACTGGTGGTATCCACAAAACCTGGGCATGATAATACTCAAGTTGAGACTACCAAATCACTCTAAGAAGTTGGTGTTTATCTGTAATCATTTAGCAATTTGTCAGTGCAATCTAAAATATAATTTATATTTTTCCTGTTCTTAACCCATAGTACCAAGCTGTAGATTAAGTATCTGATGCCCAAATATCAGAATTCACAGAAAGGAATGGATGAAGCTGATGAAACTTATTTTTCTTGTTTTGCTTTAAGTTCTGAAAGGCATATCATAGTGGATAAATCCAAGTAAATCTTACCCTATAGGTAGCTTGCTAAGGCAGGCAGTAGAGAAGCTTACTTAACACAGCTGTATTCTCTATACCTTCCTGAAATCATCCATGAAGAACCCAACCCTCATTAAAGAAATTACCTCAAACTCTTGCATTTAAATCCTGGTGCAAGTCCTTGCAATGGAAATGTTGATCATAATATCATAGTCAATATGTGTACTTTAAGTGTTTATAACTTTCAGGTATGAAAATTATATTTTTTGAAGCCTAGTCTAGAATAACTAGTTGTAAGAGAGAAAACCCCTGTTTTGCAGGCACCTGTTCTGTGGGTTACCAGACACTCAGACGCATCCAGAGGCCCACTGGGCTCAGTGCGCACCAGGCAGAGGGATACGCAGTCTCCAGCGTCTTCAGGTTCAGTTCTAACCAAGCTGCCGACAGCATTACTGAATAATTTCTCCCACTTCCAAGCAAGCAAAGCTCAGCGTTTCAAAAATGTTTCATTCATTTGAAGGCTCCCTGGGGGCACATGTGCTGATGAAAACTCCTTGGAATCTTACACTCGTGGCCTGAACCTGAGAAAGCAGTTAACTCGGGCAGAGAAGAGAATATTTAGGGTACTTCGCATTAATTCTCCCGAATAGAAGGATGACAACCGTCATTCTTTTTTTTTTTAATTGGGCTGATTCTTTCATGTCCAGTATGATTCCATTTCCTTCAGCACCTTTTAAAGGAGAAAACTCCCTTGACATAAGTCCCAATGCTAAAGCCATCTTTCCTAAATTCCACCAACACTTCTTCAATCTTGATTCTGACCTAGCCACTTAAGTCTGTGTCCCCACCGCCACCGCCACCCCCACCCAAGCTTCAGGGGACACAAATGACAGATAGTTCTTGCCCTCAGAGGATTTATAATCAAAAGAAGGAAATAGGTAAAAGGAGGAAAGAGAAGATGGAAGACACATACGTAATCATTAATTGAGAGAGCCTTGGACATGGTGTCAGAAGGCCCCTGTTTTAGCCACTGTTTAGCTTTGCCATTAAACAGTGTGTAACTTCTGGCAAGTCACTAAATCTCCTTTAACCTAAGTTGCTTCATAATTAATACATAGTAATTATTAGCACAATGATAATATCTTCCTCATAGATTTTTTGTGAAAAATACATGAGCTGGTTCATGTAAAATGCTTAGCACAGTTCCTGGTACAAAGTAAGCACTCAGTAGATGTTAATTTCATCATGACATAGTATAGTGGGGATAGGAGTACTCAGAAGTAAACTGTAAAGTCATGTCATTATAAGTACTTCCATTCATAAAAGTTAGAATACATAATATCTTATTGAAACCTATTATTCTCAGCTCACCTTCCAGCTCTCCAAAATACTGCTTTTTGCTGTTTCTGGAAGACTTGGGGAGCTTTTACATGTCCACGCTATGCTGCATGTCTTCCTTCATCTGCCTGGACCCCCGGTCCACCCCATCACTACTGTCCTCACCATTCAGAGCCCAGTTCAAAGGCCATCTCAGTTAAAGTAGCCCAACCCAACAAGGCCCAATGTGAACTCCCACCAGCCTGTATTCCCTTTGTCCTTTATCCACACGATGATTCTAGGATGGCTTTTGTCTTGCTGTGTCTGAATCCCTGGTGCCTACAACAGTGCCTGGCAGGTGACGGATGCTGACGTGCATCTGGTATTAATGCTGTGGAAATATTAATGAGAATGAAAGGAGGGAGATGTCCGGCACACCTTATGGACAGAGCCCTGACTTTAGACCAGATTTCCATTGCAGCTCTGGCTTTTCCACACTTGCTATTTGACTTCAAGCACTTGACCTTTAATGAACCCTGCTGAACTTGTTTTCTCATCTGCAAAATAGCTAATGTCAGACAAAAACAATTGCAGTGTGCTATAAAATCCTCATTAACTCTCTAAGGAAGATATTATGAACTTCACTTTACAAGTGAGGAAATCAACCTTCAGGGAGCTTCAGTGCTTGCTTTAGAACCACACAGCTTATGTGTGCGACAGTCAGGGCTGTTCATCTAAAGGGTTCAAGTTCATAGCTGTATACTACCCAATATCTTCTTGGAGCAGATAAGATCTTGGTTCTTTCTGGCTCTGAATTCCAGAAAGTCATGACACCATTCCTCTTCTCTCCTTGTGGGAATTCTCTACTCATCACAGGAAAGACATTCTAAACATACCCATTCCATTATTTAGTTTACTCAAGCCCAGAATATTAACCTAGTGGAGATCGAGGCTATTAGTCTACCTCGTGGTTTTCTCCTCAGAATGCAGTTTTTGGGGCTAGTGGTGGTGCACAGCAGTGATCTACTGCAATTTTAAAAGTTTTCAAGTAGATGAGAAGCTGTAAGAGTTTGATAAGACTCATGCAAAAAGCACAACCACTGTGCTTTTCATTTTTATTTTTCTCTTGGATTCTTATCTCAAGGCAATCTATTAGGCAGGTAAGTAGCTTTTTGGTGAACAATTTTAAGTGAATTCCAGATAATCTTGTTTTGAAATAAACTAGACCAGAGTTTCTCAACCTTGGCATTACTGACATTTTGAACTTGATAATTCTTTCTGGCAGCAGGCTATCCTATACATTGTAGGATGTTTAGTATCATCTGTGGTCTCTACCTACTAGCATCACCACTTTCAGTCATGACAGTGCAAAATGTCTCTAAATATTTCCAAATGTCCCCTGGGAGGGTGGAGAAGTCCCCTCACCCTCTCACCTCCCATTTTCCCTATTCCCATTTGAGAACCACTGAACGAGACTGAATGATCTGAATGATCTAGGTGAGCTGAACTTCATTCATTATTGTTATGGACTGAATGTTTGTGTTCCCCTCACCAAAATTCATACATTGATATTCTAATCCTAGCATAATGATATTAGGGACCTTTGGGAAATAATTAGGTCCTGAGCATGGAGCTCTCATGAATGGGATTTTATGAGAGAGACAGGACAGCTTGCTTGCACATGTGCGCTCTCGCTCTGCTCTCTGTCATGTGAGGATACAACCAGCCGTGTGCAAACCAGGAAGCAGAAGTAGCCCTCCTGGCCAAACACCGATCTGTTGGGGCCTTGATCTAGGACTTCCCAGCCTCCGGAACTATGAGAAGTAAATGTGTTTAAACTATCCAGTGTATAGTAATCTGTTAGAGCAGCCTGAACTAAGACAGTTACTTTACAGAATCCAGTTGTGAATCAAAGAAATGTTTACCTAATGAAGTTAGAAAGTCAGATGTCAATTGGGGAAGACTCTTCTTCTCTCTGGGTGAGTCCTCTGTCCCTCAAGCTCACCTCACTGGACTACAACAACCCAGGGCTTTGTCTTAGGACTGAGATCCATGATTAATAAAAAGCCAAAACAGCAAAAGCAATGTTACGGTTTTGTTACACCAAAGTGTTCCTGAAATTCAAAGCTACGTGTTTATCAAGATGTATTCCCCTGTCACCATGGCCACCCTGTGTTGCCTGGGACTGCAAAGAAAAGGCAAGGAATGATTGAGTGGGGTTTTTTTTCTGTTCTTGTATTGTACCTGAGCTCTGTCTTAGTCTGCTTCCTAAATAGAATAATCAATGCCATTATCTCTTCCTCCCTCATCTAAATCACATCAGGACTCTACAGTAGATCGATAGTTACAACAAAGAAGGCCGGAGCTTTCATTCCAGGGGGACTCATTACTCTGCTGCCCAGTATCCGGGCATGGATCCCACGGAAGGTTATCTACTCTTCCACGGGAGTTAACAACAGCCGTCAGTTATTATTCCCGCGCCACCACCCCGCCCTCCAGGGCTGCGTGTGCGTGGAAAACTCGTCCAGAGCCAAACAAGCCTGCCCCGCTTCCTTCTTCCCCCTTCTTCCGGCTTCCTCTTTCTCTTCATGGGATTTAAAGATTGTCTTGTCTCACAATCTAAAATGATTGGGACATCATTGAGATTCTCAGTAAGTACAGGTTGCATTTAAGCAGACTCACATCTGCTGCAGTATTACAAAGACTCATTAAAATAAATTCAGATCTTAAATTAGTTCTTTCAGTAACATTTATTGTCTAAGCCACTGGGCAATAAAATATATAATTCAGTTAAGTTGAAGAGAAAAGTGATATTTGGATTGTATTTCCTGATCAGCCCCCAAAAGGAGGGTAAGATAGGAGAAGGATTATGCTACAGCGTACCAGTTTTTCCAGTGGCGGTTATTTTCTGATGATTCTTAGAGTCCTCTTATTTGACTGCCAGAAGGGACTAGCCTGTCTGCGGTGTGAGCTGAACAATGGCATAGCCAGGTCAAGGGACAGACCTTTCTTAGGAGAAGGGCTGGTCACTGCCGTCCCTGGGTGCTCTCACCACCCCGAGATGCTCCAATGGCCACTGTTCATGCCAGAGACCTCACAGAGAAAGCGTCTCTTAGGAAAGCTCCGTATATCAGGGAGGACCAAAATTATGTGTACTTGACTCCAACTCTTCAAATCCTTTGTACGGATTTTTTTTTTTTTTACCAACTGCCCATGTGCTATTTCAGTAATTTCACCTTACGACTAGAATTCAATACAGCTCTACCTAGCTCTGTGTATCCCAGCGTGTGAAAGTGAATTTCCCATAGATGCCAAAGACCTAACCTTTGTTTTATCAAATAAGAGATTCATTTTTTAGTTCATGCAACCTTTATTGGAAGTCTGCATAATGCTCAAATTCTGGCCTATGTATATTTATTGCTATTTGGGACTGGTTTTAAAGAAAAATACAGCAAAAAGCAGAAATATTGGTATATTTGGTATATTGGTAAATATTATTGGTATATTGGTATACCAATATTTGGCATATTGGTATACCAATATTTGGTATATTGGTAAATATGGTATATTGGTAAATATGGTATATTTACATCTCCATACAACTCTCCAGATAATGTCATTTTAATGCTAGCCAGCCAAATTTTCTTGACATGCTCTGAAATACACTGGTTACGGCTGCCAGTAAGCTGGTCCGTTTGATCTATTGAAAGCCGTGTCATGTTGCTGTTGCTGGGTGCCACTGGGTGCTGGGTCTTTGGGGACCTCCTATCCTCTGGCACCTCGGGAAGATGAGGAGCATGAGGCTTGAGCCAGGTGTGGCTTCCAAATGCACAGAGGTCAGAGCAGTTGGTACATCCACCCCCACAAGAACGCCTTGGAAATGGGACTGGCAAGCTCTAGATCTCTCGAACTTCAGACTGTTTGAGAGTCTTAAATAGACAGACACCTTTGTCTCCAGGCTGTGTGGTTGCCGACTGGGCTGCTGGCACCCTTGGCCAGCTGGAATTCAGGCCATTAAGAAACATCTTAAGTTGAGGGATTTCTTCTGAAAACTTTGCCTCTTACAAAGTATATAATTTTTAAGGTTCCTTCTTACAGTATCATTTAAATTATATTTTTAAAATTTATATTCCAAAAAGAGTTCCCTCTTACAGTATTGAGGCCCTATGCATTCAACTTGATATGTCAGAATATTTTTTGTTGAAAATAGTTGGCAGTGTATTCATTTATTCTGTTTACCCTTGGCCTTAATTATTCAACAGCAACTTGTGTTATACATTTTTCTTATATTTTTCCATTCCATTGGCATTTCTACTATGTCTATTAAAAGTTTGAAGATATAACTTTGTGCTATAATGTTTTCCTTTGTGATTCAACCCCAGCCTTGTTCTCATTCTCTTAGAAACGAAGGCAGTGGCAATAACAAATGTCCCATGTGCTTTCTTAACCGTTTCTTGGGATGCCTCCATAAGTAACATCTCTGGCCTGGCTCCACCAGCGGCCTGGCCCAGGGGGTCATGGCACCAATGCGCTGCCACCCTCACCTTTCTTTCTTTGCAGATATAAAGTATTTTCATTAGACATTTTTCTAAACATTTCCCCGAGGCTTTTTCTAATTAATCACTTGACATCTGTCTTGGTATTAAAAGATGCTTACTTGCCTTCTTGCCGTGAGAAATGGGGAAAGTCTTGCTTTTCTGGGTACTCGTTTGATTCCTGTGTTAACATTTTATTTCAAGAATGATTTACATCCATTTCTAATTTCTCCTGTAGTTTTCTACTTAGGACTGATTCTTCCTAAGTTGCAATTAGAGGAAATAGTGTGTGCAGATGTGTGTGTGTAAATACACACTCACACTCATTAAAACCAGTGCATTTAGAAGCATTTTGGAATAAGAGCATGTTCCCTGATGCTCTGCCCTCTCTTGCTTTAGGATAATAACCAATAAGGGAACTGTTGGAAACCCCCTCATGGCCTGTAAGTTCTTAGAGTTTATTCTAAAAATTAAAAGCTGTCAACATTATTTGCATAGAAAATGTCCAAGAAGCTGAGCGACTGAGAAATATTTTGATTTCAGGAAAACCTCTTGCCTGCACTGACCAAAAAAGGCCTGAATTGACCACAAAAGACATCCTGCCACATATACTTTCTCCACCCCGCACCCCCAGGAGCTTGAAGTTCTCTGGGGTGGAGTTTGGGGAGGGGAGGAGTTCTTTCTTTTTACATTTTTTGAATTGTTTGTGTTTTGTGTTGTTTTTCTTGGCGACAGCGTGGCGGTGTGAGATATTGACAGCCGAGCCTGTGTGCACTTTCACCAGACCGATTCCTAATTAGAGGCGCTTTAATAAACTGGGGCTGCATTGCCTGCAGCTTCTTGACCTTTGCTCCCTGATTCTCTGCCATTAATCCCCTTGCCCTCTGGTGTTGGAAACCTCTAAACTTTGGGGATTCACTGATTCTGGTTCAATGTGTGGACCTTGTGAGCTTCCTCCAGCCCGTTGGGAGAGTTCCTCGTGCTAATAAGCATCTGTCACGGCCCATGTTTCACTGATGCAAGCTGCTCCTGCTGGACACCAAGTCAGGGCCCTAAGGAAATGCTTCCATCTTTAAATCAAAGAGCGATTGTTAAGGAACTTACCTCCAGCATCTTGCCATATAAAACCGCAAAGTTACATTAGGTGTAGCGCTTTAACCTTTGGTGTGTTGAAGAGGTGATGACATCAGAACTTGGCTTCCATCCCTCCAGGGCCCTTTAAACACACTGTGTGGACACCAGATGATAGATCGCATGCTTACAACACGTATAAAACTCCCGGCTCCTGTATCTCTATTACTTCCGAAACAAGGCAACTGGTAAATTACACCACATCATGGATGATCCACTTCCACAATTCTCCTCTTCATGTTCCTCTAAAGGTGTTGAACACTCAGAGGAGAGAGAACTGAGCCCACACTCCAGGGCTCTACTCAGAACTCCCCGGGATATTTAACTTCTTCCCTGCCATGGCCTGCGGGCTGGACACTTTTTCCTGAGTTCTCAGGAAACACTGGGTGCTAGTCACCTGCTTCAGCAGGTCAGAGGTCCCCTTTCCAAGGTTTATGAAAAGCAAAAGCAAAAAACCAACATACAAAAGAAACTTCTATTGCATACTGTGTTTTTAGGAAAATTTAAAAAGTTCAAGTCTTTTTAATTGGAGAGATTGGGGCAGAGGGGATTGGGAACACCTTAACTACTGAAGAGTCTCATATGCCATACCATTCTAAGTCACAATAACCCCAGGGCAAGTATCTCATGGAATTTTAGAAACATGAGCAAAGAAAAAAAAAATCTGTTATAAATATCACCACATACTATACATTTCTACCTCTCTTCCTTGCTTCTATCCTTCCTTCCTTTCCTCTACTACTTCCTTCCTTCTTTCCCTCCTATCCTTGAAAATGCCCCATCCTTTAAAATATCTCCCTTCAGGTGCTATGCAATTTCTCTCCTCCACTTTTCAAAGATAAATTTTTAGAAAGAATATTCTGCTCTTGCTGTCTCTATTTTCTCACCTCCTGTTTACTTCCAAATCCATGGGAATCTGGCTTCTACTCCTGATAGCACACAAAAGCTTCTTGCACTAAAATCATAGATAGTACTGCTCATAATTGGAAAATCCAGTAGACAGTTTTGAGTTCTTGTCATTCTTCTCTGCATTGCTTGAATGTATGGATTATTTTCTCCATTGTAAACCTTTCTATTTCTCCAAGTCTTATGTTCTCCTTACAGTTCACTAACCACTCTTCTGTTTCCTTCATGGTCTCTGCCCCTCACATAAACGTGAGAGAACAGCACTGCGCTGGCTCCATGGCAACAGGAGGGGGCATATTCACGCGCTCTGCAAGACAACTACACATACAAAGTTAAACAACAACGAGGGAGATGCGCTCCAGAGAATATGTGACGGGAAATATGGTTCGGAAGAAGAACAGATGGAGAGTATGGGTTAGAGTAGGTCTGGAAGCTTCACGACAATCTGGAAGGAGTGTGGCATTTGGGGTTTTCAGACTGCGTTCGGATCCCAGCACTAACAGCCAGGAGACCCTGGGCAAGTTACTTAAGTACGATGAGCACTCTATGGGAATGGGAATACTTATCTTCTAGGATTGTTAGGAGAATTAAACAAAATCATTAAGTCATCATTTTTGTTGGCACTTAGTATGTGCTTCATGAATAGGTGTTCATTGTCCTTGCTTCATAGAGAAGGGACATCTTAAGAAGGCTCTTTTCTCTCCTTTCTCCCCCATCCAAGCCTCAAGGGGCAGGAGGAGCTCCAGGGGAGGAATGGAAGAGCCCAGAGGAGAAACAGTGAGTGTTCTCACCACTGCACCCTCCTCCCTGCTGTGTTCTGCTAAGACTTGGGCAGTGTTAGCTGCTAGAAGAGCCCTTTGACGTCAGAAAGGTGCCTGGAAAAGGTGTGTACCTGGCTAAGATTTCCCCTGGGTGCAGGGAATAGTTCAAAGAGCTTTCCAGAAGGCAGTGCTAGGAAAATACATTCAGTTCTTGTTTAATTCCACCTGTATCAAATCTGTCTTATTCAATAAACGTGTCCTATATGCTTACAAATCACTAAGAGGTAGTACTGCCAAATCATACATTAAGTATTAATAAGTTTTCAATTCTTTCCTTTTCTGGATAAAGAAATAGCAACAGAGGCACCTCAGTGGATGCCCCTGCACACCTCCACTTGGAAAATTCCTGCGAGGGCAGGATCCCAGTTGGGGCTGCAAATGCCACTGGAGCCAGGTGACCTGTGAGCAGTGGAGCCAGAGAAAGTGGAGACGGCGGTGGCTGTGGGAGGTGGCATTTCTAGGGTAGAACATATGGGAGGAAAATGCAGAGGGACACAAATCGAGGCTCTTGCGATCCATTCCATGTTGGGGGGAGGAGGGGACATTGTTCAAGACACGGTTCAATAACAATCAGTGAGAACAGAAGGAGCAGAGAATGACAGGGTAGTCCGAGAGGAGACGGGGAAGCAACACCATCTGTATTAGAGTCGGAAGAGGGGTGGTCAAGTCTAACAAGAATGGAGTGTTTGAGTATCCCCAGGAGACTTATGAAAGGGAATTTTACTTATAGATCAGGCAATGATGGTGTAAAATTGAAAAGAACAAAAGAGAAAGAGACTGAGATAATTGACAACCTGGGGAGGAATAGGGGTCCAAGCCCCTACCATAGTTATTCATCCTCAGAAGATCTGCTAAACAAATCAGTCATCTCAGCAAAGCAAGATTGGGTGAGGATTTAAGAATCTATTGGTCTTGGGTTGGGCAGAATAATTGGCCAGACCTCCTCCTGCTCAGTTCCTGGGATGCAGAGATGCTGGCGGGAACACTTTGCCACATGGCGAGGTAAGAGTTTGAAGGGACTTGGCTTTCTGAAAAATCTCTCTTTGTAATCCTGTTCTTCAGTTTCAGAAAGAATTTAAATTGGAAACCTTGATATTCTTATCATCTCTGAACACATACTAAATGCAAAGGAAAGAACCCTGCAATGGGAATTTCTGATCTTCCTCTTTCTTTGTTGTCAAGACTCCCCACTCAGCTTTCGCAATTTGGGTGTCCTTCTAATTTGAGGGAGTGATGCCGTCCCTGCCACTTCCTTTCCCTTAGTGGCAGAGATGTGAGTCGGGTCTCAGGGAGATTAAGAAAACTCCTCACTGGGGACAAACAGTATGACCTGATAGAACACTGGATCCTCTACCAGTAGCTTCTGACCACAGGAATGGTACACAGAGCTGTGGACTTAGGAATAGTCACGTGGTGTCTCTGAACATAGAATCCCAAGTGGTAATTATTATGTATGCTGCTGCCCGATGGTCCAGGATATTTCCTTGAAAGATCAGTTTCCATGGCACCGTGACGATGCTGTTTGGGATAACAGAATGGACACAGCTGTTTAGACAGGAAATTTTAGAAATGGCAAACTACAGAGCCCTGGAAAATACACTGTACGGTCTGCCAGGGTTTATGTAAAGATGGATGCTGGTATAGTAATGAAAAGAAATCAGTAAATCCTCTTTATAAAATCAAGGAAAAAATCACTGTGTGCTTTTAAAAACATGTTGCATCTATGCATGGTGTCATTGTAATGGCCTCATCCTCTAGACTTACATGATGCCGCCCTAGCTTTGTGTAATACTGTAAAGTTTATAAATTGCTTTCACCCAGACTTCTTCATCCGATTGTCCAAATGACCCCATCCAATTGGGAGCATGGGTTTTATCAGCCCCACATTACAAAGGAGGTTCAAAGACTCTAAATTGGCCAAGGTCATGCAGCTAAAGATGACAAATGGGAACTTTAAACCCGGGTCCTCCTGACCTCAAAGCCCATGATCTTTGCACTCTGTTGTGCTTGCTTAGAAATCAAATGGACCTGTCTTACAGGAACTGTTCTTCTTCTAAACAGGAGACCAGAGCAGTCCCACGTAAATAGGCAGGTGGCCTTAGGGAGGGATGTCTAAAAGCACCTGTTTGGAGTCCCAGCAGGCTGGCAAAGGTCTGGCAGCTGGTGGTGGCAACTCGGCCATGGTGACAGGGCTGTGGCAAAAGGACCTCAGAGCTCAGACCCAGAGGAGGGACCAGGTGGCTTGTTTGCTCCTCCAGATCTGCTCTCCACCCGTCTTTGCTGTCTGCTCAGGACAGGATCAAAGGACCCCCTTGGCCTCTGGCCTGCTGTTGCCTTTCGCCAGTGGAAGCCACAGAGGATCAGTGGTGGAGGGAGGTTTATTTCCTCAACTCCTTCCCCACGGGATCCTGTTCCCACTTCTCCTCTTGCCCCTCCTGGCTCAGCCCCTGCACTATTTCTTATGTTTTTTATACCTTTCCCATCCTTTGTCGATAGTCTCTGTGTTGAACTCCTTGCACTACACAGTTATTATGTGTTTCTGTTTCCTGAAGGGCCCCTGGCTGATCATGTCTAGATTTAGGCACATGAGTAGGACATGAACCTTGCTCCTGGAATTGAAATTAGAACAAGGACCTGGAAGCAGGGAGGAAGGGACAAGCATGCCCTCATGGAACTGGAGACAAGAATGGAGTAGAACCGGGAAGAAACCTGATCCGAGCCTGCCGGGCCAGGACTCTGCTGGAAGACCCTTCTGGTCTTCCAGGGGACAAGACTGTTCACAGACACTGCAGGTGGAGGAGGGAGGGTGGCAGCAGGAGTAAGACTGGGGGCAGAGTCTGAGGAAGGCCGGGGCCACATACCATGCAGCCAGAGCAGCTGGACGTTTCAATCCTTGCCCCTGGTGGCAGAGACTGACTGGCTGGTCATTGAACCCATTTTGGTTTCCTCCTGGGCACATAGACCATGAGTCCTGTGTGCTTGAGTTCTGGCCAATGGAACGTGCTAGCCCTAAAACCTCCCCTCTACCCCCCACCTTTTGCCAGCTGTGATTAAGAACAGTGCATGCCATAATGACATCCATCATTCACTCATTCATTTACTCATTCATTCATTCATTTATTTCATTCATTCCCTGAAATAAGACCTGAGGGTACAACTTCTCAAGGGGCCCACTCACATGCCCTTTTATTATGCCAGTTTATGCCTGGAGACGCGATGGACCATTGCAACAGCCTGTTGAGACACGACAGAATTAGACCACCTTATTAAGGCACTTCAGCTTAGATCTTGTGATGGCTGCAACATAAAACACTGCATTAGGCTCCATTTTCCAGCCTTTTTCCTTGCAAAAATGATGATCATTTTATCAAGTGCCCACTCTGCACCAGGTGCTTCTGAAACCTTATGCTGTGATAAATATGAAAATGGGGGCTTATATAATGCTGTGACTAATTTGAGCCTTGTTTAGCAGTCAGGCAGCCTGAATCTTCTTATTAATATACAGGGAGTGGTTGCTGATAATAGACACATTATCAAGGACAAAGGCATCTTGGCAGTGCATGCTGAGGAATGGAGGAAACATAAGACTTCCAAGGAATTCTCCTGCTATCTTGGCATCCATACACGTATACAGGTTTTTTTCAGTGTTTTTATCCTAAGAAGATCCTTAGAAGTAGACACAGGCATGCTCTGGGTATGTGCACTGGGAGATATTTCCCCAGAGTCTGTTCCTCCAACATCCTTTCATCATCATTTTATCTCACAGCACGAATCATTTGCCCAGCAACTCCTGTGATCCACGCGATTTTTGATGTCCCAAGATAATTTATAAAGAAGAAGGAAAAAACAAAAGATTATACTTCCTGAGTATCAATATTCATAGATACTAACTAGAAAATGTACTTTTTTGAATTAAATACTTGTTTGAATGGAGGTTGCAACGAGACAAACGTTTCATCGTTAGCTTTCTGGAGGCCATAAGTGGATTTAAATAATTTTGTCCCTGTGGGAGAAAAATATCCCTGATATTAGAATCCCAGTTTGAGTGAACAGTGTGAAATGCTGATTTTCAAGGGAGTTGGGCAGAGGTGGGGTGGTGAGGTATGGACAGGCAGAGGCAGAAGCTTCTGTGTCCTGATTCCCTTGTACTAGAAATTTCATTACAGAGACTTTTGCACATCAAATGCGGTGTTGGATCGGAGTGTCACATGTTCCTTCGCAGATGTTATTTCAGATTAAGCCACAGGTAGCAGGGAGTGGACGTGGCAGGCATTTTCCTCTTCACTTGGTAGCATCCTATCCCAGCAGTCATTGGCAGAGCAGCGTTACTTGCATAACAATGGAGCTGATCTGATATTTTAGGTTATGATGTCAAGATATATTATACTGCAGCCTACTGACTTAAAAAACAGCCAAAGAAAAAGACTGATTAGGACTGAGTTGTGATTGAAAGGGACCTAAGGGAATGTCATCTGTTATGAAAATCTTAAAAGCTTCTAATGACCTGTTATTCCCAAGGGGCGCTTGCGACTGTGACGACTGAATTTATTTTTTACTAAACAAGCTTTGCATTTAATGCCACCTTTCTTTATGGTCTAAGACCCATGAGAATGTATTTTACTTTTTTCTGAATGAACAGCTTGGCCAACAATTTGTCATGCAGACATCATCTTTCTTTATGCTTCTGTCACTATATTTAGTATTATCATATATTAAGTGTATTTATGAATTCTTCTGTTAAGATACTTTTCTGTTTAAGAACATTTGACAGGCTATATCTTATAAGCCAAATGTCATCTTTGCTTTTGTAAACATATTTTATATTCCTAAACTGAAGATGTTCTTCCTGAATATTTTCATGGCATAGAGTACACTGAGCAAATCTTAGAATTAAAGGAAACCTTACAGAAACAGCAGCAGTGATTGTCACCAATCACAGTGCTTTTAGGGTAGCACATCATATAAATAATCCCACCTCCCTCCTACGTGGTAAGCTCTGTAACAGCTTGTCTGTTTGTTCATGGCTGTACACAACAGGCATTCAATAAATATTTGTTGGATAGATAGATGGGTGGGTGGATGGACGGATGGATGAAGTAGATACGTGTGTGATTTGGGTTGAGGACTGTGCTTTCTTTGTGAGCCTAGTGTTAAGTCAGGTTGTTTTGCATCACTGAGCTTCACAAACATTTACTGGAAGTCAATGTCCTGCTGTTAATGTGAAGAAACGAAGTACAGAGGGCTAATGAACTCTTAGAAGGATGACACTGCTTTCCATTAAGTCAAGCCAGTTTATTTTTGGCTTAGAAAATGAGTTCAGATTTGAAATTGATTTCTCCAAAATGGTTGCAATCTTTCAAATTAAGACTATCCTGGAAATTGGAAATAAATACAAATGCAAGGATCTCTGTCTTGGTGGGTAAACTCACGAGGTTGGAAACAGACATGAAGGCAGAAGGGACAGCCGCTCTGAATTGTCTTTGGGTAGAGGACAAAACACTTCTACACAGCCTTGAAAACAACATGGTTAGCTCAAATTCAAGAAAGTCTACAAATAGGTCTGAGAAGCAGAAATAATGTATTATTCTATTGAGTGTATTAATATTTGGGCAGAAGAAGACAGATTCTTTTTATACAGTTAGGCATCATTTTAACATGCACATTATAGGTGGTGACTTTTTTTTTTTAAGAGAAATAAATGTAGCTATCCCCTAACGGGAGCAATTTCCCTTCATATTTCTTGCAGCTCTTGTCCCATGAGGCGACAGATGAGTATGTGATAGCAATACTGATTCCAGTGCTAAGATGCCATCTGATCCACCGGGAGAACTGGTGGATTCAAATCAATGTCAGCTCATGCCTTCTGGGCAGCAGTCTTTCAGTACAGGATTTGCTCTATGGATCAGAAAAACAGCTGGCGACTCGCAATATGTTATACAAAAGACCTTTAAAATGTTTTGTTGTTTCCAGCTATGATGTAGTGTGAGTCACTTCAAATATTTTTTTTTTATTTGTGCGCCTTTTTGATGGAACAAAACCCTGTTGAGCAACTGGTAAAAACATAATAGCAATTTCAACTGGTGTCTGTAAAACACTGAGGCTGAAAAGTGGCTAGAAATAAGTGTCTGCCTTAATGTACATTTTTAATATAAAAAGTTTACCCACGGAAAGCATTTATTGGGAATCCTGTCCTGAAATCACCTGTAAAATATAAGTATATGCCAAAACAAATCATCTTTGTGGGTTATTTAGAATTCTTTGGAAAGGAAAAACATTCACCCAGTTGTTTTGCTAAGCTGTAAGGTGGAGTTATTTGTTTCCAAAGTATGTTGTTTGTATGTGACATAATTTTGGAATTTTCTCTCTCTTTTAGGTAAATTTTTTTCCATAAAAGATATATAACAATTCATATGAACATTAAAACATTTATTTGGGGTGGGGGGGAAATACTCAATTCTTTTAACCCTAGAGCTAACCTTCTCCTCACTGAGTTGTATTTTGTTTTTATGGGTTTTTGTATGAAGCCTTTTTTTCACCTTTAAAAATCTATATATTTTATTTTCTGCCACTGTATTCCAAGATTCTGGTAACAATTAGGGTCACTAGTGCAGAAATACTATGTATGTCTAGAAAAAAGAGACAAAAAGGAAACTAGCAAAATTCTTATATGGTCTGGATTGCCTGAAAGAGAAGGGATTTGAAATTTTCTGAATGCTTGATAGATTTGAGTCCAGCTACTGGATATTTGATATTTAATGGGTATCCCTAATCTGATGTGATTAGTCAAATTTCCACACCAAATTTGCAGAGTCAATGCCAGAATGATACCTCAGATGCTTTAATTCAGTAGCTATTCATAGTTTCCAAATTGCTTTCCATAGCTCTCTGTTAAATACTTTGATGAAATAACTAAATCGGTGCCAGCCATCTCAGGCATCTCTGTGGATGAAGAACTATGTGCAGTATCATATTGAAATATTTGCAGGGTGTGAGACTATGGTAACAAGGAGCCTCTTGTTACATTTGACTGCAAGCGTAATTAGCAGTTGGTGTTCGGCGTGCAAAGAATTTTGATTGATTGATTGGGCTGGGTTTTAGGCCTTGTCAACACAGACAAAACAAACACCGAGTTCATCCATCTTGCATAGCTATTTTTATATGTGCTTCAATATTCCAGCAATACCGATGTCCACTGTACACAGTGGCCTCTGATCAATTGAGGAAGCAATTCTTAAAGGAAGATGAGATTTCAAGTAGGAAAAAGAATACCAGACCAAAAACCATTTCCTGAAGTGTGTCCAGGAACACTAATTCTTGGAGAAATTAATAGGGTTTGGGAAGGAAAGTGGATAACCCAATGAAATGCTTGATAAATGTTTAGATAAGCCAAGTTTGCATGTTTTCTTTATTTTAAGACTCATCAGAGCTTTTAACATGCTATGAACATTGTAAATCTGAAAGAGGGAGATCTAGCCAGCAGGGCTTACTCAACTTGTTGAATGGAACACTTCCCCTGCTGATTTTTACCCCCAAAAAATATTTTGAAAAACAACCTTCTATGATGTTTGTTTGGTAAATATGAACTTAAAGTTTAATACCATTAGAGATCACTAAATCCAGTTGTTTTTTTGGCCTCATGAATTTTTTTTACTTATTATTTATTGAAGGCCAGCTATGTGCCAGACACTGAGCTAAGTACTTTTCCATATATTAAAATTGGCAATAACCCTATGAAGTAAGTGTTATTTTCTGCAGTTAATAGATAAGGAACTAAATCTCAGAGAAGCTCAGTAACTTTCCCAAGGTTGCAGAACTAGGAAGCAATGAAGGTAGAATCCAAACCTGGGTCAATACTGATAACCGTAACACTACAACAGATAGTATAAATAAAATATGCAAAAACTGTGTGTGTTTATGTGTGATAGACAGGTGGATCATAGCTTTCATCTAATCCTCAAAAGGATCTAGGACCTAAAAATTTCAAGAATCACTGAATCCAACTCACAATGTTTAGAAACAGAGCAGTGACGTCATTTTCTCAATGACACGCCACTAATTAGTGAACAAAAAGGAGCTAGAACTATACTCTCTTGACTGCCCTTTGGTGATAGTGTGCTAGATTATCAGGGTTGATGGCTTTTAAATTAGTTTATTTCAGAAAATGAAAGAAGGCAATATTGCTTTTAAAATTTTACAGCCATTTTGTGATTGTGCTATTAACTTCATTGATTCATGATGAAACACTGGCAATGTTTCATACCAAAACATCAGACTATAAATACAAAGGATATTTAAAATATATAAAATTATCTGAGTGTCAAGGTGAGTGAGAAAATATAATATCCAGGAAACATAATATCAAACTGGCATTTGAATAAAAAATAACTCTACTGAGGTATAATATAGGCTTTTATTTTTGAAGATCAAAGCGTAAGTCCAGCTTTATTTATAGGCGTAATAGTCACCACTGTAGTGTGATTTGAGATGGGGCAATACCATCTTGCTGCATGGTCTAAATTTCTACTCTTACATACATTATATTACATTAAGGCAATGTGTTTCAGTAGCCATCTGTTTAAATGAAAATAACTCTGGAGCAGAAATATATAAAGCAGGTTCTCAAATATTAAAACCCAGTGTGAGCTTGGACCTGACATATCTCTTGTTATTGGAGTCAGGAAATATAAAAGATAAATTTTGATGGAAGGAGGCTCATATGGAAATGGTCAGAAAATGAAAGAATGCCCGAGGCATGCAATCTGAGTAAAGGCAGCAATTTATTCCTGAATAAAGAGATGTAGGAAGTGAGATCACCCAGAGGAAAGATGATCCTAGGAGGAGATGCTGGACAGTGCTAGACAGTATTCAGTATCTTACCTTTCAGTGATACAATCCAGTCTTAGGAATTACCTCTTTACCATAGAGCAACATATATTTACAAGCCTCTCAGCTTTTATAAATTGCTACACTTTTAAAAAATGGCTGGGAAAAGGAAAGTCTGGAGGAATATAACTCTAACACTGTCCTTGACCGGATCTCATCAGGTACAGCAGCTGCTGTGTATGTAAGAGAAGTGGAGGATGACTGGGAAATAAAATAAGTTGTTCCAATGTGATCTCCTGAAATAGATAGAAGACTCGCAATTTCACACCAAGATCCACAGCCTGGCCTTGTTTTCTGGTTGCAAATCTGAAATAGCAGTCATCCATCTGTCAGCCTGACATCTTTTTATGTTCCCCTTCAATCACTCCCAGAAAAAAAAATAATTTTTTTAGATTGATTCTGATTTTGGCAGCTTTCTTATTGACTATAGCTTTAAAGACATTAAAAGATAGTAGCAAATTTCATTTTCTCTCATCCTGCACATTTTTAAAGTTGGAATTTTACCCATTCTATTTGGGTCCTAAGAGCAGTAATAGAACTTACAGACAACTGACTAATAAATTAACTGTAGAACAACCGTTCTGTTCATCTTTACATAAATCCTAAAAGATGATAGAATCAGTTTATTCCTGCACTAAACAAACATGAACCAAGCGCATAATAGAAAATTGGAAAGTGAGATTCTTAAGAAGGAGATGTCATTCTGGGTTGAACAAGGCTGTATAAGAAGAAGCAGGACCAAGAGTCTAACTGAGAATGAAGATGATGGCAGGTGCCCTGTATGGATGCAATGGCCAATCAAATAGGCTACTGGTGCCAGATAGATTCAACTGGAAAGAGTGATGATTGATTTAGGAAAATCAGCTAAATGTGAGGGGCCAAGAGGTTACTTGATGTCAAGGCATGAGGAGACCAAAATCTGGGAGATGTATTGTCAGTTGCCATATAAGGAAGTTCATGACTTCAGATCCTGAAGAATAAGCACTTCACTTTCCATCTCACTTTCATTTGCTTGTTGGGTTGGGATGATCCTGAGTGATGCCTTATTCACCAAAAAACTCAAAAGTTGACTCAGGATTCCAAGTTTCAGGAGAGACTCATTCATATAATGCCAAAGTACCACATCAAAATGTGCAACAGAAAGTAGACAGTGGCACCACCAACTAAAGAACTAGTAAAAGTTCCTCTGAGCATGATGCCACACACCCAAGCTTGCTTCCTGGTTCTAAGTGTCTTAGAGAGTGGCTCCGTCAGAGTGAACATGGATTGTGCAGGAATCCTATAGGTGAGTGAGAAGACCAAGCCTTAAAAGATACCATATTTATCACTTTATTTGGAGATAAAATGTATTGTTCGATTTGGTTTGGTTTGATTTGGTTTTTGTTTGTTTTGGGGTTTGGGGCTATAAAAGAGTTTTTCATATTGTGACTCAGAAATATCCACTCCTTTAAAAGTTGGTTTCAATTTTTATCTTCACATTCTTTTGGTTCCTTTTATTAGAATTCCAGCTTACAACCTAATTCTCTTAATATTTATAGATTCCACATGAATATAACATTAGCTAATCGGCTTCTTTATGAAAAGGGACCAACTATAAAGTCCTATACTTTGCTCTTTAACTTTGGAATTTGATTCATGGTATCTTGTAAAACCTTGAAGTCAACTGACAATATGATAGATTTACAAAAATCTGTTTGAATTTGGAGGCCTTCCCATATCTTCCTATTGCAATTAATTATACTCCCTCCTGTACCTGTTGCATTGTTTTATGTTGTCATGTACTAGTTGAATGCGTGTACACATATCTATCATTTTCCTTAGATTGAGAGCTTCTTCAAGACAGAAATTGGATCATTCATCTTCAGATCATCAATGATAATTATGTAGGCTGGTATATAATTAATGTTCAGTGTTTTTCTAATGACTCAAGAGGGTACAGACAACACCATCGTAGTAAAAAGCAAGAGTAACTTTTTGTGGAGACATGATTTTAATACTTGGGAAATGAATGTTGCCTTCAAGGATAGAGTGAGAGCAAGAGTGAGAACAGGAGTGAGAAAAGAGAAAGTGAGAGAAACAGGAGTGAGAGAAAATGAAAGGAGGTTATGAGCACCTAGAATTTATTTGGTTGGAAAAAAACAAATGTTCTATCATATAACATGAAGATAATATAGAGAAAGAGAAGCTTAAAATTTTAGTGGGATAAATAAGTATAGTATATAGTTTCCATCGTGTGGTAGTCGTGCCTTTCTTACAGTTATGGACCTTTAGGTATGAACAGGGAACAATTAAGTATCTGAGTTGCCCATATTTAACCTGAAATTGCAGTGAAGTAACCATGCATACCTAGGAGACATGGATGATGAGAAATTTTTTCAGCTTTTTTACAGCTTTATTGATATATAATCTATCATAAAGTTGACCTGTTTAAAATATACAACTCAATGGTTTTTAGTATATTTGCAGTTATGCAACCATCACTGTAACCTAACTGCACCATTGTGCTCTAATTTCATAACAATTTCACCACCTCGCTCCAAAAAATCGCTCCCCATTCTCTGCTCACTCAATCCTAAATCCTAGATAACCACTAGTCTACTTTCTCTATAGATTTGCATATTATAGGCATGTCATATAAATGTAATAATAAAATATGTGGTCTTTTGTGACTGGCTTCTTTCACTTGGCATGTTTTTGAGGTTCATCTATGTTGTATCATGTAGCAGTATTGCATTTCCTTTTATTGTGAAATAATATTCCACTGTATGGATAATGTCACATTTTGTTTAATCATTTGATGAACATTTGGATTGTTTCAATTTTTGGTTATTGTGGCCCATTTGTTGAAATCAATTGGTCATAAATATATGGGTTTATTTCTGGACTGTCAATTATATTTCATTGATTTATATGTCTATCCTTATGTCAGTACTACAGTGTGTTGATTACTGTAGCTTTTGTAATAAGTTTTAAAATTGGGAAATATGAGTGCTTCAACTTGTTCTTCTTTTTCAAGATTATTTTTGCTATTTGGGTCCCTTGCATTTACATATGAATTTCAGGATCAGGCTCTCCTTTTGTACAAAAAAAAAGGTAGGCAGTTGATATTTTTATAGAGATTCCTTTGAATCTGTAAAGGAATTTGAAGAATATTGCCATCTTCATCATATTAAGTCTTCCAGAAGAGTGATATCAGCAAAAATGGAGGAATATAGGCATTTTCTACTCTCATCTCCCCACGGTGCACCAATTTAAACAACCACTCATGGACAAGAGTACCTTTTTGGGACTCTAGGAGTCCATGGAAAAGTTCCAGCATGCCATTGGAGCAAAAATCCAAGAATTGATGCATTAAAGAGGGTAAGAAGAACAGTTTCATTTTACCCACATCATCCCTTCCCTGAGGTGGCATAGCTCAATGACAAGAGAAACCCTCTTGGCCCAGGATTCTGCCCACAGGGGAAGTGAAGAGCATAGTGAGTGAGCTCTAGGCTTCCCCAAATATACAGGATACTGCTCAAGAAGCCCAACTCTTTCTCACCCCACTCAGAATACTTAAGGGATCAACATGACTGAGTAGCTGGGAAAGGGAGTGAGGAAGAGAGACAGGGATTCAAGCAACCAAGGCTGGAAGCACATCAAAGGACCGCATACCCTATTAACCACCTTCTCAGACTCCATCAAGTGGCCCTCTCACAAATCACTTGGGATGCCTCATCTGCAGGCCCACCTCAAAGGCCTATGGGGATCCCCAATGTTCTGCATGCCTCACCCTCAAACACACTGGGACTGGCTGCCTGTGCTTGTCCCCTTCCTTAAGTCCTCCTCCCAATAGCCAGTGAATGCAAGCCTTTTCAGATGGCTCAGGAGCATGCACGGTCAACCAGCTTGCCTCTGCAAAACTGGGAGAAGGCACATGAGTATTTTTCCCCCAGGGCACCACCCTAGGGGAAAAAACAGAGGCACTCAGCATCTTCTGTTATTCTGTGAGCTTGAGAGGAGGCATACAATATTAAGAATTCCCCTCCAAGAGGGAAAAAGAGTAATGGAATGGGTTCATCCATAGAAAAGATCTGAGAAAGCCACAGAATCCCTAGCTGGGCTGACTGGTGAAGGTATTTCCCTCCCTAAGCCAGTTAATACAGTCTAGAGGTGACTGCTTATTTAGATGCAAGGATTGCAATGCAAAATTTCAAGGAACATGAAAAACCAAGGAAACATGACATCACCAAAAGAACACAATAATTTTCCAGTAACTGATCCCAAAGAAATGAAGATTTACAAATTGTCTTACAAAGTATTCTAAGTAGTTGTTCTAAGGAAGCACAGTAAACTACAAGATAAATATAGACAACTAAACAATCAAAAAAACAGTACTTGAAAAAAACAACAAGTTTAACAAAGAGAGATAAATCACTAAAAACAAATTCTGGGATACAATTAATGAAATGAAAAATGCAATAGAGAACTTTGATAGCAGACTTGATTAAACAGAAGAAAGAATGTGTAAACTTGAATATAGGACATTTGAAATTATCCAGAGGATAAAAAAGGAAAAAAGAATAAAAAAGAATGAAGAAAGCTTATGGGATGGATGGGTCACCACCAAAAAAAAGCTATACACACACACACACAAACATATACACATTATGGGAGTCTAAGAATGAGAATAAAGAGAGAAAAGAAACATAAATTTATTTAAAGAAATAATGGCTAAAAACTTTCTAAATCTTGGGCAAGATATAAACATCCAGGCTCATGAGGCTCGAAGGTTCCCAAATAGCTTCAACCCAAAAAGAGCTTCACAGAGACACATTATAATCAAATTGTCAAAAAGCAAAGAGACAAAGAAATATTTTTGAAAGCCGCATGAGAAAAGACTTGTCACATACAAGGAAATCTTCATTATACTATCAGAAGATTTCTCAGTAGAAACCTTGCAGGCTATGAGAGAATGGAATAATATATTCAAAGTGCTAAAAGAAAACAACTGCTGTCAACCAAGAATCCTTTACCTGGCAAATCTGTGCTTCAAAAATGAAAGAGATATGCCCTTCCCCGCCACAATGTTCACCCCATCCCACAGACGTAGGACTACCCCTCCAACCTCCAAATCCCTGGTGAACACCACCACCCTTTGAGCCCTTCCTAGGGAGAGGCAAAGATATAAAATGTAACCAAAATGTTAAGAAAAAGCAGGGGAAAAAAAATGAAAGAGAGATAAATACTTTCCCAGACAAACAAAAGCTGAGGGAGTTCATCATCATTAGACCTACCTTATAAGAAATGATAAAAGAAGTTCTTTAAGCTGAAATGAGAGGACACTAATCAGTAACATGGAAGTATAAAACTTATTCATCAAGGTAAATAAGAGTAAGTATAGTCAAGTTCAGGATACTCTAATACTGTAATGGCAGTGTATAAATCACCTTTAACTGTAGATAACAGTTAAAATACAAAAGTATTAAACATAACTATAGCTATAATAATTTATTATGAATACACAATATATAAAGAAATAAATTGCAATGTTAAAAACATAAAATGTGTTGAGAGAAAGTAAAAGTATGGAGTTGTCGTACACAATTGAAGTTGTTATAAGTTTAAAATAGACCTTTATGGCCAGGTATGGTGGCTCACACCTGTAATCCTAGCACTCAGGGAGGCTGAGGCAGGAGGATTACTTGAGCTCAAGAGTTCAAGATCAGCCTGAGCAAGAGCAAGACCCATCTCTACTAAAAATAGAAAAGTTAGCTGAGCATCATCGTACATACCTGTAGTCCCAGCTACTCGGGAGACTGAGGCAGGATAATCACTTCAGCCAGGGAGTTTGAGGTTGCAGTGAGCTATGATGACACCACTGCACTCTACCCAGGGTGACAGAACAAGACTCTGGCTCAAAAATAAATAAAATAAACCATTATAACTATAAGATGTTATATGTAATCTTTATGGTAACCACAAAGGAAAAACCTATCATAGACACACAAAATATAAAGAGAAAGGAATCAAAGCATAGAACTATGAAAAAAAAATACCAAATCATAAAGGGAGATAGCAAAAGAGAAAGCAAGGAATATAAGAATGATAAAACAGTCATAAAACAATTACCAAAATATCTGTAGTAAATCCCTACATATCAATCAATAACTACTTTAAGTGTAAATGAACTGAATTCTCCATTAAAGGACATAGAGTGACTGACTGGATTAATACAAACAATACCCAATTATATGCTTCCTAGAAGAGACTCATTCTAGCTTTATATCACAAATAGGCTTATTGTAAAGAGATGGAAAAAGGTATTTCATTATCTTTTGGAAATCAAAAGAGAGCAGGGGTAGCTATACTTATATTAGACAAAATAAACCTTAAGTCAAAAACTGAAACAAAAAACAAAGGTCACTATTTAATGATAAAGGGATAATTTCATGAAGAGGATATAACAATTATAAATATGTATGCATCTAACATCAGAGCATATAAATATATAAAGCAAATTTAGCATATCTGAAGGGAAAAATAGACAACAATGCAATAATAGTTGGGGACTTCATTGTCCCATTTTCAATAATGGATAGAATATCCAAGCAAAAAAAAAATGAACAAAGAAACTTTGGACTTCAACTACACTTTAGACCAAATGGACCTAATATATACATACAGAACATTGCATCTAACAGCAGCAGAACACACATGCTTCTCAAGCATACACATAAAATTCTCCCAGGATAGATCATATGTGTCAGTCCATTTGAGCTGCTATAATAAAAGCCATAAACTAGATTGATTTTAAACAACAGAAATTTATTTCTCACCATTCTGAAGACTGGGAAGTCTAAGATCAAGATGCCAGCAAATTTGCTGTTTGGTGAGGGCCCACTTACTGGTTCCTGGATATCTGCCTTTTCACTGTGTCCTTACCAATGGAAGAGGCGAGGGCTTCTTGTATAAGGGCACCAATCCTACTCATCAGGGCTCTACCCTCATGACCTAATCACCTCTCAAAGGCCCCACCTCCTAATATGACCGCATTCATAATTAGGTTTCAATATGTGAAATGTGGGGAGACATAAGCTTTCAGACCACAGCAATATGTTAGGGCACAAAACAAGTCTTAACAAATTTAAAAGGACTGAAATTATATCAAGTATCTCTTCCAACTGTAATAGTAAGAAACTAGAAAGCAATAACAGGAGGAAAACTGGGGAATTCACAAATATATGGAAAGTAAAACACACAATTCTGAACAACCAATGAGTCAAAGAAGAAATCAAAAGAAAAACCAAAAAATATCCTGAGACAAATGAAAATAGAAACCTCACATACCACTACTTATGGGATGCAGAAAAATCAGTTCTAAGAGGGCAGTTTATAGCAATAAATTCCTACATTAAAAAAAGAAAATTTCAAATAAACAACTTAACTTAGAGGAACCAGAAAAAGAACAGATTAAGCCCAAAGTTAGCAGAAGAAAGAAAATATAAAAGATTAGAGCTGAAATAAGTTAAGACTAAAAAAAAATAGAAAAGATCAACGAAACTAAGAGTTGGTTTTTTGAAAAGATAAGCAAAATTGATAAATCTTTATCTAGACTAAATAAGAAACAGTAAGAGAAGGCTCAAATAAGTAAAATAATAGATGGAAGAGGAGAGATTACAGGTGATACCACAGAAAAACAAAAGATCATCAGAGACTACTATGAAAAACTATAACAACTCTTGGATAGCCTAGAGTAATGAATGAATTCCTAGACACAAACAATCTACCAAGACTGAATCATGAAGAAATGGAAAATCTGAATAGATCAATAACAAGGATATTAAATCACTAATCAAAAATCTCTCAAAAGAGAAAAAGTCAAGGACCAGATGGCTTCACTGGTGAATTCTACTAACCATTTAAAGAAGAATTAATACCAAGTCTTCTCAAACTCTTCTGAAAAACTGAAGAGGAGAGGACACTTCCAAACTCATTTTATGATGCCAGTATTACCTTGACACCAAAGCCGGATGAGGACACTACAAGAAAAGAAAACTACAGGCTAATATCCCTGATGAACACAGATGCAAAAATCCTCAACAAAATACTAGCAAACCAAATTCAACAGCACAATAAAGAATATACACCATGATCAAGTGAGACTTGTCACTGAGATGCAAGGATGGTTCAACATAGACAAGCTAATAAATGTAATAAACTACATTAACAGCAGGAAGGATAAAAACCATATGTTCATCTCAATAGACTCAGAAAAAGCATTTGACAAAATTCAATATTGTTTTATTATTACAAACTTTTAACAAATTAAATACAAAATGAATATATCTCAGCATAATAAAGGCCATATACGATAAGCCCACAGCTAGCATCACACTCAATAGTGAAAAGCTGAAAACATTTCCTCTAAGATCAGAAACAAGACAAGGATGTCCATTCTCACCATTCCCTTTCAACATAATACCAGAAGTCCTAGCCAGAGTAATTAGGCAAGAGAAAGAAATGAAGGTCATTCAGATTGTAAAGAAAGAAGTAAAACTGTCTGTGTTTGCAGATGACATAATCCTACAAAACCCTAAAGACTCCACCAAAAACTTATGAAAATTAATAAACAAGGGCTATACCCTGGAAACATAAAGATGAAAAAAACAGTGTCCCTGCTCTCTAGGTGGTCATGGCCCAGTGGGGAAAGCATGGATACAAATGGAAACCACACCATGCAAGAGATGTCCTCAGTGGCATGACCAGGTGTGGTGAAATTGCTGGTAAGAGAGTAACTGGTCCAACTCAGATAGTTAGCAGAGATAACATTTGCACTGATCATAGAAGTTTAGTTCAGTTTTTAAGAATGTGAGATATAAGCATGGGCAAAGATTTCTAGAGAGCCCCAGTGGACTGTGAAGCACGGGCATTGCATACTACAATTAGGAACCAGTCTGTTGCCAAGCACTGGCTCTATGGGGGTAGGCAAGTTGCAGGGGTAGAGAGAGAGTGGCAAGAAATAAGTACGTAAATACAGCTCGAGGCTAGAATGCCATCTCAAGGAATTCGGGGTCAATCCATGGGGCAATGAAGAGCATTCCAGGTCTATAAACAGTGGACTAGCAAGTTCACATTTGTTTTGGCAAGCTGACTGTGGCAATCCTGTGTGAGGTAAACAGGAGGAAAGAGACAGGGACAGGAGATGGTGAAGGCATGGGCTACGACAATGGTGGTGAGGCTCAAAGAGGAGGGAGTAAAACCAAGACACTATTTGTCCTGTAGCTGGGATGAAAACTGAAGTGTGTCACAGATGGAGTCAGAAATTAGAGGATAACAAGATATGATGGGAAGAACAGTAAATGAAGTCTGCAAACCTGAACCCGAACTCTAGCTTAGTTGTATTCCTTAATTAAATATTGAACTCTGTTCCTGGTTCCTCAGTTATAAAATGAGAGAGACTGAATGGATCATCTCAGAGATCTGCTTTCAGAACTAAAATAATACAGAAGAAGGAGAAGGAGAAAGAAAAAGGAAGAAAGAAGAGGAGGAGAGAAATGAAGATAACTTAGGTAGATGCCATCCAACACAAAGATAACTAAAGAAAAATGGTGCAGTTGGAAGAGAATAATTTAAGAGAGTTTTGTTTTTAGGAATTGTCTTGTAGAAAAATTTAAAGTAACACATCTTAGGTTTCAGGATGTCCAAATCCTGGCACATATCCTTCTTACCTGTAGGGTTCTCTCCCAAAGAACACCCACAGAAGGATCAATAAGCAAATAAGAAATCCAATATTAATTTTATCTCCGACTGGGCAACTGCCTGAAAACCCAAGGGAAAGCTGGATGGCAGAAGGGAGAAAAGGAACTGAATGAAGGACTCACCTATTTGCTAAGCATTTCCCACCAAGGGACTTTCGACAAAGACATGGCTTTTATAACTCAACTCAAGCACAAATGATTTTTAAAAAGTTAATTCCTATGGTTTGCATTGTGATATTTTAACATGAGAAGTGGAATTTAGAAACTGCAACAAAAGGGATTTGAGTCATGATAAAATATTTGTAAGCCTCTCCTGATGACCTTGGTACTGAAAGAGACTCTGCTCTCCTGCGTCAGATAAGGTTCTGGACCCCCCCTTCCAGCAGCATTTTATCATCAGAAAACGGCTCACTTCATAAGGTTTATAACCTTCCATAAAACTGTAGAACATTTTATTCTTTTTTCATTAAGCCACCTTTGGAATCATTTTGGTCCCTTTATAGTCTCTTATTTAATCTGTTTTTTCATAGACTAAAGGGAGAAAAAATTCTATCAGTGGTCAAAATAGTAATTAGATAGTGTAAGTCACAGCCTAATGGCTCGAAGGCATACATACTTACTAGTTATCTTCTCCATCTGCCTTTTTCAGTGAATTCTTTTAATCCCAAACACATCTTTACCTTCTTCTTAAACAATGAGAAAAAGAAATTACCAACCCATGCATTTTCCCAATTACAAGAGTTACTAATGTTTGTATTCTTTTCTATTATAGCATCATTCCCATGGTGTGAAAGCTCTTTTACCAGACTCTGAGGAAAGCATGAATTAATAAAACATCAAGAGATTTTGTGTCTTATGTTGAAAACTCCTACATTTGCATAAAGTCAACAAACTGAATCTTTTGGAAATAAATTTAATCACAGGGAGAGGACCATTAAAAGAGAGAAACCCACTACAAAATAAATCTTAAAACCACATTTGGGTTTAAAATGAGGAAAATAACCGTTCTACTTATTCCTAAAGGATTTTTTTAGAAAATCTTTTAATTAATGACAGCCCTCAGGGCACTGAGCAATTGTTAATTAAAACAAGGAGAAAAGGAAGAGGAAGTAGGCAAAAAATGCTAAGATGAACACATTTCCTTTTCTCTGCAGGGGAATAACATTACCAAGCAACATTAATAAATATGAATACTGTTGAGAGAAAATATATAAAAATGTGGTTTTTAAAAAAAATCCTATGTAGCTTGGCATACACTAGCAGGTGCATAAATTAATTGGGGAGCCTCAAGAATTATCCACCCCAGGGTGTCACCTTTTGTCAAATTGAGTAGTGGTAGCCATCACCCCATCCACAACAGGGTGGATTGCTTCTTTCTCAGTGCAAGCTGGCTTCTGTCAGGGGGTAGTGCCTGATCAAAGGTCTTCTAAGGGATTCCATTCACTTTCATTCCGACAATGAACAGGCATTCACGTGGGCAACCACCATCATTATGAAACGTTTCTTAAATACTTAGAGTTAGAAGCTAGACTCACCGCCTCTTCAATTCATTGGCTTTTCCCTTTTCAACCATTAAATTTTTACTTAAAAAAATAATTATTAGGTCTTTTTGTTCACCCCCTGCGTTCACCTAATTTGGGCAGGTTATTAGTAGTAACATTTTCCCGGTCCTTCCCTACCCCTTTCTCCTGGACCCCACATGAAAAAAGCTTTTATCTTCCTCATGTGCTCAGAAATCTACTTAACAAGCAGAGCTTTAGAAGCCAAGAACAAAAAAGAAAAAGTCAGAGAATCTGTTTCTTACTTTATTTGGAAGGTGACAGAAGCCAGAATCCCATAGGCTGTATGTTTAATATGAATAAAGTCATTCTTAGAAATTAGTACAATCTGGGATAGTTTTTCCCAATTTTTCTATGACCCCAGTTTTATATCATTTTATGGGCTTTTTGTCAAAGTTGTTTTTCAAAAATAAAACTCAACCCCTTGGGGTTTGAGGGTTTTTTCCCCTTTAGTCTATGTGCCTGCCTCCCTTTGATGTTCTGCATGGGAGGATGTCAGGTCAGCTCATGGGGCCGGTGTCATTTATGAAATTTCTCAGATGCCAGCTAAGATCAGTAGCTAGTAGACAACTTTGAATTTCATTTTGCTGTTTGTAGTCAAAATATATTCTTCACCACAGATAAGATCTTACCTCCCCAGCTCTCTATCTCTAAATGAACAAGCTCCAGGTAATCTATATTTTTAAAAAAAATCTGCTTATTTTAGCCAACACCTGGTCAAGCATACATGCCAGGGTAAAATAAAAAAGAAGAATTTATTTTCTCTTTTCCTTGCTATAATAATACATGCTGAAAAACTCCTGATTTTCCTCAGATGACCTAAAAAGCTTTGTTTGTTGATGGCACTAATGTAGTAGCTAAAGGTGGCTATTTAGCTACTAAGGGCATGAAGGACAATTAATTATCTAACTCGTCTATACTGTATCACTTTTTTGTTCTCTTCACTTGTGCATGGTATCTACTAATGATTAATTGGGGGTAGTAATTTATATATTATTTAAAAGGAAAAATTAAAAGAAAACATTTTGCTATGTTTTTCTAAGTGGACCTACATAAGAATCACCAGGGGTGCTCATCTTAATAAAAATGCTTTTTCGGTTCTCCTCCCTGACTGCACAAATCTGGGGGCCCAGGAATCTATTTTGTTAACAAGTGATTGTCATGCATGCTCAAGTGCCAGAGCTACTGATAGGCCAAATGTTTGTATGGGATCACATGATTTTTTTACTGTCTTATATAATACATAGGAATATAACACAATATGTAGTATATGTAATATATATGTTATATAGTATGTATTATTGGTTTTTACTTACATATAAACATGTACTGTTTATACATGTAGTTATGATATAGAATTGCAAATATATATGAAACTCTATTCCTATTTCTTATTAGTAACAGGTACATCAGACTCAGCAATAGAACCCAGAGTCAAGGTCCTGGAATTTGGGCCATGACTGGAGACCAGGGTCAGAATCAGGTTATAATACCAAGGTGGGATACTGGAGGAGGAAGAGGAGAAGGAGGAGGAGGGTGGGGGAGGAGGAGGAGGAGGAAGAAGATTCCAGGTCTGGAAAAAGAGAGCAGGCAGGTAAAACTACTAGACCTTCTTCCAGCGAGGCCCAAAACACCACTAACCACATGCCAGGGGGATTTTTAAACTACAGGCTGGAATTGGAGGTGACCTATTTACACTTTATTCCCAAACCTGCTGTCTTGGGCCATTCCAATTTAGACTAGACTTCAACAAAGCGTTGCTGAGGTTCTGAAAATCCAGAGTTGTTTCTCACCTCCTCATGACCTGTAAAGAGATGTCATTACCTGGGTCCACCCACATTCATTTGGGAGTTCATTAAATGGAATGTTGCTGTAAAATCTAATAGGTGCCCCATAGGGACTAGGTGTGGAATGGGGGTGGAATTATTTTTAACTCTCATTTTCTTTCAAGCAAGATAGGCAGTAACTTTTCCAAAAAATTTTAAAGATGCTTTTATCTCTCGAAGTTTTTTTCAGCCCACCTCAATTCCATTGGTGTTTTTGCTAGCTTGCCTCTTGGATAATGCATCCGATCTCAATGAGTGTGCATACCCACTTCAGAATGCTTTGTGCACACTGATACACTAGCTCTCTTTAGACTTTTGCTAATCAGAAATTGCTCAAGAAGGAAATTTGTGAGCTGTTTCCAAATTGCCTACCTCCTAAGACTTATGTAACTATGACAGATTTATTGATGCAGCTTGGCAAAAGGTTTTAATCTTTTAAAGAAGTTTATTTGTAAATATAGGTGCATATACTTTTCATAAAAGTATTTCTGGAGGCCTTTCCAATATATTGATGGTTTCAACTAATAGTAATAATAATATTTAAGTATGTGTATCAGTGCATCCCCACACTTCACATCTTTGTCTTTGTATGCATTAGAATTCATTGCCAAACCTGTGATGTTCTCATGGTATTAGAGAATTTGGATTTTGTTTCTTAATGTCATTCAGGAATGATGTATTTCGAATTTTTAAGTAGTTAAGTACATGGAGAGAATGTTACACTCAGAAAGGGCAGACTCTGCATGCGTATAACCAGTGCTGTGGTAGCTGTCTTGCATCGCTCGGAGCAGAGCTTCCTGAGTTACTCCGCGGTTACTGCCTCTCCTCTCACCTTCCCTCTCTCCCTGTCCACTCCTTCCTGTCTTCACCAACTTCTCTTCCATGTGGACCCTTTGAATGCTGCTGGTCTTTCATAGACACCACCTCATTGCCTCCTCCCCCACCACCCACACTCCGTATGGGCGCATGTATACTGTCCCATGCTCCATGTGGGCGTGTGTATACTGTCACTATACTCTAACATTTCTACAGTGAATATTTTTTGTTATCTTCACTGCACATGGTTATCTACTAATTATTCATTGGGGATAGTAATCTGCAAATTAATTAAAAGGAAAAAAAATTTTAAATACTCTTTGCTGTAGTTTTCGCAGTGTAGATCTACCTAAGAATCACTTGGGATTACCATGAATGCATTCTTGGGCCTCCTCCCCACTGCCTTAGCAATCTGGGGGTGTGGCCCAGGAATCTATACTTTTCACAGGATCCCAGTGACTCTCACGCACACTCAAGTGTGAGAACTACTGATAGACCAAATGTTTTCTAAGGTGACATTTTTAGGAGCCAGAAACCAAGATGTCTTCACATCTCATCATCCCTCCCCCTTAGCCCCACATCCAGTAGGTCTCTAAGTCTTGTTGATTCTGAATCCTTTCTCCTGGACCCTTCTCCTCTATTCCATCCTTTCTTTTGCTCTTTTTGGGTTTGTAATTCATTCTGCCTGGTACTTGTGCCTCCAGTTTTACCCTCACACCGGCCATCCACTGGCCATCTGTGTGTTTTTGGTCAACACTAAAAGCTGGTCATGTTTCACCTGCTTAGTGTATTCACTGACCCCAAATTGTTCATAGGCTGACACCTGAACTCCCTCCCATGGCTCACCCCAACCCTGTGGGTCTGACCCCAAGCTCCCATCCATCTTCATGTGGTCCCACTTGGCACCATCTGCTCTTAACCACACCAAACAGCTTTCATTTTCTGAAGATTCTCTCTCTCTCTCTCTCTCTCTCTCTCACACTAGTGTATCTCTGCCCATGTCTCCACTGCCTGAAATAACTACACTGACCCTCCCACCTCATCATTGCCCTTGTCCACCTGCAGAAATTCTCTAGAAATTCTAGAGTTTCTGCTTTAGTTTCAATGGGTTCCCTCCTAAGTGCCACTGGTATAGTGGTATCGTGCAAGGTTCCTAGTGGGTTCCCTCCAAAAATCAGGTGCCACCAATGTGATAGCATTAAGAGACAGGGCCTTTAAGAGGTGACTAGGCCATGGGGGCTCCTCCCTTGTGAATGGGATCAAGTGTCCTCATGATGGGGCTTCACGGAGGGAGTTTGTCCCCTCTTGCCCTTGTACCCTCCACCATGTGAGGACACAGCCCTCCTCCCCTGCAGAGGATGTGATCCTCACCAAATACCAAATGCCAGCGCCTTGATCTTGGACTTCCGGTTTCCAGACCTAGGAGATAGAAATTTCAGTTCTTTATAAATTACCCAGGCTATGGTATCCTGTTACAGCTAAAAAACGGACTCTGTTTCCTTCCCTTCAGTATGTGACTCCACCAGACTGACCTGAGTGCTCCTGTACCTACAGGCTCCTGGCCTGTTTCCCATCCCTGGGCTCGGGGAGCAAACAGGGCCCTGGCACGGTGGGGTGCCAAGGGCCCAATAAGAAGGCAGGTTTCCATCCTGAGCAATCAGAAACAGCTTTAGCCCCAGAAGTGAGTGCTCATTGAAACAAGGAAGAAATATTGGAGCCAAGAGAGGATTTTCATCTTTTAATTTAATGAAAGAATGCCGCAGAGTTATTCATTGTGCCACATGAGACCAAACACGGGCTTAAATTAAAGCAGAACGTATTTCAGTTGGGCATAAGAAAGGATGGCTTTACTGCAGAGCCGCTAAAAGACTGAATGAAATAGAATAGCAAGAAAACTTACTGAGTTAGGTTCTCTTCTACACTATCTTTAAAATGAGAATAGGTAGATGTTTATCTGTTTTTGAACTTGGGAAAAGTATTAAAATGTACACTTTCAGATCTTTCCATATATCTTGAACAATGTTGAATTTCGTTGTTAAATACATCCACATTTCCAATGATTTCCTTAGGATAATTTCCTGGATATGGAATTAATAGATCAAAAGATATAAACATTTTAAATCTCCTTTATGTATATTGCTAAATTGATTTTTTGGAAAACTCATGTTAGCATTTCCTCTTCTGATAAGTGAAAATGGTACTAATTATTATTTTATTTTTCATTTCTTAATTTATTATTTATGTGCTCATTAACCATTCTTATTCTTTAGTTTATAAGTTGACTAGTTATTCTGTTTTTGTTTTTACCCATTCCTCTCGTGAGGTCTTAGCATTTTTCTTATTTATTTGAAAGCATTCTGTTTAAGTAAAAGCTATTAACCCTTTGTTTTATCTCTGGCATTTTCCCCTTGCTATTTGACTTTTAACTTTATTAATGTTGTTTTTGACATGGAAACACAGCAGGGTTACGAATTCACTCAGTACTGTGCTTCAATGTGCAGACATCGTGCGGTCTGTTTATTTATCTGCAGTTTTGCTGGTCTTCCTTATAAGCTCTCACCCACTCGGTAGGAAGGCCAAAATGAACTTAAGGCCTCTTTTGTTTCCGAAATTAATCTAATCTGATCACTGAAACAGTCCTTTTAATAATGGTTTGTTTTCTGAGATGATTGCTTAGTCTCTCTTGTTCCCACCCCTTTCCCTGGCTCTGTTCCAACATGGAGTGGCATGTCCCTGGTGCAGGGGGTTCTGGAAACTTCTCTGTAGTGCAGTGAGGAGCAACCTGGACCCATGTGAGCACTGGGAGTGCTGCCAGCCCCTCCACCTAAGCGCTCTTTCTCTCCCCCCTTTTCCTCTCTCTCTCTCCTCCTTCTCTCTCTCCTTCCTCCCTTTCTCTCTCGCTCCCTCTCCCTCCCTTTCTCTCCCTCTCTCCCTCTCTCTCTCCCCCTCCACCAGCGGTCTGGGCTGTCCTTGAATGGTGGCTGTAGTGTCCTCTGCCTCTGCCTCTTTCTCCTGGGACTGAAGCTGTCCACCCGCCACCCCCACTGCACCCACACACCCTGGGCTCTGCTGAGAGTTCTCCTCATCCTCCCCATCGTAAGCCTTGTGCCTGGTCCACAAGCTCTTAATTCAATTCCAAATCCCTCTAAGGGGCAGGTCCCCAGACACACCACATGGGAACCAAAAGCTACAGGTCTAGGCCTCCCTGTGTCTAACCTCCATGTATCGTGAAACTTACCTTGACGTGGCTGCAGCTGGGTTGGTAAAGGAATAGCCGATAGCCCGTCTCTTTCTAAAATGCCAACTGGAAACTGAGACAGAGACCCTTCTCCCTCCGAGTCTGGGCCAAAACCAGGACACACACTCTGACCATTTCTTTTCTCCTACCTTCTTGCTTCCCTCTTCCTCACACAATCCCTCTGGCTTTTTATTTTTAACTTCCCTGTGTCGAATCATCTTTCTAGCACAGAGCAGCAGGCCTCCGGGCAGAAGTACATCTTCATGCTCTGGGAGAGCTGGTGGATCTGATGGGCCACGCCACCCCTGGATATGTTCAACTGTGGTGAAACAGATTTTGGCATTTAGCAAATCCTCTTTCTCCTGACTTTCTAGCCTTTTTCAAGAGAGCAAAGGAACATCCTCCCCTACTCTGGTGAAGTCACCCCTGTGGCTTAGCTTTGGAGGGGCGAGGCTACACATTGAACATGGATAAGGAGGGAAATTGGTATGCATCTGTTTAATCTTTGCAAAATATTGTCCTGGTTACATAAATTTTTAATTTTTATATAGCCATATCTTACATCATATCATAGTTCATTTTATATGTCAACTCGACCAGGCTGTGGGGTACCCCGTGGACATTTGGTCAAACATTATTCTGAGTGTTTTTGTGAGGGGTATTTTTTTATGAGATTAACATTTCAATCAGTGGACTAAGTAAAGCAAATTGCCCTCCCTCGTCTGGGTGGGCCTTGTCCCATCAATTGAAGGCCTGAATAGAACAGAAAGTCTGACCCTCCCCATGTAAGAGAGAATTCTTCCTGCCTGACTGCCTCTGACTCAAACTGTAACATCAGCTCTTCCTGAGTCCTGAGTCCTGAGTCTGCCAACCTTCCGGTGGGGACCACACCATCACCTCTCCCGGTTCTCGGGCCTTCAGACTCAGACTGGACTGCACCACCAGGTCTCCTCGGTCTCCAGCTTGCCAGCTCACCCTGCAAATTTTGAGACTTGCCTCCATAGCCTCATAAATCAATTCCTTATAATCAATCAATCTCTTTCTCTCTCTCTGTCTGTCTATCTATCTATATGTCTGTCTATATTATATTGTTCTGTTTCTCTGGCGAACCCTGACTAATACACTTTGTTCGTGGAAAGTTCTTTCCCATTTAAATATCAGATAAATATTCATCTGTAGCTTGTTTTAGTTTTTAACAATTCTGTTCCTTTTTAAAAGTCTTTAGTCCATATGGGATGTATTTGAGCACATGGTGTGAATTAAAAGTCCAAGCATTTTTATTTTTTAAACAAAAGTTAGTGTTCTTACAACCTTTAATAATTCTCCTCCTTGGCTTGCACATGCTCAGTTTTCTAGTATTTTGTTTTTTCTTCTTTCTTTCTGCTCCTAAATGTGAATGTTCCATATGTCTCTTTCATTTTCCCTTTTTTGTTCAACTCCTTTTCCTTCAAAATCACACAAACTCTACATCGGCTGTCTTCAGTATGTAAGGACTGAAAATGTTCAAAAGGCTGGAGGTTGTGTTTTAATCTACCTATCGGACTTTGTCACTAGAAACTTGCCCTACCCCTCTCACATAACATGTAGAGGCCAAATTTATAATTTTCAATGCATCCTACCCCTATGCTACCAGACCCTAACCTGCTCCACCCCCTGCCCCATTTTTGTTGATGGCATTTGAATTCTTGGAATGTTTTGTCCCTTGAAATACTACATGTTCTTTGGGGCCAATTTGAAAGATAGCCTTTTTCTGGAACCTTCACTTTTTTGCTCCTTCAAATCAAAGCAATCTCTTATTTATCTAGATTCTCATATCACTTTATGCTTTTCAGATTGGACTTATCTCACTTGACCTTGTACGATAGATATTTATATATGCTGATTTCTCATTCTATATTTTAAGTATCTCGTTTGTAAAATTTCCAGTTAAGATACAAAAGGAGTGATACTTTCTAAACAAAGCTGATATTTAGAAGTAGGAAACCTGTATAATGAGGATTTGATAAATTGATCTTACAGAATTAGTAAAACTATTAATAATCTAGGTGAAGTTCATGATCAGCTTTTGACCATGGCATGGATTCTCTCCATCGCTCCTTCTCCTCCCGGTCTCCCTTTTCCCTGCACAAACTGAGTGATAGAATCCACATCATACATTTTTGTCTAATCATCACTACCCAGAGGGTACCTTAAATGTTATAGATGCTCAATATATATTTGTTAAAAGAATGAGTGAATGAATGAAAGCAATGGTCACCTACAAATAATATGTGATGTATTGATACAGGGCCATAAAATACATATTTCTAACTGTTCTCCCTTCTTGGATTATCCCTCCCTACTGACTCTTTGGTGGAGTGGTGTGAATACCTCGGCCCCACCCCTCAGCAGCCCAGGGGTACAACCAGGGAGCCTGCCAGCTCAGAGCCCCTTCTTCCCACATCCAATCACATGCAGGTCACCAGACTTTAATCACGAGTCTCATGCTACTTACCTTAGGCTCTAAAATATTGCTCATAAGAAATGACTAGAGCCATAAAATAACAGGGGCTGGAGGAGTGCTTTGAGATATGGACAACAAAACATAAAAAAAAAAGTTTATATATAATAGATCAAACAATTGCATATAATCAAAATTCTGTGTAAGCCAAAACCTCCCCCACTATGCGACAGAGTGACTGTGCTTCTCTGTTACGACCACTATTGGCATTTATATTTCTAATCAACCTTGATAATAATTGCGTGTTAATCGGGTGTGCATTTATATGGTTTAGGAAATGTTGGTATACACACAAACACACCCCCTCTTTAGTTAAGGGAACCGGCCCTCCACAAAGTAATCCCTCCAGACTCAGCTGTAAATGGGTTGCTAATCAGAAAGGCCTCAGGACAAAGGTAAGTGGGATAAATTCCTATTTACTGAATTAATATTACCGGTTCCCTGGGTGCCCTTCTTCTCCTTGGAAGCACTTCTGGCAGTCTGATTTGGGATTTTTATCTGGCACTGCTCTGAGACTGGGGCTTTGGGGCCTATATTAATTTTAGATCCTAGTCTATGGAGATTAGTCAATTCTATGAACTCTAATGTAGTAGTTGAAATAGTTTTCAGGAGCAAAAGTGCTTGCCTATCTGATCCATACTTTTCAGTATGAATTCCACCTTAACATTCTATGTTAAGGACGAGTATGATTAATTCATTACCCAAGATTACAGCAGTATGCTAAAAGCTACCTGGAGGCATTTCTTTTGGTGTGAAATATTAAAGATTCAACATTTTTATCAGTGCACCTAATTCATATTCCTGAGCCTGTGGGCTGAGAAAGGAACTTGGAAATATTCAGTCATTTTTTTTATCATCAGTTTGTTAAAATGTTTAAAAGGATTATTGCTTTAACTACCTCTTGATAAGAACAAGGAGAACTCTGTTCAGGAAAGCTAAAATACAAAAACTAAAAGCCATAGTGTCTCTTATTTCAAAAAATGATATAGATCAGGTTTTGACAATAGCGTACCTTGGGCTACCTGAACAATAATACTGACAAAGGCTCCTGACAAAGAGGATGGCTAATTCCTCCTGATCACTAATAAATAAGAACTGAAACATAGAGTCCTGTATGGAGTAAATATGAGAATATATTGTCCACTATCTCCAGAGCAGAGAACCGAAGTTTGGGTAAGAATTTCCAAATTCCTCTGAGGTGGCTTTAAAAATATATTTGAATGCTTAGACTTGAGCCAGAATGCAACTGAAATTCACCACCACTTTAAGTGAAATAATGGTATTATACTGTGAAGAATGAATTTAGAAGCTGGAAAAAGTTCATAGCTTCTGGATTCAGCTCCTTTGCCCCAGTGTCTAGTAGGGACACCAGGATGGCCAAGCTGAGTGTTTGAGGGTCCAATGCAGACAGTGGCCTCGCTCTCACCTTTTGGTGATGAGGGAGAGATCTAATTAGGCATATAGTTAGATGATATTTCCCATTCTTTTTAAAAATCATAAAATATGCACAGAGAAGAATATGTAAAATATATTTGCCAAGTTTTAAGAATAATTTTAAAGCAAACGCCTGTGTAGCTCCCCATTCAAGAAATAAAACTATATACACCTCCTTAGTCATCCAGGGGAGCTTAATTAGAAATATTTTCTAGAAGCTCAGGTGGAATATTGACTTTGCTCTTTCAAATCAAAAGTCTCTGCTGAGCTAGAGATTGCATGTAAAAGGGTCATCATTGACTAAAAATAAGACAATGCATTCTTCCCTAAATGGCAAAAATTCAAAGATTTATTGAAAAGTAATCCCTATAGGAATAGCCTTTGGGAGCAAATAATCACGAGAGTATGGAAAAATCTGGGTAAGACACGTATGTAGAAGTATTTTAAAGGAATTCACACAGTGTGTACCAATTCAAATTCGTAGGCAGTCATTGAACACCATGTTAGTCAGGGTTCTCCCAACAAAAAGGGCCAATAGGCTGTGCACATATGTAAGAGGAAATTTACTGTGGGAACTGGCTCACATGCTTATGGAGGCCAAGAAGTCCCACAGTCTTTCATCTGTAAGCTGGCCAACCCGGAAAGCTGATGGTGCGATTCAGTCCAAGTCCGAAAGCCTGAGAACCAGGAGTGCTGGTGTCTGCGGGCAGGGGAAAATGGCTGTCCTCGCTCAGGAAAAGAGAGAATTTGCCCTTCCTCTGCCTTTGTGCTCCATTCAGGCCCTCAACAGATTCGATGAGGGTGACCTGTTTTACCCAGCCTACCAATGCAAATGCTGTTCTTCCAGAACCACCTTCAAAGACACACCTGGACATAATGCTTTGTCAGCTATCTGGGCATCCCTTGGCCCAGTCAAGTTGACAGATAAAATTAACCATTGCAAACACCTTGTGAATGCAAGACGGCATGCTGGCTGTGCTGATGCATGTGAATGAATAATTGTTATTAAAATAACTGCTACGCACACAAAAAGTTTTCTGTGGCCAAACACATTATTTTAAAAACTTTCCTTTAAAGAAAGATTTTCATCTCTAAAAGAAATATATAGCATAAAATGATTACCCAAGTATTTTGGCTAAAGATGGCTTTTTTTTTTTTTTTTTTTTTTTTTTTTTGGAGAAATAGTCAAAAAGATTGATGTTTTACAGATACATGAGAAAATTCAAGGGTATCAATATATATCATCAATAAAGTGCTTATAGATCCCCAATTCCAACTGAAACTAGACTAGGACATTAGACATCAGGAACAAAAGATTTTTTTTTAAGTATAAAGATTTTTAGATCCATCAAAAGCAAACTGGAATGTGGTTGGGTCACTGCTCCACCATTAGAAATGGCCACTTCAGTGAATTAGGTGCTCTTAGCAGCACACTCGGCCTCTGAGCCTGAGCTCAAGGTCATTACCTCTGTGACCTTAGATAAGGCAACCAAATTTTCAGGGCCTCAATTTTCTCATGGGTAAAATAGAAGGTTTAAGTAGGATTATTCTAAATTACCTAAATCAATGCCTTAATCTTAAGAGTTGAAATATCTAAGACAAACTGACCTGGTCTCAAAGTAAACAATCCTAAACTAAAAGAAATCAGGCAGCAGACCTATGACATTGCAATGTTGTATCTTTTAGTTTTATTTTAATTTTTTTGTTCTACTGATTGTTTAATCAAATGTAACTACTTTCTCCAAGCCTCCAGTAAATCAGCACCAGGTGGAATTTTTTATAAGTCACTTTGTAGTTTTGCTGGTCATTCCTAGAAGGTGTGAGATGAATCGAAACCAAATTTCAACATGATTTAGCAAGGCTTGGTGTGCTTGTTTACCAAATTGCTCTTCACTGTGCATAAATAATTAGTTAAGACTTATCAGACCCTGAGGGTAATTTGTCAAAATAATGTGTGTTTTTCCATTTCAGTGTTAACTCTCATTACATATTATTAATAGATTATTAACTTAGTATAAACAGTTTAGGGAAAACTATTCAGTTAGATTTATTTGTTTTCTAACATTTTAATGGGGCAAGAAAAGGTGATCTTAAACTACTGAGCAATTATACACAGTACACAAAGTTTAGAGGATAAAAAAATGTAGCTCATCTCATAAGCTGACCAGAGAGAGTGTCATTTAATCAACTACAAATTATTAACTCCATGAAAAAGTATCCAAAGTCCAAGGCAGTAACTGTATCCCATGAAGAATAATATGTAGAAAATATGAAAATGGAAATGGAAAATATATGAGTGTCTCCTTTAGTGAGCAAAGGAAGCAAAGGCACCAAGTTTTATCTGTCTGAGTTATTAAAAAACTGCTAGCTATGCTGGCCTTTCAGAAATCCTAGTCCCACCTTAGTTGGGAGAAGGGTAGAAGGTGCAATTTTGCATGTAATTGAAATACTCAATGACTATTTTTCTTTCTTCAGAACTGTGGTCAAGACATCATGTGCTTTGGGGACAGGAAGGTACCAGATCAATTAGTAATAAAGATCTGCTAAAAATGCTGGAGTCATGGCTTTGGGGAATAAAGAGGAGATCAAGATGCATTTTCACAGTTGAGCACAGACAAGCAAGACAGATTGCTCTGGGATGGTTGATGGCTCTGCAAACATTGATGGTAAAAAAAACAAAACAAAACAAAACAAAACGAGCAATGATATTCCTGGAGTGGATATTTACAAATGTAAATGCATTCAGCTTTGCTTGTCAGCACAGAGCACCTGGCACTAATATTATTTGCTTCCCTGGATAAAGATCACTAGAGTATACCATTAAGAGGAAAATATTATAGACACTACATGAAATTTGTGATCTGAAATGAATTAAGAAAATATGTGTTTACAGAGATTTCAGCAAAGAATCTTTTAATACTTCAATAATAGGATTGTCTATAGGCTTTGAAAGGACAAATGAACACCAGGAGGCGAAATTCATATTCCAGTGATATTATAAACCAACGAAAGTGGGTAATGGAATTTTGATTTTTTGAATTCCTCTCAGATTTGCTACAGATTTCTCCTTCCATATGGCATAAACAAGGAAATCAGTAGTTTCAGTTCTAGATTTTTAGCCATATGTCTCCTTCCTGGTTTTCTTTCCTACGGAAAGGACATGCTGTCTATTTTATGGATTGAGGTACCATATCACATAAATAATTCATAACGTTGCTCAGGATCATACCCTTAAGAGATGGAATGCACAGGAGTCAGCCAGAAATGCATGGTCATGACATTAAGCTATAAGATTAACTACCTGGTTATTTTGTATCATCCTTTACTCACAGAATCATAACACAAGTTTACCTTTTAATTGTTTGAAGAGTAGGTTCTATGTTGAAGGTATAATATAGAGCGGCTAATGTGCCTATTCTGGGACCTTTAAAAAAACAGGTAACTGATTCCTTGGGTTAGTTCTTGGGGATAAAACCTGGATAACTTCTATTTGGTGGATGGGGAACTGGTTACTTGTCGTCTCTCTTCTTCAAGTGACTGATAGACTTGAGAGTGATCACAGTAAGTAAATTTAGTCCTAGGTCTATGTTTTAGGAGAGTCTGTAGACTTTTGTAGTATATTAATTTTGAGTTCAATATTGCACATAATTTCTAGCATTGACTACAAAAGGAAAAACATCCCTTGTTATCAGGTGAGAGGTTTGTTTTATTATATGTGAATATAGATGTATGAAAAATATACTTTGAGATTTTTTCTAGGGTTGGTGAAAATTTGTTTGCTAGCCTTCGTTGCAAAGAAAAAATAACAAATCTTGTGCAGAACTGCCCACTGATTTCAGAGAGTGAAGGTATTCAATCCCCTTTGAAGATGGAGGAAAACCATTATTGGAAGTTAATTTAAAATGGATACCTTGTTTATAATGAAAGCCATCTGCTCTAACTCAGAATGAAGCAGACTTTATTGTATTTTCAGTCATCTAGTAATCAACAGGACAGAGATTTCCTGGAAATTTAACTGTAATTAAAAATAAGTTTTTAATCAATCATTTTTTCCAATTTATCTTCATTATAAAACTTGAAATGAGTAACTCAAGTTAAAAAAGAATGGCCCTGTGATAAGAAAATCACACTTGAAAATGAAGCCAGATCATTAAAAATATGCAAATTTTTAAACAATATAAGTTGTAGACTGACATTAAAAAATTTTGGAAAGGAGAGTGGGAAAAAAATCTCTATAATTACATCTCTCTAAGATAATCACTATTCACAGTTTAATTTTTAATTTTATTTATTTTTCACAGTTTTTGATAGAATTAAAATAGATATGCTTGTCTACATATTTTTCACTTAACACTAAAACTTAAGTTTTTCTGTATTGCAATATAATATCCATAACTATTTCTTTAGTGGCCACACCAAGGTGATTAATACATTAAATTAATCATTTCTTTGGTGTTGAACTTACAGGTAAACGTGACCAAATCTCTTAAAATGCATATTTGAATAAGAATCAGTCATCATTGGAAAATGGATTGTATTTACTAAATAACAAAATGAATATAGTGCAGCTGAGGTATCACAACAGGCGCCGGTCCCTAGGCAGGTGGCTTAGCGCAAGCATCTTGCTTTGCTCCCCCATAGCACCTATTATTCTTGTTGGTTTCATTTGAATTGCATGTTCTTCAGTCTGGCTCTGTTATCAGCTTAGGAGTAAAGAGAGAAGCTTCTTCTACCTTTAGGCATCTTCAAATTTTATTTTTGCTTCTCCTTTCTTTTTGAAACTCTGCTACAGTGCCCTGTCACCTCTGCTCTGTCCCTGCACAATCTTTCTCTAATATGAAATGGCATAATAAATGGTTATCATCCCCAAAATAGATTTTTAATGGGAAAAAATTGAAGGTAAACTTGGCAGCGATATGTCTGCCACAGGTGTACACTCCCCTTGTGGGAAATTAAAAGTGGAGCAACTATTTCTACAAGGGGGCTGGACTTACCTTCTTTCCCTTCCTGGACTGCCCTCCCCATCCCCAAAACACGTGGGCGAAGACTAAACATTCTGTTCCAGTCAGTTAAGGCAATGGAAGGTTCATTCCTTCTGACAATCAAAGGCTCTTTAGCACAACCTTTTCCAGGTATCTTACAGAACAAGTTCTGTGCATAAACAAGTTTGAGAATCACTGAATATCGTGGTCATCTCACAAAAATGCAAGTTACGCAGGGGGGCTGCGGTTTAAAAAACCCTTCTCGCTTGGTTTAACCCAGTGGTTTCCAGATTTATTTCACCACAGAATCCTGTTTGCAAGGTAAAACCTATTGTTGATTGAAAAATTGATTGGAGTGTCTGCAGTCAATTAAAACTGTGATGTCCTTAAAAAAATAAATAAATAAATAAAAACACCTGTTTTTAAATTTATCATGTAACTGGTATACCTAAGACCTGCAATGGAAAGCATACATGTAGGGCAATGCCATATTTTAAGTGGACACATCTAAAAAATGATACCTTCCTCCTCATTCTTTCGTCTCTATTCCACAGTATTAAGCACTTACTGTTTACAAGGCCCTGGGTTTTGACTTGACCTTCTTCCACAACCTCAGCCTTGATGTGGCGTCTGGCCAGGGGAGAACTAAGAGCAAGAAAAATGTCCTAATACCCTACAGGCATCTTTGTGTGATTTATCTCTGGAAAGGGAGGGGAGATTTGTTTAGGAGCAAAGCCTCTCACATTGGCTGTGCCCTAGGAAGCGAGGCCAGTGAAGTCCCACTCACCTTCAGGGACTCTTGTCTGGCAATGCCCAGGGCTCACCTCTCCTTGGGACAGTTTTAGGCTATTAATTGTGAAGAGAAGGAGTTTCCTTTCCTTTCAGCCGTGCCCAAGTGGAGGACCAGCTGCCTGCTCTCAGACCCACCACTCCTTTCAACACAGGGGATTAAGGGGCATGTGGTGAGAGGATCTATTTCAAAGAGCTGGTAGAAGATGATCAATGATCTAGGAAATCAGAGTTGAAAACGGAACATCAGTGCCTTGAAATGTTCCCTAGAGCTCTGACCCCATGAGGGTTTTAACTAAATGGCTACTTAGTTTATTGGATTTACCCACACAGCACATATTTAAATGAAATGGATGGAGGAAAGAACCTCTAAGCTACATGGCAGAAAAATGACAAAAAGCTTTTGAAGGTCAGGAAACATAGCACGATCACTTTAAACGAGTGGGAAAATGAAATTCTTCTCAAGACCTTGTAGACCTGATAGTGCTATCAATTTTAAAATGGATATAGTGCTTTAGGAGGAGTGTGTTTCATACTAAGTGACTATGTACTGAATTATAATAGCTTTGGGCATTCACTTGGGAACTTAATGAATGAGTTACATGAAATGTTAATATCATTAATACCAGAGGAATTATTTATTTATTACTATCATCACATATTACAAAGCAGAGCTTCCAAAATCTTTGGGAAAAACAAAAAAAACCAAAAAAATCCCCTCAATTTTATTTTAGTGATTGTCTTGAACACAGGAACAATCCAGCAATGCTAGCAATACTGACCTAAAAGGAAAAAGTGACTAACTATAGAATATATTTTAGCTCCCCAAATTCTTTCTGTTTAATCAATCATTAGCTAATCTCATCATCTTTATATAATCCTGCATAGTACAAAATACATCTGAACTTGCTTTAGCAAATTAGATAGACATGAAGGGCTTTGTATCTCTTAATGCAGTTTAAAAATAAATGGTATATTTTCCAGGCCCAACCTCAACATTTTACTATGAGATGAAAACATCTTCACATACATAATGACAATGCACTACATTCCAAAAGAGTTTTGTAAACTGGGATTTTCCGTATTTGGCAATGATACGTTGGGAAGCCTTCAACTGAAGAATGTAATAATCTCTGAGCGGTGGGTGTGTTTGTGTGTGTGTATGGATGGACAGACGCATCCATTTCTACAGTGTTTGAATGTGTGTATGTATTTTAATATATGTGTAAATATAGCGTAGCAGTTTGGTAGGGCTACATTAACCAAATACCACAGACTTGGTGGCTTAAACAATAGTAATTTATTTTCACAGAGTTCTGGAAGCTAGATGTCCAAAATCAAGGGGTCAGCAGGTTTGTTCCTTCTGAGGCTATGGCTTACAGATGGGCCACCTTCTCACTGTGTCCTCACATGGGCTTTCCTCTGTGCATGATGCCCTCGTGTCTCTTTTTGCATCCAATTTTTCTATTTTTAAAAGGAGACCAGTCCATTTGGATTAAGGCCTACCTTAAAAGCCTCATTCTAGCTTCATCATCTCTGTAAAGACCCTATCTCAAATACAGTCCTGTTCTGAGGCACTGGGGGTTAAGACTCAACACATGAATTTAGGGAGCACACAATTCAGCCCAGAACATCTCGTGTATATGTAGAAATGCACAATTGGGAGGAAAATTATATTTGCTGTCACCAGGGTTTATATTTTCCCTCTATGTGTGAGCCATCATTTAGACTACTCAAGTGAAATGCCAGTGGAAGCAACAATAAATCAGTTGACTTCCTGAAATTAGCTACCATCAGTCTACAAGAAAAGCTTTAGTCTAAACAGTAGATCAAAACTCTTACTTTGGAGAATCTTTTGTATTCTTTCTTATTAAAATAATTATAAAATTACTTATCATGCATATATGGTTAATTAATAAATGGGGAAAAAACATAAAGATGATTTCCAAAAAAAATGTAACCTTAAGATGGGGCAGATGAGAACGAATTCTGATAAGTGTATTGATTTAGCTTTGCAATAGCATTATGATAGTCCCCCTTAAACTGCTTTGTGCAGTTGCAGTTACCTCAGTCAACCACAGTCTGAAAATATTAAATGGAAAATTCCAAAAGCAAACAATTCATAAGTTTTCAGTTGCATGCCATTCTAAGTAATGTGATGAAATCTCTCGCCCTCTCACTCCCTCCTGCCCGGGATGAGACTTATCCCTTTGTCCAGCATCTTCACGCTGTCTCCGCCACCTGCCCATTAGTCACTTAGCAGCCGGCTCAGTTAGCAGACCAACTGTGGCGGTATCTCAGTGCTTGTGTTCAAGTAACCCTTATTGTACTTAGTGATGGTCCCAGAGCGCAAGAGTAGTGATCCTGGCAATTGGGATGTGCCAGAGGGGCAACATAAAGTGCTTCCGTTAAGAGAAAAGATAAAAATTTTTGACTTAATAAGGAAAGAAAAATAATCATATACTGAGGTTGCCAAGATCTAAAGTAAGAACAATTCTTCTATCCATGAAATTGTGAAGAAGGAAAAATAAATTTGTGCTAGTTTAGCTGTCGCACCTCAGACTTTATCATAGATGTGTATGTGTAGGAAAACCCGTAGTATATACAGGGTTCAGTACTATTTGTGGCTTCAGACATTTATTGGGGGTCTTGGAATGTATCCCTCTGCAGATAAGGGGGCACTACTGTATAGCACTTCCTTTTCAGATGGATCCTTTTTAAGGGACTAAAATATCACAAAGAAATATTAATAATGTTTCACATACAAAAAAATTACATTTACATTTCATAGTAGTTTTACAAACCACTTTGACCTTAGATTGATTTAGCTATGGCACAATCACAGGATTCTAGGGTTGACAAATCCTAAGGAATTCCAGGGTGGGGATCCTAAAACCCTGTTCCTCCATGAAGAGCCTCAGAGGCCTGGGGGAGGGAGAGATGCTGATCACGTGGCCTCTGAGCAACTCTCTTGCCTTTATTGCAACCAAAGTAGCTCCACTCTTATCTACCTTGCATACTGAAGATTGATGCAAGATTTCTTAGGAAATCAGTGTCTGCTGCTTTAAGACATTAAAGAAAACCTCTGACTTGCTAGTGTGTTCCCATCGCGCAGTCAGGAAACAGGCTCAAACAGGTTAAGTGACCTGCCCAGGGTGATACAGTTAGGTTCTCTGATTCTCAGATCAATCTCCTTCTGATTATACCATATTACTTAAATAGTGTTTGACTAATTCCTTTTTTAATAAAAAATTGTATTAATATTTACTTAGAAGCATTCAGAATGTCAACAGCTACAACTTTTTTTTGCAATTGCAGAGTGGTATTCAGTTAATAGAACAACAGTTATTTCTTATAAGCTGCATCAGAGACAACTGAAGACGAGAAAACTACCATCCCCATATGTAACTAATTTGTGCTGTGCATCCACAAGAACTTGCTTTACATTTCCATGCCAATTTACAACCAGGCCAGGTGAGGGGCTATTGAAAATACCACCAGGACATGACTATCTAAAGACACATTCAGTAGTGTTAACTATACACACACAAAAAAAGACACTGTGCAATTTAAAAACAAATCTTACACAGCCTTACATTTTAATTTTTTCTTTAAAAGGAGTGAGATGTGTACGGAGGTCAAATACTTTATAGACAAGAAAAAAACTACACTAGAACCAACTTATTCATCATCTTCTTCTTCATCTTCCTCATCCTCCTCCTCTTCATCTTCCTCCTCTTCCTTGTCTTGCTATTTTTCAGCCTTGACGACTTCCTTTTTTGCTACCTCAGGCTTTCCTTTAGCTCGGTGTGCAGCGATCTCCTTTTTGCAGTTTTCCTTCAGCTTCACAGCCTTCTTGTCACCTGCAGCCGTGTCACTCCACACCTCTCCTGGTTCCTTTGCAACATCACCAATGCATGGGCCGGGCTGTTCTGCTTGCATTTTTGGGTGATACTCAAAAAAGAAGAAAAGGCCAGAGGAGGCCTCTCGGGTGCATTGGGATCCTTGAACTTGCTTTCTGTTCCCCCTTTAGGAGGGACACAGGTTTTCATTTCTCTTTCCTAACAGGCCTTGTCAGCCTTTGCCGTGTCTTCACATTTTCCTTTCTCTTTAGCAGACACGGTCTTCACCTCTCTGAGCACTTCTTAGAAATTGACTATAGCATCTGGGTGCTGCTTCTAGTGCTCTTCTTGACTAGTTTGCACAAAAAACGCATACGATGACATTTTGCCTCTCAGAGTATTGGGATCTCTTTGCTCACGTTTAGTTATTTTTCCTCAGCGAGGGACAGAGTCACCCAGGGCCCATCCAGCTCTCACTTGCCTGGGCGCTCTCTCTGTGGAGCTCAGTGTACCGCAATGGCTCTCCTACTTGATTAATTCTTGTGTTATCCATACAAATGGGATTTTACTGGGGGGTTTTTTTGGATAGGTAAAAGTAAAGGTTGAGATTGTAACTTTAATGTGATCATTTGGGATATTGACAGGAAGCCAGGGTAGGATTAGGTCTCCTGATTTTGTTATCCCTGAATGACACTATTTTTTCTCAGTTAATATGACTTTAAGTGCTTTTACTAGTTCTATGTTACCCACAATTGAAGTTTTGTTTCCTCCCCATTGGCAATTTTTTCAAGTAGATTTAGGCTGACCTTAGATCCAGGAAACTGCTCTGGTGGCAGTTCCTGCTGAGTTCACCAGAGCACGCTGTTCTGTTTTGTTCAGCATCCTTTGAGACTTGCATTGCTTCATCTCTGGTTCCAGAACCGGACGTTTGATACTGTATGCATGTGCTAGAGCATCTATACAATGAATCAAATGTGCTAGAGCAAATATATTTCCAGAAAAAATGGCACCCCCACGACCCTGCAAAGTAACTACATAGTTTTAGAATAATGTTTGTTTTAATACAATGTTTCCATAGAGTTGAGAGAGATGAAGCTTACCTTTAGTTCTGCTATTATGCAATGCCTTCTCCCTTGTCTGCCTGTTTGCATACCTCCTTTTCCTGGGCTGTGGGTGGAAAACAGGACAGGAAAACCTGGACGAGGCTTGCTTGTCCTAAAGAGAAAACCTCGTAAGCCTCGCCTTCGAATGCTGAATTCAGAATATCTGTATTTCACCCTATCCTAGACAGCTTGCAAACCCCTTCCACCATAAAAGTAGACAGTGTTTTATTGAAGGCAGTTATTCTGAACAAATATCTTGATCTACTGTTTGCTAGGCATTAGCCCAGGACTGGAAACTTTATTATATTTATCAGTTAACAATTAGAAATTGAAATAGCTCAAGCAGTGAAAATAATATTAATTTTATAAAAAGGGGTTAGGGATGGATGAAACAAAACTGACAAAATGTTGATGACTGTTGAAGCTCAGTGACAGGTTCATGGAAGTTCATTGTTTAATGAATCATTCATTGCGTAATGATTCTTTCCACTTTAGGCCTGCTTCAAACTTCCTAAATAAATCATTTTTAAAAATATTATATATATGTATATATAATTGGTGATACCTGGGTAGGTCAGACCTCTATATCAAAAGTAAAAATTCTGGTATCCAAGACCAGAAACAAAATCAGCAATGAGCCTTAAGAGGAAAGAGTCAGATCAAAGTAAGAGAGAGAGAGAGAGAGAGAGAGAAACAAACTTCAGATCCCACATGGACATTAGAGGACTCTCACTAGGGTTTTCTAGCTATCATGGTGAGGTGAAGCTGGTAGCTTGAAGCAGAACCAAGCTAATGTTGTATCTGTGTATCATTTCTAGTGCTAAGTGTATATTTATGAGTAAGATAACTGCTCCGTAATTTATATGTAGTTCTCTTCAAAGTACACAAGATGTCTTTTCCTCAGTCCTTTTTCACTCTATAGATCATCAGCTCTATTCTGCTCACCATTTGAGCTCCAATAATTAGATCAATAATTGGCACATACTCGATATAGCAGTGCCCCCTTATCGGAGGGGGATACATTGCAAGACCCCCAGTGGATGCCTAAAACCTCAGACAGTACCAAACTCTGTGTATACAATGTTTTTTTCTATACATACATACCTGTGATAAAGTTTAATTTCTAAATTAGGCACAGTAAGAGATTAACAATAACTAATAATAAAATAGAACTATAACAATATGCCAACAAAACTCTTGAGCTTTGTGGCCATTATTAAAATAGGGGTTACTCAAACATCAACACTACGGTGCTGCAACAGTCTATCGGATCACGGAGCCTGCCGCTAAGTGACCAATGGTGGGTAGTGTAGGCAGCATGGATACGCTGCACAAAGTGGGGACTCTCATCCCAGGCAGGACAGAGTGCGACGGCAAGAGATTTTATCACGCTATTTGGTATGGTGTGCAATTGAAAACTTATAAGTAGTTTATTTCTGGAATGTTCCATTTAATATTTTCAGACCTTGGTCGACCACAGGTAATGAAACCTAGAAAAGCAAAACTGCGAATAAGGGGAGACTACTGCATTTAAAAATAATTGTTGAATAAATATTTCAAATGTCCCTATTTAAAAGTTCTTATTCTCATTTTTTCTTGAGAGGAGCCTGAGCCAGTGACCTCATCAGCATCCTTATGTGTCATTTTGGAGACCCGTGTGGGTAGGGCAGGTGCCCGGGCACCTGGAGAGCATTGCCACAGTATCTATTCTCCTTGGATGATAGCATTCCTTGCGTGTAACTGCAGATTAATCTGTTTTTCATCATTTCTTTTTCCTTTCTGGTTCTTGGACTGATGCGGAATTCCAATGTCCTCATGTTTGATTTTAGACAGGAAGCCAGATTTTCTCTCTGCAAATTTAGCAGCATTGATCCCTTTACATGAGGTTTGTGAGCACGTCAAATTATTGGCATCATTATTTGATGAGTTTATTATTACTGGCCAGGGAAACTCATAGGATGGTCTAACCTGGAACTTGAGTTAAATGGCATTTTTATTATTTTTTAAGAGACTCTTACAAGTCAGTCTGCAAGATTTATGGAATACTGACTCTGCAGAGCCCTATTCAATGCCCTGAGTGCATACAAAAAAAATCAGAGTAACAATCCTTGCCTGTGTAGAAATTGCCATCGAGTTTGGAATTTTAAGCCTGTCTGGTGTGAGTCAAAATTACACCCTCTCTTTGAATGCTGTTTTCTTGTATTAATTTAAACTGTGATTAAAATATGTTGATAACTAGTTTATAGCCTCCTTTATAGAATTTTCATTGTAGCTCAAGGCCTGGAAATAGCAATTTAATTAGAGACTTACAGCCATGCATTTCATAGTGATAAATGCCCTGTGAATATTTAGACTATTAGAGAAGTTAAAATATTGTTGGCTTTCCTTTAACTTATTTAGTATTCTTCTTTCCTGTAATGTACTTAACAAGCAGCTTTCAAACTATTATTCCAGATGAAAATAGTGCCAGTGATGCTCTATTATTCTAACACTGCTACCCATCCCCCCAAAAAAAACCTCACTATGTCAGGAAAGTTCATTGTAACATTTTTTTCTATAGAAATCATTAATGATAGAAATATTTAAAAAGAAATGTTTTCTTTCCCCTTAAATGGTTTACTTGTTATAAAACTGGTTTTACACATACATATATGAATGTGTAAATATGTACACACATACATGTATATATACACATATAGCTAATATATGTTAATTTTATTTGAGAAGACATTTTTAAAATATATCCAGCCATTATATGAATATTTAGTTTTGAAATATTTCTATGATATAAATGCATATATAGTGTTCTAGAGAGCATTTTTAGCATGCGTTATTTCAACCGTTTAATTTAAAGAATTTCTGAGCTGTAACATTTCAGCAAGGGCTAGCTACAACCTCAGCCACTCTCTGGTTTCCAGCAATGGAGTAAAACCTGGGTCACGATTTGAGTAACCTGGGCCGTGCCTCTGTCTTTGGCTCCCCTAGAAAGAGCAGCCCCAGGTCTACAGGTCTACTTAGTTTACACAGACACGTGTGTGTGCGCATGTGTTCACGTGTGCTTGTACACAGATTCTCTGCTACGAGTGAATCGCCCCCTACTTTCTTCCCCGCCACCTGCTCTGAACCTCCTCCTGCCCCACAGGTGTGTCTGAGCTGCTCTCAGGTCTGGGAAACCACCTCGGCCCGCAAAGGCTGTAGGGGCTGTTTCCCAGGCTATGCCGTGGGCATCGTCTTCCTGTCAACCGAAGGGACTGTCCACATCTCAGTCAAGACACTCACAACGACAGGCTCTGCCTGCCCCATGTGCAAACCAATTTCAGCCATCACCTCAAAGCACTTGATCTCCACGTACTCCCCTCCCCAGAAAAAACAAGACTGCATTCTGTCATGGAGAAGCCACAAAGCTCTCAATGTCTTAACAAAGTTTTTGTAAAACAACCATGTAATTTTTACTTGCTGTTTTATTTTAGCTCCATTACTTTGGGGTTCGTGCATGAGTCCTGGGGGATTTCAAGTCTATAAGAGTTTCTTGGTGGCCGGGCGTGGTGGCTCATGCCTGTAATCCTAGCACTCTGGGAGGCCAAGGCAGGCGGATCTCTCAAGGTCAGGAGTTTGAAACCAGCCTGAGCAAGAGGGAGACCCCATCTCTCTACTAAAAAATTAGAAAAAAATTAATTGGCCAACTAAAAATATATAGAAAAAATTAGCCGGGCATGCCTGTAGTCCCAGCTGCTCGGGAGACTGAGGTAGGAGGATTGCTTGAGCCCAGGAGTTTGAGGTTGCTGTGAGCTAGGCTGATGCCACGGCACTCTAGCCCAGACAACAAAGTGAGACTCTGTCTCAAAAAAAAAAAAAAAAGAGTTTCTTGGTATCCAATTTGGACTGGACAATCCAATATTTTATTTGTTACAGATTGAAATTCAGAACGTATCAATCTTAGAAGTGTACCCTTTATTTTCATTGTCTTATTGTCACAGAACTCTGTGTGCTGTGCCTGAGTGTTCTTACTCAAACTCTGGGCCCATCGAGGGTGGTGGCAACCGAGACACAAGAGCATGGGCCTTGCTGCAAGTCCCAGAGGACTCGGTTCTGTGTGGCTCAGCACTGCCCAGCAAACAGGCTGATCAGCTCAGCCTCGAATCCATGCTGGTTATATACACCAACCAGTCAGCCCCTAACTGTGAGAAATGAGGAATATTTTAATTTCGCATGTGTACAATGCAAATGGTATTAACTGTAGTCCTGTTTCCACCTGTTTACCAAATCTCCCCGCAGTAATTCAAATTAAACAAGATTTAGCAACTTTATCAAAAAACTGGCTGCCTTAAGTCAGGATTCTTAAATTCCAAATTTCCTTGAAGAAAATTCAGTCATTAAGTTTTTTCAGAATAAAAATTATATTTATTTTACAAAAGAAATATTTACCAAATCATGCAGACAATACATTTGTCTTTGAAATACTGAATGTAAACATTTGGGGAATTCAACATGTCATTCCCTTAAAGGTTGGAGTTTAGCTAGTTGTGAGACATTTTTTTCTTTAGATGAATCTGGATATTTTCACCACAGAAAACACAGCTCCTTCCAAATCCTATTTATGAGAAAGTCACTGGCCTGGACATGTTCATATTCCTAAGGGGACAACAGTTCAAGAAAAGAAATAGTTGCTGCTCTGCATATGTTACATTTGTTCTCATATTGTTTCAACTTAAGTATCAAATGCCTGGGTAGAAAAAATGTTTTGTTTCATGGATAACCTCTGGATTTGTGGCTAAAATGAGTCTCTAAGAAATAAATTTAATCCTTGCACTTTGGGAGGCCAAAGCAGGAGGATTGCTTGAGGCCACCAGTTTGAGTTTGAAACCAGTCTGGAAGCATAGCAAGACCTGTCTCTACAAAAAAATTTTAAAAATTAGCCAGGCCTAGTGGTGTGCACTTATAGTCCTAGCTATTTGGGAGTCTGAGGTAGGAGGATGGGTGGAGTCCAGGAGTCTGAGTTTGCAGTGAGCTATGATGATGCCACTACACCAGCAGCAGAGCAAGACCCTATCTCAGGAGGGGAAAAAAACAGAAAGAGAGAGAGAGGAAGGAAGGAAGGAAGGAAGGAAGGTAGGTTATGGATTTTTTAATGTGCATTTCACTAACTTTAAAGAAAAGAATTTTTTGAAAAATAAAATGTGGATTTTTGCATAGCCCTGCAATCTCATGTCAAGGTGACAGTATTGTATAGATTGCCATTGACAAATTCACTATAAAATATATAAGTACCATAGAAAAAGTCATGACTATTGACAAATCTCATCAGTTGTGATTTGTATTTTTGTTATGTCCTAGTGACAGATAAGTTGCTATGCACAGAAACAGAGTCCCCTACCAAGGCACCATTTTTGTGTATCTCCTTCTTCCCTCGATACAAATTCTTGTCCAGGGGGCTTCTTGGTCTCTCGCAAAAGGGGACCCTTTGCCAGCATCACACAGGCACATCCAAGCACATCTGAATACTAGGTTGAACACAACTCTTGTTCAAATCAAAACCCTGTGCCTTAGTCCATTCAGGCTAAGAGAAACATTACAGACTTGGTGGCTTATAAGCAACAGAAACTTATTTCTCGCCATTCTGGAGGCTGGAAGTCCATGTCAGGCACTAACAGTTCTGCTGTCTGGTGAGGGCAGATTCCCGGTTCATAGAGGGTGCCTTGTTGCTCTGTCCTCACATGGTATAAAGAGGAAGGGAGCCCTTTGTGGTCTCTATTATAAGGAAACTAATCCCATGCATAGGGGCTCCACCCTCATGACCTAATCACCTCTCAAAGGCCTCTCCTCCAAATACCACCATGTTAGGGATTAGGTTTCAACATATGAGTTTTGGGGGCAAGCACACATTCATTCTATAGCACCTTGCTACATATATTGTACTGATCATTCTGTTACCATAAGCAGTTGAAATATTTGCCAGGTGATTGAGTATGGGAGATCTGAGTTCTTAAAGAGCACTGGTGACAACAGATTGGAGGCTTTGCTGCTTCTCTGCACTGTCGTGAGCTTTACAGCTTCACCTTGGTTATCTGTGTCCAGAGAGGTAGAAAGCAAGCGGTCTTGGCCCTCTTTAGAAGAATGGTTTCAGAGCATCAACCATTTATGATCGTAATGAGGCATTTAATACCCCACCTGCAGTCTTAAATACCAAGGTTTTAAGCTTCTTCCTTGGTAAATATGATTCATTATTTACTTTGTGTGGCTAGAACAGCTCTAATTCATTTCCTGTTGTACTAAGCTTACTTGTTAGTTTTTAATAATTACATGCAAACCCTCTTTGAAAGATAATCTCTTCCCTTTTGAAGATATTTGTTGAATTTTTACAATAGACTCCCTTTTCATTAAGAAATGATCTGTCCCAGCGGACAGCATCTCATCTTTGAACGCTTGGCCTGGCCATCCGTGTCCGGCAGCAGAGGGGAGCGTAGTTGTAGTCGTCAGGGTCACACTGCTAGATGTGGCTATTGCGTCTTTCATCGGTTTTTAAGTGCACGTTAAACAAGAGCCCTATTTCCAGGGGCATTATTTGTTATTCCTCACACGATTCATAATTCTTCAAGGAAAGTATTGGCAGGTTTGTCCTACAGCTTCAATGTCAAGAGTTTAGGATTTCTCCTCATTTTCCACATGCTTTAGGACAAGGCTTATCCACCCTGCCATCCTCTCCCCCATCCACAAGAATAGAAAGGAAAAATAGATTCTGTAAGAGTTAGAATTCCTTTAGAGAGATATGTGCCATCCAGATTTAAAACATCGCTTCTCTTTTCCTAATAGCTGTAATAACAAAATAATGGCGAAATGGTTTGTGTGAGCTATTTCCCAGCATATCATCACTACCCTGAGCAGCAAACTGCCCCTCTCCAACCTAGAGAGCCGCACACGGGCCAAGTTGCTTCTGCAAGGAGCTGGGATGCCTTAAGGGGGGGGCGGCTGAATCAGCGCCTTGCCTCTGCTCACCTGCTGCCTTAGCCCATTAATTGGCTGAGAAGGCTTTCGAGAATGATTTGAAGGAAAAAGCAATAGTATAGCTGCGTAAAGACAGTTTCTTTCCTAGTCTCAACCCCTGAATTTAACCACTAGATTAAATGCTACTTGCTTGCCTCTTATCACTTACATGTGAAAAAAACTTAAACTTGGTTGACCTTCAGGATCGGGATGAGGACAGAGTGGAAGCAGTACTGAATTTAATTTAATGTTCTGTAACAAACAAGGGGGAGAGATATAGAGATACCGATTTTGAGGGAAATGTTAATTATGTAAAGCTTAATTACAGATAACATCATGAGGAGAATACATAAAAGGATTGAAATGCAGCCAAAGCATTTCCCCAAGAACATTAAAAAATGATTGTTGTTTACAATTCACAAATCGCACAGACATAAAGCTGAGATGGGAAAAACAGAGTCAGGCTTGAAGTAGGAGCTCAACCTGCTATTTTAAAACCAGTTCCGGGGAGAAGTGACAGTATTCGGAGTTAGCTCGTGTTTTAGAAGTAAATGAGATTCTGTACATGTTTCCCCTTTAAAATAAAAATTAGCAGATCACTGGTGAACACATTGAAGTAAAATCCTAGGAGACGACATAACCCAAATAAAACTAAATAATGTATGAGATCTTAGAACGGGAACTACAAATAAAACAGAATTCACAGCCATTTGTCTCCATGTAAGTACAATAGAAATAAAGGAAAGGCAAGACTTTTACATTCCTGTCACTTGATTGTTGAATCCAATGATATGAAAATACACCTTTTCACTCAAACGCAAGTTTTATTCAGGGTAGCAATGAATGGCTTACATTTATCTAGTCTACTCTTTAGCTATGCTTTTTTGTCCTTTATTTCTTTTTTTATAATAGGTATCTATTAATGTCCCATTACCTTTAACGGTGAGTTTCAGGATAATGGAATGTGGCATCTTGGAAGGAAGTTAGCTTTTAAGGATGTTTGAGAAAATAAGTGTAGGCCTGTTCTTATTTACCTAAAGCCGGTGAGACGCAACATTCTTGGGAGGACACATTTCTGGATTCAAGAGTTTAGGGGGTGCAGGCCAGAGCTCCTGGTTCTAGCAGGCTGGGCATTAGATGTTGGAGATGCTTCCAGAAATAGACTTGTAACCAGAGGTCTCAATACTTGGTACTTTTTCAAAAGAATGGAAATGGAGAGAATTTTCTTTGTGGCTGAGGGATTTGTGTGTATATATTTGGCTAAGTGGCCAGAGAGTGCAGAGTTATCGAAGGGGAAGGCCGGTGAGACCTAGGGGCAGATGGATTCACATGTTTACGGAAATGGCAATTAAAGACGAAGCAATAATTCACTGAGTTTGGAGGAAATAAGCCAAAAAAAATTTTTAAGCTTGAAAAACATTTATTGAATCAATGAATGAATGACTAAAGAGATTGGAGGTCTCTGTTTGATGATAGCTATTGAGGAGCTGCCCTTTGTCCTGTTTGTCCATGTAGCTTTTTCTCTACCCCCCTCGCTCCCATGCTTTTTAATTGAAAAAATTAAATTTAAATAAAAATTTAATTTGAAAAATTTTAATTTTTAAATTCATATAGCATAAACCATGTTAAATGAACAATTCAGTGGCATTCACAGTGTTGTGCAACCACCACCTTTACCTAGTTCCAGAACATTTGGTTCACTCCAAAATATATCTCCTCTATCATAAATGACACCCCAAAAAATGAATTAAATTTTAAATTTAAGTTTAAAATAAGTTGAGTTTATTTAAATTTATTAAAAATAGATTTTAAATGAAATTAGAAATTTACATTTAAAAAAAAAAAAAAGGTTTCAGAGGAAGGCATTTCCAACTGGCTTAAGGAAGCTGTCGACAAGTTTTGACTGCCCTGGGCACCCCTCCTGAGGTCTACCCACCACCCTTCTTTACCACGTAGGCCCATTTCCTCAAACTTTGTCTTCACAAAAACTCTTTTGCCCTGAGCTTGGTAGCTAGAGTGGAGAGTGGCGTGGAGAATGAACATGAAGGGCACATTTAAGTCTCTCAACGTGCCTGTATCTTGTGAGCACAAACACTCAGGCCACGTCCCTCGGATTTTCCTTCCCAATTATAAATTATTGGGATTTTTTGTTTTGTTTGCTTGCAAGATTTTCTGGTATGGGACAAAGAAACATGGTGCAGAAGGCTGGAGTGGCTTTGCTAATAGTTTAGAAACTGCAGCGAAAGGGGCATGAGCTAACTGGATGGCTTTTTATTAGGGAAATATGACTGTTTGCAAATGTTAAGCAGAAGCGACTTTTCATCAATTCGAAAATCCGACTGCTTTTGTCAAGACCTTGTTATTTAAGCCTGAATGAGAATCACACAGAGAAATGAATTATCAGTTTCATACTTTGTGATTCAAAGATGTAAAAAAGTTGGTGAACAATCCCACAGACACAACGCTTTTGAGGTCTTTTAACTGAGAAATATAGTGTTAACTCATCTTGTGACAATTGCTGATTGGCCTCCTCTAGAAAAATTGGACAGACCTGCACGGATGTATTCAGGGTAGCAGTGAAGCCTGTGTTCACCTGTAACCTGGAAACCGGTTCAGATTAAGACCTGTTGACAGGACATTTGGGCCCTTGTTTTAAATAAACCCATTGTGGAAATAAAAGAAGACTAAGCAAATGAGAACAAGCGAAGGCTATTGATTCAGAGACGTGCATTTGGCAGAGCCTCACAGGAAGGCCGGGGAGTGGGAGAGCGCTTTGTAGCGGACAAGAGAAGGCTTCAGCCTTCCTCACTGGAGGTTTTGGGCGTGGAAACACGTAGGACATCTTATTTGACTGTTCGGGAGTACTTGTCTGGCTTTCTCTAGTTGGTCCTAAATTAGACGCAGGGACAAAAATTAGGAAAGTTATGAGTTATTAATCAAGTCCTGGCCACTTGGGGAGGGATGTTAGAAGGGTTATTGTTTGGCTTCCTGGACTGTCACTAGAGATGGCAATGTGACTCCCCACAAGTCTGACCCACAGATGCCACGCTGGCTGCCTTGGCTGGCTGCTGTGGATAATGGATTGGTTTTCTGGGCTGGTTGCTGCAGGTTGTGGGTCAGAGCTCCATTGTCACACACGGGCTGCCCATTGTCCGTTTGCATATGCGGTCTCTTACCATCAACCTGATGCTCACCTTCCTTTCCACGGGGCACCTGCATGGAGGAGTCACGTGTACTTTCGCCCTTTCCAGGGGCTGCGAGCAGGTTCTGTAGTAGCCAGTCCCCGGAAGGCATCTCCACTGGTGTCGGGTGGGATGCGACACGGGGGACTCCGGCGTCTGTGAGCAGAGCTGCTGCTGCTGCCCAGCCGCCCGGCCTGGCGCAGTGCACGGCGGTGCTTCATAACTCAGCACCTCACACATAATGGTTACAGAATTAGGACTGGGAACATGGATTGAATCCTCACTGCATGCCAGGCATCAGCATAAATATGGAAACATCTTTTCACCTATCCCTCAAAATAAAAATATAAAATAGGTAGTATTATTATTTCCAATTTGTAGATGGTAAAACTGAGCCCGGGAGAGATTAAATAATTTGTCAGTGGTCACATGGCAAAGAGAAGTGGTGGATCTGGTATTTGAACCCAAGTGGCTTTAACCCACATTGAACCATGGCACCACTGTGGGAGAGAGTAGTGGGCAAACGTGCCTCTTTCTATAGTAAGCACCCAAGAAGGAAAAGTTCCCCCAACAGCGCTTTGCTTGAGTAAGTAAAGGAAGATGTGGAAAACCTCCGAAGCTCCAAGGAAAGCTGGTGACCATGGGAGCCTCTGAGAGCTTCCTGTGGGGCCAGAACTTTGAGGATACAAAGAGATGTGAGAAATAATTCCTGTGTTCAAAGGTTTTATTGTCTGGCAGGGGAGCCCAAACTAGCACAGAGGAAACTATTTTTGAAAAATTAAGTGCTATCCTTTGTACGTATCATGAGTAAAATGAACTAGAAAAATGAGAACTAGATAAGGGCAGAGAAAGAGAATATTTAGTGAGAAGGGTGGGACTTAAAGCTGAGTTTTAAAGGCCCACAGAATAGACAGGCATGGCTAGGGATGGAAAACATTCCAGAAAGGGCCTTTTAGATTTAGCACATGGATGTAAGACAAAGTATCAATATAAGAGAGGTTTGGGGAGTTCTCCATTATGGAATGCTTTAGTCTCCTTCATAAAATGTTCTTCAAAACTACAGAAGTCACTTCCATTGTAGTTATTTGAAAACTATGGCCTTTGAAGAAGTTTCTCACCTTCCTAGACATTTCAGGGAGGTTTTTTTTCTCACCTATTTTCTTTCTGAGCCAAAATAAACTCCTCTGCTGTCATGAAAAGCGTAATTTCAGAATGGAAAAATAAAACATATTTCTATTTCATTTTTGGAAAATTTGGCCTTTTGTCAAATTTAATTGAAGTGGCTGAACATCTGAAAGTACAATTAATCCATTTTCGAACAGAGATAACTAAGCTTTTCTTCCGGAGTTTAAAGTTTAGAAATGTTGTTCCATCTTCATCAAATAAACCATGTTGTTTTCTATCCCATCCACATCACTGGACACCTTTGACTATTAATTTTTCTACGTCCCCTTTTCCTAATCTTTAAAACGAAAAAACCTTAGATGGTGTGGATCAGCCAAATGTTAAATCGAGATACTCACTGTTCTGAAAATACAATTAAAAAAGCAGTGGCATCAAAACATTTGAAAACAAAAAACAGAAAAATGTTAAATTTACTTTATTGTAATCATTTCATTTATTTTCTTTTATTATAAAACCAATTTATGTTTAGTAGGGAACTTTTAGGAATTTTGTTTACTTTAGTCACAATTGACGATAAGATGAAGATTATATTAATATTATCCTTATAGTTTTAAATTCATAACATTGAGCTTTTCTATTATGAATTATTAAGTAAAACGCAAACATGATGTGATTCTCTTGCCAACCTTTGATAATCAAAGTGTGATGTGGTAAACTATTCTTTAAAGTGGCTTGTTAACTTTGAAATACTTTCAAAGTGACAGCTCCTTACTGATGGCACCAAATTGCCCATTTTAAATGCTATTATATTTAAAAAGCAATTATTTTTATGTTTAAATGTTCCTTTTATTTAGTTGCTATTCGTAGAATTGATACAATGCTTTTGTGTGCATTTTTATACCATAAGCATTTCCCACATTGCTAATATGTTTTTTATTTAATTTTTATATTAAAGCAATGCATATAGATAGTTTCAACAGATCAATAGTATTATAAAACTTATAGAGAAAAACAAAGTATTCTCTGCCCTCATCCTTTCTCACTTCTAATTTCCCACTCTTCAGAGATAACCACTTTCATCTTCTTCAAATATTTACCCCAATGGGTACATACATGCTTAACTTATATATTTTTAAATTATAGATATTATGACTTCCTTTTTACCCAGCCTCAGACTTCTTGCCTCACCCTCACACACACTTCTTTCCTGCATACTTCCAATGAAATTTAATTACAGTTTTTATTTATATCAATGTGATATTGTCACATGCTTATAATTATGTAACTACTATTCATAGCTGAGCCATATAGTTTACTATAATTTTCTTTATTTTCCTGTCCAAGGTTTTGTTTTCTCTGGAGTTAATAATTGTCTTGGTCTTTCAACTTTGCATGTTTGTTTACTTAGTTTTCTTTTTACTCATCACTAATTCAGCCTTAACTTTCCCAAAAGAACTGTAAAAATTCTTCCTAATGTTGTCAAACCATCAGATAATAAAATAACTTCCACTTTTTTGTTTGGAAACATTCCTTCTGGACCCCTTTCTCTTTTGCTCTAACCTACAAACAATATTTGTTCTGGAAGCTACCATCACTATAATTCTGGGAACTCTCTATGTTGGATTTCCTGTTTCTCTGATCCCATATCTTTCTCTTACTTGATTTACTCTCTCATTTTGGTGGAACACACTCTCCAGTAGCTTTCTGCTAATGATTACAATGGGGGTAAATTTTTTGTTAACTTTTTCTGTCTGAATATGGCTTGTTTTGATTATCACACTTGCTAGTTTGGATCAATATTTTATTCTAGATAGCAAGTCATTTTCTCTAAGAACTATTGAAATCTTGCTCTATTGTTGCAACCTTCTTTGTGATACTATTGTTCAAGGCCATTCTGATACTCAATTCCTTATATGTGATAAAGTGTCCCCTACCCACTAAAGTTTTAACAAGTTCTCTGTAAACCTTACAGTTTTACAATAATATGCCTTGGTATGACTTTTTTTTTTATTTCTTGTGCTGGGCACATTGTAGGCCCTTTCAACCTGTAAATTCCTGTTCTTCATAAATTCTTGGAACTTTTTATATATTATTTATTGATGATTTATTGGGTAAATTTCTTCTCTCTTCTTTATTTGACTTCTTGAAACTCCTATTAGTTAGATATAGGATCATATTTAGTGTATGGCATTCAGTTTTCTTATCTCTGCTCCCCTATTCCCATCCCTTTAGCTTTTTGTTTTACTTTCTGGAAGATAGTCTAAATTTTGTCTTCCAACTTTTCTATTGAAGTTTTAAAAAATGTATTATTAGTAGTATTTTAATTTCTTTTTGAAATTTTTTAACTGATATATAACAATTGTACATATTTTGTGGGTACATCTGATATTTTGATACCTGTATATAAAGTATAATGATCCAATCAGGGCAATTGGGATGTCTATCACCTCAAATATTTATCTTTTCTTTGTGTTGTAAACAATACTATTATAATTCTTCTACCTTCATTTTTTTGAAATTTTTTTGAATTTCTAAGAGCTCTTTTTTATTCTGTAAGTGCTCCCTTTTTTGTTTCTTTCCCTTCCTTTTTTTTAATGGATGCTTTTTAAAATTTGTTTGTTTATTTATTTTTTTTATTTTTTTTATTTCAGCTTATTATGGGGGTACAAATGTTAAAGTTACATATTTTGCCCATGCCCCCCCTCCCCCTCGAGTCAGAGCTTCAAGCGTGACCATCCCCCAGACGTTGCACATCTCACTCATTATGTTTGTTTATACCCATCCCCTCCTCCCCCCTCCCACCTGCCAGACACCCGATAAATGTTATTCCTATATGTCCACTTAGGTGTTGAAATGGATGCTTTCTTAACTTTATAAGGACATTAATGGTCATCCTTTAGGAATCTTTTTCTGCTCCCTGAATTCATCTGTTTCCTTGGAGTTCTGTCTTACATTTTGGGGTTTTCTCATAGGCCCTGTGATTCTTGCTAGCTCATTAGTATCTAAGAGTGAAGTGTTAAAATTCTGATAAGAAGTTCTCTATGCACAATTGAATCTATGTCCTACCAGGGGACCTGAACATTGCTTGGGAAGACCCCAAATATTACTCAAGTTCCCCCTCGCTACCCCTTTCTCTGATCCAGTTCCCCAGAGAAAAATTATCTAATCTCGCCTGCCTAGAGGTCATAAACCCAGATAACAGTGTTCTGAGAAACAAATGGGACACAGAGGTGGGGAGGCCGCCAGAATGTACCTTCCCCCAACTCCCATGTCTCCATGGCCATGTCTCCTGCCTATTTCCAGCCGGAGCCTTTGAGATTCTTCCTTTCTAGTGAGTGAACTCGCTTCCACTGGGAGGTGAAGGGTGGGGGGCCTGGCTTCACAGGCTAGGGAAAGGGGACAGGGTCCCAACTATACCTGATTCAACTAGTTCTGTTTCAGCTCCAGATACCTGTTACTTCCAATTCCTGAGACTTTCTGGAGTATTGTGTTGCAAAACACGTAGTTTCTTTTTGGCGCTCCCGCAAAACACGTAGTTTCTTTTTGGCGCTCCCCTAACAGCCATGAGTTTCAGGTTTCTTCTTTCAGCTAAGTGTGTTACTCCCAGACTTCAGCTGTCCGTGTTTCAGAATTTAATCAACATCCCTGCTCTGCTCTCTCATTCTCTTCTCTCTTAGCCCTTGTGTGCTTATAGCATTTTTGTTAATACCTTTTAAAAGAGATTTTGACAGGGAGCAGAGACAAGCACGTGTTAACCATTAAGTTTCTCCCTCCCTTGAATTTATACTACTTATTTTTCACACCTGAATATCCTCAAATTGTCTTCCACGTCACAGTTGTGTTCTGAGGGATGTGAAGGCATATTCCATGGGAAAAAAGAGTTCCACGGTCAAGGAACGGTGTATACGATCTGTTCATTTGCCCCTTGCTTCTGGTTTCCTTTGGGATGTTGGAAATATTATGTTCTTGATTCTGATTTAATTTCTTATTATGATTATTATGTATCCCCAGCTATACTCTGAGCCCCCATGAAATTATATCCTATGCTTCCTGTGTTTTCTATTACGATTACTGCAGTATAAACTAACATCTGCTTAGATATCTATCACCCCTTATTAGAGTGTAAGCACCTTGGGCAGGGACTGTTTCTTGTTCATCCCTGTGGCCTCTGTTTCCCCATAATCCCTGTCTTACCACCTACCTGGGGAGAGTCCGTAAAAGCACAACAGATGCCATAGCTGACGTATTTATGTGCTCCTAAATGAAAAATCATCTAATACTGAGAGTTCGTCCCACACAATAGGACAGCCACAGGGATTGTGATTTGGGGGAAAGGGCACCCCCCACCCCATGCACATGCCTGCCCCCAAGGAGCATCTGCCTGGTCACTCCAGCCAGACCCCTTGTGGTCCCCTAATCAGAAGCTGGGCAGTCTTTGTACTGCTCTGAAGGAGAGGAGGGGTGTTTCTGGTAGTACTAAAGTAAACCTCAGAATTTGTTTTCCCAGACAAATAATTTCATAAATGGTGGCCAAGTATAGTAGAAATAGTACTGTTAGTAAAATATTTCTAGTTCAATATGGATTAAATTGATTTTAGGGGTTACTCTTGGAATCTAGTTATCATTTCTTAAATTGTTTTTGTAGGAAAATGCATTTTGAGTTCTAAATGACTAAGTTATATATAAACTTTAGGAACACTGCTCATTCATATGTTAGGGACTGATTATATTGTATTTGTAGTCCATTTGGGGCCATGAGAACAAAAGGAAAATCAAATCACCAACTGGATAATACTACTACTGGGAGCAACAAATCTAAAGTAACAAAATAGTCTATAATATGGGATATCACATCAGAATAGAAATGAATGTATTTTACCCAGTTAGTGATATTTGTGGGCTGGCTTGGTGTCTACAAGAAAGAATGTCTCATAAAATTGTACTGAATGGGTCTAATGAGATTATGTTTGATTCTGTCCTACGGCCTGAGCTAGTATAACTTAGTTATGAGTCTAGAAAAATGATGAATGGGCACTGGGCCATACACCACCTTTATAGTGGTCTGAATAATTACTGAATACATTTTTAAAAATCTTTTGAAGACTTATGAATGGACCGAGATTGGCGTGGTGGCAGAAGAGAGATGCACAGAGGTTAAGGTCCTCTCTTACTTTGGTTTTGTTGCTTTTTTATTTTGATCATATTAATAGTCAACTCAATGTTTCAAAGCAAAATGAAGATAGAATTTAGGATATTGTAGTGAAACAAACACTTAACACCAGGGGGCGCAATGGAGCCACTGTGTTTTATATGTACAAAAGCATTACTGGTTTCCAAAAGCAGTGACTGGCAGGAACAGAAGAAAAAGAAAAATGAAACAGAGTAGTGCTCCATAAGCATAAAATCTGAAGAGAGACTAATTTCTCCTAAAATTGAAATTATGCTACCAAAGGCTATATGTCTAATTGTATATCATTTAAATGGCCTGAATACTTTTCACTTCATTGTCTATAGGTCCAAATATATATATATATATATATATATATAAAATAATAGAATGAACGTTACTTATTTTTCTAAAGCTTTAAGAATTCCTTTACAATTCCTTTAAAATTATCAATGATAATGAAACAGATTCATTTAAAAGTCTATCACATTTAGTTATCACTCAAGGAATAAATACATATATTCATAAAATTTTTAAAGGCATAGTTGACAAATAAAATTGTATATATTTGTGGTGTACAATGTGATTTTTTTATATAGGTACACATTGTGAAAGGGTGAAATCAAACTAATCAGGGAACATATGTTGCTTGAATGCTTTATTTGAGCCAGATACTGTGCTAGGTACAAACATTAGATTAATTATTGGGCCTACAGGTTTAATAACACTGTTTCATAATCTGTTGCTGCTGGGGTACAAAAAGTTGCGTGAACTTCCAAATTAAGTAACTTTTTTTAGAGACAAGGTCTCACTCTGTTGCCAGGCTGGAGTGCAGTGGTGCAATCATAGCTCACTGCAGCCTTGAACTTCTGTGTTCAAGAGATCCTCTTGCCTCAGCCTCCTGAGTAGCTGGGACTACAGGCACACATCACATGCCCAGCTAGTTTTTCTAATTTTTGTAGAGACAGGGTCTTTCTCTGTCTCCCAGGCTAGTCTCAAATTCCTGGCCTCAAGCCATCCTCCTGCCTCAGCCTCCCAAGGTGCTGGGATTACAGGCATGAGCCACTGCACCTAGCTTTAAGTATCTTCTATATTTGATAGTATTTATTATATTAACTATATTGTTTCCTAAGTATTCCTACTACATTTGAGTCATTTTATTTTTATATTGTATCTGAATTCTTAATTGAAGGAAAGTTTACCATCTTTTACTTTTTAAACTAAAACCAAAATATGGGTATGCTTTGTAGTTTATTGTATCAAATGTTTAGGTCAGGTAAGCTTGATTACTTTTATTCAATAAATTAAGAAGAAGATAGAGTAAAACACTGTGCTAAATTACTAACCAAATATTTCCTAAAAGGTAAAGGATAGATTTTAAAATATAAGAAGAGTCTTTGACTCTCAGTACCCTATGGAATCGCAGAAACTCACAGTGATTCATTCACAGTGAAAATCATTATATTTTTTTTTTTGTTGGCTGTTCTAACTATATTGGTTGTGTGCTATTAGCATAGGAAACATTTTAAAAGAATATTCAAAAAAGCCAATCTCATGAGGAGCTAATGTTGTCAAGCACTGAGTACAAAGAGTTAGCTGGAAATCTCCCCATCTTCCAAGAGCACGTGTGAGCTGAGTCAGCTCCCAGGTGGACCTTCATGTGACCTCCTACCTACACCACCCTATCCTCTCTGGAAAATCTGTTTCTTCACTCTTAAGATGAGCACAATAATCTGCTTTGGCCTAAAGGTAGGAGTCAATTAACAGATGAGATTACCTGTGTGTAAGCATTCTGTGAAGCCTGTGAAGCGGAAGGATATTTTTTCTTCTTCTCATAATCATCATTCCTTTGACTCATTTCCTGTTGTGCCATGGAAAGTGGGGGCACCTGGGAAGTCTAATGCGACAGTCCAGACGTGTTTTCATTGGCTCCGTTGCTGTAGGTCCTGTCCGGAGGGATAGCGATGAGTCCTATGGAATGCAGGCTGGGGGCACAGTCGGTTGCTTTTTCTCTCCCCATTATGGGTCCTGCCTGTTGGAAATGAGTCATCACTGGTCATTCTCACAAGCATGGGAAGGCACAGGCTACCCTTGGGTGTCACCTTCATGTGCTCACACTTCATCTGTAGTGTTGAGCATCACCTTGGATCAAGGGAGACCAGAGAGAAGCAAGAGGGAAAGAGGCCATGGGAGGCTCTGGCAGCAGATGTTTTCCCCCAGGGTGGCCAACTCTGCTGGGCTGTATCCCCACTGCCCTTCAGACTGATGAACTCTGAAGAAGGGATTTGCTCTGAAGTGTGTCAGTTAAACGTAGTAATTATTTTTCTTGGACGGGAAAAAGGCAGTAAGTAGCACATGCCCACTCACCAACATTACAGCTTTTGCTCCCTGATCACAAGAGTAGATTTGGGCTGATTTCCTATTCTCAGGCAATCAGTAATGAGAGGGGAGAGAGCCATTAGCAGGGTGCCCTAGTTGACCTTCAGCTAAATTATCGTTCCTTTCCCCTCCTGCCTTTCTTTCAGTACAAGGGGGAGGGGAAGGGAGTAGCTCTCCATTAAGGAAAAAAAAAGGAATGATAAAGAAAACAGGTGCACATCCAGCAAAGGGATATAATTGAGGGTGACAACAGCACTCTTAATCCCACAGCTATTTTGGTTGTCCCACCCCTTTGTGTCAACGAATCGGAAAATAACTTACTAGAGATATTCATGTCAGAGATACATTCAATGAATATTTGTTGGGCTATAAGTATATTGCATATTGCTTTAAAAAATAAAGTTTTTGGTTTTTAAAATATTTTTTAAAATCCCAGCATGTTAAAGGCAAAGATGCAGTGTGGTCAGCTTTGGCACCCTAACGCCATCCCCGGCAGTAGTTTTGCCAGGTAAAGCACTGCAACCAAATGACAGTCAGCAGATTTCAAACACATAACTTTGACTCTTGCTATGTTAGAGATGTCCTATCCAAAGAGAAGATGTAGGTCCAAAATCCTGGAAGCTCAATTCAATGTCATCCTAAAAAAAATATCTCTCAGGCTGTGCAAATGAGTACCGGTAAGTACAGTTTGAAACTTGGATAAAAGTACATTACTTCCCAACAATTGGTATTGAAAATAAAGCTACTGACAAATAGAGCCATTTGGGGAGATTGGATGTTCTCTTGTTATAACTTTTGGAGCATTTTATATCACTTGGGGAAACCTTAGAAGTGTTTTTCAGTCGTGCTGTGTAAGATGAATTTGTCCTAATAGTCTACCTCATTGTTATTACACATGAGTTCAGCATGAGTAGTCAAGAAGGTAATATCACTGCTAATGGCACTCGGTGCTAATGGGTAGGGGGGTAGCTGAGGTTAACAGAAAAAGCAGTTAGGTAAAGTGTGGGGCTGGCCACAATTAGTCTCAAGTACAACCCAAATAAAGACAAAGACCATAAACATCAATAATGGCATTTTCTAGTAGCTCAACAGAAGAAAAGTTGAGAATTATTTTTTGTTAAATACTTTTAACTGCAGTATGAAAAACTCCCATATAGCTAAGTGCTTGATGTCAATTGGTTTATAATAAATTTATTTCATCATGCTCTTTACATATAATAGGCATCTCTGTGGAACTTTCTAAATTTACTGCTAAAGGCTGAAATCAAGCTTACAAATAAAAAGGCAGTCAGTATTCTATAGGTTTTCATGAATGCAATATAAAAAGGCAACATCTTTTGTTTTTATATTATACAATGTTTGATACATATACATTTTTATATATACTGTATATATAAATGTATATATGCTCAAGTTATGAAGCAGAATTTTAAGAAGAAACCCATGAATCCATTATTCAACATAAGAAAGAACATCACCAATACTGTTGAGGTTGTCTGAAAGTTCCTTCACCATTCTTATCCCTCCACCCCAGATAATTGCTATCCTAATATTTTTGATTTGTGTGTTTTATTAAAAAATTCTCTCCACTCTGTCATTCATTTTATCATTTCCTTTATGGTTTTCCATGTATGTATCCCTAAACAATATGTTGTTTGGTTTTATAGTTTATAAAATATATCAAACTGTATATATTCTTTTGTTACTTATTTTTTAATTTATCTGTGTCTTGATTCCTTGTATGAAAGATGTATTTTTCTCTTACAAGTTTGTAAGATCTTTGTGGCAAATGGTCTGAAATGTTATGATGGTGTGTCATTCCAAGAGGGCCATTCTGCTGGATACTTGGCAAGCCTTTCAATCTGGAAAACTATGTTGTTCAGTTCTGAAGAATTTTTCTTCAACTGTTTTTTTTTTATTATTATTTTTTATTTTTAGAGATGGGGTTTTGCCATGTTGCCCAGGCTGATCTCAAACTCCTGGCCTCAAGCCATCCTCCTGCCTCGGCCACCCAAAGTGCTGAGATTACAGGCGTAAGCCACCACACATGGCCTTTCTTCAACTATTTTATGAATATTTTTCTTCTGCTCAATGTATCTGATCTACTTTTATGTAATAATTGTTATACAAATATTGGACCTTTAGTTATAATCCTTACATTTCTTTATTTTTTTTCTCCTATTTTCCATCCCTTTGTCACTTTTTTCTATTTTCTGGGAGATTTCTTCAACTTTATCTTCTCATCTTTTGATTGAACTTTTCATTTCTGTCATAAAGCTTTTACTTTTCCCAAGAGCTTCTTTTTTTCTTGGAATCTTTCTCTTTTATAACATTTTTTAAGGTTTTCTTTTTCTGGCATATTTTCTCTATGTTTTAAGTTGTTTCATTTTGTTGTTGCATTAATCTTTGTCTTTCACATTTAAAGCTTTTCTCAAAGCCTGAAGATCTTTTTCTGCCTGTTCATGTTTGAAAGTTGTATGCTAAATAGCTTATTAGGATCCTCATTGTATGTGTTAAAAAAATCTTTCCCAAGCTCATGGTTTGTCTTTTCACTTTATGCTATCATCCTATAAGCAAACTTTCTTAATTTTAATATAGTATATTTTAATTTTTTTCCTTTATAGTTTTGCTTTTGACTTCTTGTTTAATAAATCTCTCTTGATCATGCGGTTATAAAGGTATTTTCCTGAATTGTCTTTTAAAAGTTTCATACTAATAGTTGAGCTTCTCACACTTAAACTTTTAATTCATTTGGAGTTAAATATTGTATATGGTGAGAGAAAGGAATCTGATTTTACTCTTTTCCCACATGGATAACCAACTGCCCCTGCACTACTTATTAAAAAGTCCATTCTTTCCACCACTAATTATAATGGCAGAATTGTCATAATTCAAGTTTGTAGTTATATCTATTTCTGGGCTGTCTGTTCTGTTCCATTGTTCTAATTGTCAATTTCTGTATCAACTTTGTATAGTTTTGTAAGACTTGATATTTGATAGGACAGGTTTCTCCACCATATTCCTCATCTAGAATAGCAAAATAGAGGGGGAGAAAACAGCTCCAAATGTGAAAAAAAGTGGTGGGCTTAACTTCATTCATTCATTCACCAAAGATGCATTAAGTACTTACCATATTTCAGATAAGCTGTAAGAATTGAAAAATGAATAAGACACAATGCCTGCCCCAAAGAATAAACAACCAAGGAGGGAAGACTGATAAGGCATTATACTTTAATTCTATCATGAGCAAGAATAAAGGATGCATAAGAAACTGTGTGCACAGGGAGGAAGAAAGTAATTATGCCCCGGGATAGTTAGGAAAGTCTTGACAAGTTTGGTCAATAAGTGGTAGTCTCAACTTGATCTGAAAACATAAATTGATACTTTATAGGAGAGAAAGGAGAAGGAATTACAGACAGAGGAAACTCCATGGAGATGTGAAAATGCATGATCTGTTTCATAATAAATGGTCAAGGGAAGGAGATCAGGTTGGAAAAGAGGTGTTTGCCAGACAAGAAAGGCCTTGTCTGCCCAGCTGAGATGTTTGAACCACACCGTGTAGACAGAAGTAGACTCAGGGATTTGCAGCAGGAAGGTAATACCACCTTTGTCATGTATTTGATGGCATAAAAGCAGAGATGAGTGGGGCGTGGGGAGGGCACTGTGTATGGGAAGCCAGTTTGGAGGCTGTTGCATTGTCCATGGGAAAGATGCTGGGTCCGAGCTTAGGCAGGAGTGAAGGGAATGGAGAGATGGTGACAGAGGTCAAAAGACATTAAAAGGAAGATAGAACAGGGCATGGTGACTGCGGTTGTCAGATGTAAGAGAATGGTAGAGTAAATGACAATAGTTTCTAGCATGAGTGACTACGTGCATGGGGACACTGCTCACTGGCCTTTATCAGCAGTAGGTGCTGTGCAGGAGGAATATTACAGGGTGTCTGGCAGAGGTCAGGGACAACCCATGACTTCTGGTTTGATCATATCAGGTTTAAGGGCCCCAGGACATCTGGGTGGGGAGACAGGGATGCAGTTGGAGGCACAGGTTTAGAGCTTAAGAGTTATCCACCATCCAAACCTAAACATCTCCAGTCTCCTCGCATTCCTTGTTAGGCCATTCGGAACAACCTGGATCCTCAAAATATGCTAAATCCTTTGTCCACACACCACAACTGTTAAAGACAGATTTTCCAAATTAATATACTCAGGGTTTCAGGGTATTCAGTCTTTGTGCATTTTCAGCTATAAGACATAGTACAATACCTTACTCTGCTTTCCATGGTCGGGAAGGGAGGAGTGCTAGCTCAATGGCACTCTAGGGACTTAGTAATAAAAAAGGTACTACCATGGAAAGAGTCTCCCTGTTAAGGTCATTCAGTTTCTCAATGCTTATAGGATCTCCTTCATAGTGACAGGAGGAGAGGTCGCCATTTAAAAGTCCACCTAGTACTTCACCTCCTACAAACACTCTGCCAGCATGCCTTAGAGGACCTTTGGGGGCCCAGAACTTGTCATGCAAATAATAATATTGGGACAAGAAAGAGCACTTGGAGAGCACAAAGTCAAAGGGGTTTGGTTAGTTAAATCATGTGTTATCAATAAAGGTGTCTATTTGTCTTATCCCATGAATAAGATGTGATTATGTTTCCAGAGTAAAATAGAATAATTAAAGGAGATTAGATTTCTATTAAATAGCTATTTATAGAACATTTAAATATGTTTTCTTTATTCCATGAAATATCTATGGTAATTTTCTAATGACTGTCATTAGGTATTAAATTTTAAAAGTACACTGACACTTTTAAATTGAATTGTGTTAAATTGTGCCCCCACAAAATGCCTATGTTGAAGTCCTGACCCGCACTACCTGAGATTGTAAACTTATTAGGAAATTAGGCTGTTGTAGATGTAGTTAGTTAAGATGAGGTCATACTGGAGTGGGTTGGGCCTCTAATCCAATATAACTGGGGTCATTATAAAAAGGGGAACTTTGGGTACAGACACACATGCAGAGAAAATGCCACGTGAACACAAAGGCAGATGGGGTGATACGTCTGCAAGCCAAGAAACACCAAAAGTTGCCAGCAAACCACCTAAGCTAGGAAAGAGGCATGGGGCAGATTCTTCCTTCAGTGAGAGGAAGGAAGGGTGGGAACCTGCCCTGCCAACACCCTCATTTCAGACTTCTAGCCTTGAGAACTGTGACACAATAACTTTCTGTTATTCAAGCCACCCAGTTTGTGGCACTTTGTTGGAGAAGCCCTAGCAAACTAGTACTTCACCTGTATCCTAGAAAAGAAGGAGAACAATAAGGTTATTTATATCGGTTCATAAGATCACAAATGACAACTTTCGAACAGAACAAAATTAATCATTTTTAGATTATTCACTTTATAGCCTTCTGATTCTTAAAATTGTAATTGCCATATGTTTTAATAGAAAGTGGAGTGGGAAAAGGTCTGATGGAAATGTGTTCTTTCAATGAGCGATGCACATTACACTGATGGATGGTTGATGGATATATTTGTGAGAATGAGGCCCTGTTATAGTAAAACAGGCTCAGAGCTGCATATAATCTAAACATATTGGTACCATGGGCCCAATACATAAAGCTTCTGCTTTGACATTAAACTGATGCATGTGTTTAAAAGGTACTAAAGACAAATGTTCAAAAATAATCATAGACCAGTTTTCTGTTCGTAAAGAGGAAGAACCCATATATTTGCTCCTGCATAGCTATGGTCAGAATTGAATATGAAACATCAATAATACTGAAAGGTGAAATTGACAGTGAAATGAATATGCTCTATTTTAGAGGCTCACGGGAAGGGGCTGAAAAAGCACACGCTCTGGAGTCAGAGCTGGGTTCTCTTCCACTTCTACTACCTCCTGGTTCTATGACCCTAAGCAAGTCATTCAACCCTCTGAGACTCTGTTTGATTACCAGGAAAATGGGGATAATAATTCCTCCCTCAGAGAAGCGATCCGAGGATTAAGTGAGATAATATTGGTAAAGTGACCAGCCTGGTAATATGCTCAGTAATGACATTCAATAAATGGTAGCTACAACTTTCATATTTGCTATTACTGGATGCAACAGTCCTGCATTCGGACGCAAATCACATGGGCAATTCTGGACAAGGAGGTCCATTTATTGGAGTCTAAATTGTAGTGACCCAGGTGAAGCTTAGAAGAATCATTAAAGTTGCTCCTAACACGTCCCTTTTTCTTTCCTTCCTTCTTTTCTTAACCACGAAGTATATCCAGATCGTGAACTGAAGCCTTAAGTGTAACAGCATCGCATACACTTGGGTTTGAATGAGCCGTGGTTAAAGATCCCAGGTGACTCCTCAGTCAAAGAAACTTGCTAGTGTAAAGGACAAATTAAAAATAAAATAGACTCTGTTCGAGGAAAGGTGATTAGGAGATAAAGTTTTAGAAAATTGAGACTGCACAGCAGGCGTTCCTTAACTTCAAGGCTGTCTTTCTTTAACTGACCCCAATACAGGACATGCTTTTAAACTTAATTCCAATCAGCATCGTCTTTGTGTGCAGCATCTGAAAGAGGTGGGCTATGGGAACTGGAAACTCAGAGTAGGCAAAAGGCTACATGGAGTAGAGGGTGTTTCCTGATCATGTCCAACACCTCCCTAGGCTTTCTCTGCAAGGAAAATACTCATGCTCCGTTTTGATTTCCAGTCAGCAGGTTTGAGCTTCAAAATAACAGTTTTGCGGAGAAGGAACTAGCCAACTAACTCATTTGCTGTCAAGGCACCATTGACTGGGGGGTTGTGGAGTGAAGCTTCTGTTACAAGTGCCCTCTTGTCATCAGGCAGCTCTGGCTCTCAGTCCCTTTGGTATTTGAACTCCATAAATTCAGCGTTGCCATGTGTTTTCCTGAAACACAAATATTCCTTAGGTTAATATTATCTCATTTGAATCTAGTGAAATCGTCTAAGGGATACTCATTGTCCCCTCCTGCCGACCCTCTCTGCCTCCACGTCCCCGGCTGTAATTGCCCACTAATCAGCCTGGAGCTTGCCAGTAGGGAAACTCATCCACAGGGCTGTGAACTCAACAGAATTAGAACAAATTAGTCTGTGACGTGCAGTGACAAGCTTAGGCTGTGTGACATGCCTGGAATGCACAATGGGGGTGGACAGAAGAACATCCTTGAGCAGAAGGAACACAGCAAAGCTGTCAATGTAACATGTTCATTTTTCTAGCCCAGAGACAAAATGAAACCCGAGCCACTTTTTAAATAAATAAACACAATAAGGATAGCTGTTATATTTAGCACTCTAAATCCAAAGAAACTTAGACAATTTAAGAGTTAGATGGGACCTTATGCCTGTCTTGTCTAAGTCACTCATTTTATAGATGGATGAACCGAAGTCCACCCTGGGGAAGTTACTATGTATAAAGTCACACAGGACTAAAACCCAACTCTCCTCCTTCCTAACTGAGGAAATTGACCCAGGTTATCAGTGTAGGAAAGAGTTCATTTGAAGCATGGTGTATCTAGATTGTAATATTGCCTTGTAAATAAGTTACCTGTCCACTCGCCCAGTGATGGTCATTGCCACAGGAGGTATGGACTTAACGGAGCAGGTCAGGGCCCTGCCTTAGTCTGTCCCTTTCCTCTTCTGCAACCGGGTGCTTACAGTACTAAAGAGCTGTGAAGGTCTTTCTTCCCCTACTGAGGGTCTTCAGGCTCTGTCCTCATCCGCTAGAATCTGAGCTCTGGAACATTCCCAGCACCTAGCGCATCGTGAAGGGGCACATTTTAGATCTGCAGAAAGACAGTTGGTTGTGGTCTCTCTCATTTAATAACACATGGTAGTTTGATTGGAATGGGCAAGGAGAAAGGTGACTCAAATGACAGAGTCAGGTGACTCATAGGAAGTACTTGTAAGCAACTTACAAGCAACACTATGATCCTTTGTCCCTGGAGAACTTCAAAAATAGTACTGCTAAGACTTACTCGCTTTGGTTATTAAAGTTCTACCTAGAATCAGAGGATGGAATCGATGACACCTTTAAGTCTCTACGAAACTTGAGATTGAATTTCCTTCATTTTAAGGAGTAAGATTGTTAGGACAGCAGTGGTCTCCTGAGGCCACCAGCATCTGTGGAGGAAGACGCGAGGTCAGGCACTGGGGTAGTGGACAACAGGGCCAGCTTGTCTTTACCTGTCATGCCTCTTTATCTGGAACTTTGAACTGCCACTTTCATATTTCTCAGAAGTGGGCTAACCATTCTTAAATAAATTTACTTGAAGTATAAAATCAAGAACATACACGTCTGTCCTAATGACCCTCTCTCCTCTGCACCAGCCCACCGTCAGTTGGGCTGTTTCTGGATCTCTGCTTATTTTATTCTGCTGTGTAGAGCCACTTATTTACATGCTTGTCTCCTAGGAGACAGGAAAGGCTTTGAAGATAGAAATGACATGATAATAGTTCATGGATCGCAACCTTTACTTATTACAACCTGCCGTCGTTCATGTGATTTCACCTCCTCTTGAAAAAAAAAATTTAAGGGTTTATATTAGGGATGTGGGTATAATTTTAAAATCTAATCTTGTATGTTTAGATTTTAAATATTTTTTAGAATACAACTCTGCTATAACACAGCCCAAAATTCCACAGAATTATTTATGGGTGGTATGTGACATTTGTTTACTGGAAGAAGGACCTTATTGTGACTACTTAACTCTTTCATACCAGTAGTAAGGACTTCCAGCAGTCACCAGCATGGTGAAGGAACTAGGAACTCTGTTAGTGTCCATATGAGGGCCAAGTCTTTGAGGCGTCAACATTCCACCTACCATGGAGGCTGCAGTGCAGCAGGAAAACTATTCCAGCAAGCAGCTTGCCCGACACAGGAGTCACTGCAGCTGGCTATCAAGTGCATGGCCCTGTACCTGTGTGCCCCTGAGAGTGAGGGTCTTCTTGCAATTCACACCCCAGGTACTCCCCTCACATGCCTCACCCTAGTCTCAGCCCTGACCCTCCATTAACTTACAGTTCACTTTGAACCCTCTGTCCTCATCTGGCACCTCTATCTCTCTCAGCCTCATTGCATTGTCTAGGGCAGTGGCTCTCCAGGTGTGGTCCCTGCACCGGCTGTGCCAACATCACCTGGGGACTTGTTAGAAATGCAGATTCTCAGGTCTCAGCTCAGACCTGCTGAAGCCGACACTCTGAGTGTGGAGCCCTGCCAACACCATGAGATATTTCCCCTCATGTGATTCTGATGCCAGCTTGGATTGACAGCCATGAGTCTGCAGATGGGAGAGGCGGGTATTGATTGTTTGTTTGAACCATTTGTCCAGTTTTCTGACTATGAACCTTCTGGAGCTGCTGCCTCACCCCATCAAGTACTCCCCAAACTGCAGCCTGAAAACAGACAGCACCCACCCATGCCTTGCTGGTTCAGGTTTCTGGAATACAGTAACCCCATCTCCAGCATGAGAGTCCCAAGCTCCCACTTGTCTGGGACAAAGTCCAGACATAGGAAGAATGATGAGAGCAACTAAAGGAGTTTAGTCTAAAAAAGAAGATTAAGGATGAACATGATACATGACTTCAGGTATTTTAAGGACCAGTATGGAGAAGACTTAGAATGATTCTTTTATTTATTAGTTAGAAACACAAGTAATGAGATAGAAGGTACAGAGGCCCAGATGTATAGCAAAGGCTGAGGAAGCCCATGCTGACCATGCCTGGCACACACATAGCAGGGGCTGCCCCAGGGGTCAAGGGTCCCCCTCACTGCTCCTGTTCAGGCAGAGGCCACAGGACTCTTGTCAAGGATGTGACAGAGGAACTTCATAAGACAAGAGTTGCTCTAGATCACCTAAAGCTTTCTTCTGACATTCTGTAATCTTAGTACATTACATTTAACAGATACTCACATAAGAAGGAAGGAAAGGAGGAGAGGGACAGAGGGAAAGACAAAGGGACAGTGGGAATCACCCAAAATTATTTATATCATGATTATTATATTTGGTTTTCATTTGTATTGACCATGTAGCATCAAGTTTGCCTTCCTGGTATGTGTCAAGTTTATACAATGTTACTCTTTACAGTTAATATACATCTGTGAGCACAAGTAGACTATGATTGGGAGAAGCAAAAGAATAATTCATTGATTCATGCAACATATGCAAATAGGGCTCATGAGCCAGGTGGTGGCGAAGTAGGTGCTGGGAACGCAGGGCAGAGCCAAGACAGGGTTTCTGCACTAAGGTGCTCAGGCTGGTTTGCGACGTGGCCAGAAGACGGCTCCCTGAAGAGGCAGGGCCCAAGTGGATGAGAATTAAGAAAACGGTTGGGTTCAGAAAGGTGTGATGGATAATCTAAAGGCAGAAAATTAAAGTCACTAATGCGAGGTTCATTTTCCACTTTTGGCTTTTCCAAAATAACTTTTAGTCCGTGCTTCCGTTGGAATTTCTTTCTTTTCCTTGCGTCTCCTACCTGCAGTGATCTTGTAGCCGTATCTTCTGCCTAACTCCCTACCACACTGTAGGAAACGGTGCTTTTAACCATTACATTACTCTTCTTAAAATCAGAAGGAAAAGTAGATTTAGGGGAAAAAAGAGGAGAAAGTTGTATAGTACTTTTTATATTGTTGATATTAAAAGAACAGTTAGTATTTTTATTATTAGAAAATTGAGGAAGTTACTGGTGTTCTCCCAAAGCTGTAATCCTATCTTTTATATTTGTCTTCAAGCTTCCTACCCTCACTCAATCCCTGATGGAGTGTTTGAGCCACTCCACACTCTCAGAAAAAGCATTTTAGATTTTTGGAAAGCTTGGAAAGCAAATGCAGATTCACACACAGTTCCAAATATAGAGGTGAAGATGGTCAGAGATGTTATCTGTAAAATCGACCTAGTTAGGAATACTTTAGCTTCACTTATTAAAGAGCATAAATTCATGGCTTAACAAATACATATACATGTTCGTAATATGGCAAAGGCCTATTCATGCAGAAAGGTCAACGATGTGATATGCTGAGGAACATTCTGGAAATGAATCTACTACATTCAGCATGCCAAATGAGAATGTCCACTCCACATTTGATGCACAACACTGAGTGGCATCAAACAGACTTTAATCTCTGATGATCTGGAGGCACATTGAGGTCCACCCCTCCCGCCGTTCGCCCCTCTGGGCATCAGTTATGATTGTACAGTGTGGTGGTTCTGGAGATTAGCTGGAGACTCTCTAATCTCACCCTGGGACAGCCCTGGAAATTGCACTTTTGAATCACTCCCTGATACTAAGTAAATATTTGTTCACTTCACATTTGTCCTTTTCACACAACAATCTAGTTGGAATTGGGTGGAGAGAAATCCTCACCACTGGTTGCTGCCATTGTTCAGATAACACTGGGACTGGGTAGTGGGTCTTCGGTGATGACTCATGAAGCTGTGCTTCCTCCACGCTTTCCTTCGTGCGGCTGTGACTCTGGGCGCATACAAGAGCATACATGGTGGCTTAGGCCTCATGCTTCCCCACCAGCAGAAAAGCAGCTCATAGCCCCCTCCCATGAAGCATATCCAGAGTACCACCTTTGTATAGGAAGAACCATGTGTTTTGCTTCCATTCCTGTATTGCACTTAAGAGCCTTTCTGCCCTCCCTGACAACACTATGTGCTGAATACTGTATTTACTAAGAGACAAAGGATGGACATATCCATGATGGTCATTCAGATATCTGTTCAGATAATTTGCCCACGTCTTTCAGATGCATTTAAACAATCCTCTTACTTATGATTTAAATGCTACAAATAATGCCAGTGCACTAGTATGCTCAAAGCTGAAAATATATTCTTCACAAAGCTGGCGCTGCCACTCTCTACTTACGATCCCACTGTCATTCTAGGCATAAAATGTTCTTCTGCATAAAATTTTCTTCTGCCTTCATCCTTCTTCTCCCCTCCCTGCCAACACCCCATCCCAATGTCCCTCCATTCCCAAGTGCTGCTATGTCTGCCTTGCTAATTTCTCCTGTATCCATTTCCCTGTCTCTATACCCCTGCCATCATCCTAACCAGGCTTGCAATTTTGGGAGCTGAAAAGAACAACTTGGTCCAAGCCTTTGCTTTTTAATGAGGAAAATATCCTAAAGAAATGAAGTTAATGGTCCTGGCTTTAGGACTGTAGCGTGGCTCTGACCATACCACCGCACCTCTCCAGACCTATACACCATTGCACAGCCAGTCTCCCTCCACTTCAATGCAGCCTGCACAGATTCCAGGCTGTTCTTTTCTGAGCCACTGCTGGTAGGCTGCTTCTCAGCTCAAATGCCTTCAGTGGTCCTCCATTGCCTCCAGAATAAAATCCAAACTTGTAAACCCAGCATTCAATAGCCAAGCCATTTTCTTCCTAATTCTACATTTTATATGCACTTTGCAACCAAGTAACCTGACCTGTTCACCCCCAAGTACTCCTCACCTGCCCACATGAGGTTTTATTCTCATACTAGTGTGCATGTACTTCCCCAGTCAGGATCCCACTCATTGATCAGGACAAATATTGAATACCCCACTTTTCAAAAAACCTTCCTTAAAAAAAAAACCTTCCTTGATTCTTCCCAATTAAAACTAATCTTTCCTCCAGTACAGTGCCAAAGCTTTTCTTCCAAACTCCCTCATGTCACCCATTGCCTTGTGTAACAATTATGTGAATACACTTTGATATTCTCTGCTGGTCTAAAACTTCCTAAGGAGAAGATCCTAGTGTGTTTGATTTTTGTATCACCGAACACTCTTGCATATAGCACGCACTCACGTAGGATTCAGAAATAAACCAAATTTCTGCATATATTTTCAAATTCTTAGCCAGTAAACTTATAACTCTATAATTTCTCCAAGCCAAATGTTAACTTTTTGTTCATCCTTTTTGACACATGCAGTTGAGGTGAAGACCAATTATATTATTTCTGTTATGATACACAGCTTAACTGTTAGGATAAACAGTGTAACTGTCACCCACTTGAAAGCATTTTAAATTAATTATATACAACTGGGTTTATTTGACATAGAATGTAAAACTATATAAAACATCAGATAAATAAAATTTTTCTTCTAGAGCAAGTCTCACCCCCCACACACACACACAAAAGACTAAAATTATCATAGAAACTCATCAAACGTTTACTGCCATCTTGTGGACGGACAGATGTTAGCAAATAACTAAATGAAGTCACAAAATATGTTTTTCTAAGCATCCTCTGCTTAAATGTTGTTGTATGGTTAAACCAAAGGAAGCAGCCTCTTCGTTAATTAAACCACTTGCCCAGAAAGTGGTTAGTCACAACCAGGGAAGCCTTTGTTAATTGTTCTTTATCATTGTAGAACCCCGAAGTGGTTGTCAGAAACGTACATAAGATTATCTTCATGTTCTCATGCCTAATATCCAGGAAAGGGGATGGGGTGTCAGGAAAAGGTGACTGGGTAGATTTTCATAGGATTTGCTTCTTGAAGCCAAAAAAACCACAAGAGTTGTTTTAATTAATGCATTAACAATTAGCAGTTTGCACCCCAAAGTGCACAATTTACTGCTGATGATTCAATAGTCTCCTTGTTGAATTGCTCCCAAACAAGTAGATGTTGAAGCTGAAGAAATGCCTGTTTCTCCACATGACTATAAAATCGATATTTCACAGAACGGACAACCAGAGGCCATATTACAGCCACTTACATATTGGAATTTAAATTAATTCATTAAAAAATAGTCATGTAATAGGAAAAACAAAATAAAACATTAAATAAGAGTCATTTCCTTTTCCATGGGAGGAAACCCTATCCCTACAAACCTTTTTGTTCTTTGGATTTTCGCTGGCATATCAGTGATCACCTCTTTGAAATGACATAGTGCTTGGAATGTTCTTCTTCTGTATTAAATATATGCCTTATTCAAATACCAAGATGGACCATAGCTACAACCGTTCTCATGCTATTATTTTATCTCCAGGGTGCTTTGTTGCCTTCTGTTTGGCCTGTAATGAAACTCGTATGTGGCATTAAACTTGTCTTAAAGAAATGATTTCTTATATGCAGAAAGTTAAACCTGAGAGAGAACCAGGACCACAGAGCAAATCTGACTCAGCTGCGCAGCACTTTCCCCAAAACCTCACTTCTGCATCTGTCTTCCCTTCCTTGCTCTGCTCTCTGGGAGTCGGGATCACTGTGATTCGCATTTTTTTCTTTCTTCCCTTCCTGCCTTTGTTAATCACTCTAGAAAAGTTGTTAGGAAATTAGCTGTCAGATAAGGCCATGCCCAGCATTTAGAAGGGAATTGAATATTCACTTATTTATTCACTAAACCAAAATGTACTGTTCCAGATTCTATGTACGCACAGGGATCCAAAGGGGCAAAGTCATTCCCCTGCATCAGCTCACTCTCAGGGGAGTAAAATGGTAAACAGTACAGAGCCGCATGGTAAGAGCAATGCCGGGTCTCTGCATGGGGTTTCCAGGAACTTGCTGTGCTCCACGGAAAGCGCACCGGAAGGAAATGTAAGGCGCACCGGAAGGAAATGTGGCGTGGTGATCCTGGAAAGGTAGGCGGAAACTCTACGCTAAAGGAACTTTGCTGGCTGTTAGGGAGCCTGACTTTTATTCTCCAGGAGAGTGGGCGTTGATGATGGCCTTACAGCCGGCAAGTGCCATGGCCAGAGTTTTATTTTACTCCTTTGGGAGCAGTATAGAAGATGCGCGGAAGGGCGTCAAAGCTGGAATCAGGAAGACTTGTATGAAAGCCTCCCATTAATCCTGGCTACCGAGTCAAACCCGGAGCCAGTCGGGGGCAGTGGAGAAAGGGGCAGAGACTCAGCTCTGAAAGAGGTAGAACCAGCAAGGCTTAGTGACAGGTTGAATATGGAACCTGATGGCAAAGTGTTGACAGTGATCCTCTGGTTTCCGGCTTGGGTGACTACGTGCAGTGTAGAGCTGTAGGGGAGAAAAAGTAATATCATTTCCTCGCCCGTTACAATTCATGGCTGAGACTCCGATAACAAAGGGCGGATCAACAAGAGGAAAGCATACACATTTATTTAACATAAGGTTTACCTGACACGGGAGCCTTCAGAAACAAAGACCGAAAGAAATGGGGAAATCTGTGTATTTTTATGCACAGTCGTGCAGAAGTATGATTGGAGGACAAAAGGGTATGATGTAATGGTTATAAACTGGGGGAAACTTAGCAAGGCCAGTGTGTTCAAATTCTTCTTGGCCTCTCTGTGTAAGATTCCTTTTCCTGGTATAGGCCAGGACACCTGCAACTTCAAGGCCTTCAGGGGAGATGGGAGGGAGGTCCGAGAGTGACCTTCCTAGGTTTCATGGCCTGCTTCTGGGGAGAAGGGGAGGGAAAGGTGAGAGGGGCCTTCCTACTTCTACTGTTTTCTCAAATGCCAAGGTGCCATATTTTGGGGCAACCTATCCTAAACCCCAATAGTGCCATTTTAATGAGTGAGAAAATATAACTTTTGAGAAACACATGTGGAGGTTGGGGCAATGGGAATTATGTGTCCAGAAGCAAGCAGTAGGAAAACTTTAAAAAAAAAATCATCAAATAGAACTGAAAAATATTCATGAAATGTTTGTGATTAGATCATGGATTAAATTAGCAAGAGAAATCTTAGAGAAGTGAAGTGATCATAAACCAGAAATAAAGGGATTTAAAGAATTAATATAAACAAGGATAAACCAGTAGCTCTCTATTTTGGCTGCATATTAGAACCACCTGGGGATCTTTAAAAGCCATTGGTGGGCCAGGCTCGGTGGCTCACACCTGTAATCCTAGCACTCTGGGAGGCCGAGGTGGGCGG
>VBSM01000361.1:92025790-92039867 GCA_008086735.1 Cheirogaleus medius
AAAAAAAAAAAAAAAAAGCCATTGGTAAATTGTCAGGCTGCATCCAGACCAGCCAAAGCTCCACAGGTGATGCCAGTGTGCAGCTAAGGCGTGGCCACTCCTACAGACGCTTCTTTCTGGCAGCTGTAATGGGAAAGAGACATGAGAGGATCAAAGAGTACTACAGAAGGTTATTTTTAAGATGAGAGTTATTTGAGAATAAAGTAAGAGGGAACTACAAGTTGAGAGTGAGAAGAAGAAACAGGAAAGGGAACAATTAATGGTGAAAGCTCTAAGAGGAAATGGGAGGAACAGAGGGGTATTTAAAATTAGCTTTGAGGCCAGGGGCAGTGGCTTGCACCTGTAATCCCAGCACTCTGGGATGCTGAGGCAGGAGCATTGCTTCAGGTCAGGAGTTCAAGACCAGCCTGAGCAAGAGTGAGATCCCTGTCTCTACTAAAAACAGAAATAATTAGCCAGGCGTGGTGGCGGGTGCCTGTAGTCCCAGCCACTCGGGAGGCTGAGGCATGAGGATCGCTTGAGCCCAGGAATTTGAGGTTGCTGTGAACTAGGCTGATGCCACAGCACTCTACCCAGGCAATAGAGCAAGAATCTGTCTCAAAAATAATAATAAATAAAATAAAATAAAATTAGCTTTGAATGAAAGGAAAGATAACCTGGAAGTGAGGTTAGTAAGAAAAGATGGATGTACAAACAATTAAGTTTATAGGTGGAAGGGTGAGAACACTCTTCACTATCAACATAACAGTAATTAAATGCATCCTCAAACAGATCAGTATGAAATGTCTCCTACTGTGAATAAACAAACTTGTTACAAAAACATCTCAGGCGACTCATCGCAGGAAGGATGTGAAGATAGATGCACAGATTCCCTCCAGTTTTTGCTTTGTCTTGACTTCCCTGATTCTCACCCTGCCTCCAGTGTGTTAACCTATCCTCAACTCAGGTGGCTCTTGCAAAGCTAGGTCATGTTCTCTTTCTATGTCCATTTCCATTTTGTCTACCTCATCACCTTCATCAGGACAGTTTTCATGAGCATGTTACCATATTAGGTTTCGGGAGACGCTGTTGAGGCCTAATCTGCCCTCTGTACACTTTGATCTGACCAAGAACAGTGATCTAGATGGAGGAATTAAACGTTGAACCGCCAATGATGATCTCAATCAGTTCTCTCTATGTGTGTGTGTGTGTTTGTCTATGTAAATACATATATTTGGAGGGATATATGTGTCTATGTTTGCAAAGGTCAGTGCTGTTTTAGGCTCTACTATTTTGTCCCATGACAGTTTTGCCCGGACACACCAACTGCAGCTCCTTTTATGGCCTTGAATTCTGCTCTGTTGGCTGCTAATACTGCCTAGAAACCAGGAGCTCTGTTGCCCTTCTTCATGCTGCCTCCAGATTGTTCTTGTAGCATCCTCTGCTGTGAAGATATTTCTAGCTCACTCCACCATAAATGCAGGAGTAGGGTATGATGCTGTCTCAGGCACTGCCACCTTTCTACACGGTAAAGCCAAGCTGTGCCCCATGTATGGCATCGCTTTCATACGGCATCACTTTCATAGGCATGACTGCTCTAGGACCCTTGCAGGAACCACCAGCCCAGCCCCTCCACTCACCATCTTTACTGGCCAGACTTCAGGCTCCGAACCAGCCCTCATTGTTTCAGTCCTGTTGAACCTGAGCTTGAAAGTTCAAATGACAGCCAACAGGAGCTTTTCACACTTAAATGTCTTGAAATTTGGACTCTTGACAAGGTCTATTTTAGGCTTTCATTTCATGAAATAAACATGATGCACAATAAACCTTGATGACCCTACACATGATCTGGTAACAAGATCATCATCTCCTTTTCCTGATAGAATCATCAAAAACAATCTGGTCCTTTGGGGGGATGCATTAAAGAAATAGAACCCTAATAGGAACTACCTAGCTATGTTTTCTTAGTTATCTTTCAGCCTTTCTTTAAAAGCTAAATATTGCTACCAATAAGCACAGAAACTTTGCAGTCAGACAGACCCACCGACCCACTAGCGTGTGCCCCAAGCCTATCTTCATCTGTAGAAGGTCAGTGGCATTTGCCACCCTGTCACCGGTGTGCTGTCATGATGTCCTGAAATACTGCAGGGAAAGCAGCTCACACAGTGCCTGCCTCTCAGTGAGGGTCTGGCAAACATTAACTTTTATTGTTTTCATTAATATTAGAAAAAGATTTTTACTGAAGGGAGATAAGGGGAGGAGAAAGTGAGGCTCTGCAAAAGGGAAGAGCCAAGGCCTTTTGCCCTTTTATGTCCCTTATTTGCTGCTATGGAGAGGGAAAATTCCTGGGTGAAAAATCTCTGTGTCGGGCGGAGTTCTTTACCTGAACTATTGGAGGTTTGTTTCTTTCTTTGTTTGTTTTTACTATATAAAGACTGTGACTCTTATGACTGATCACGTTTTCCTTTTCATATTTTATTCCAGAAAGCTGACCACAAACAAAAGTATTTTTATTACTAATCTCACTCCTGATCCTATCTAATTGGCATGCACTTTTTTCCTCTTTGCCTTATTTTCTGGTTTTATTTTAAATCTATATTAGATAGCTGTATAATGTGCAACTGTGTAAGCTGCTTTAAATCACTTTTTGGATAAAGAATATCCTTGATCAAAAATAAATAATGGATAACCCTATTTTTTCCCCTTTGGGTTCTAGTTTTGAATAATGCATTATTTATCCCAGAACTCAGCAAGTCAGAATCTTGCTCCAAGCCAGCAAAATCATCTAAGAGGGTGCTCCAGAATTACTACTGAGGTCACCTTTAGGCGTGAATGGACAATGCATTTCAAATGGCCCATTCATTCTGTCCTTGGCACAGATGCTGTTGTGGTTAATTATTTTGATGCTAATATATGTGTATATCTTTTTTAATGTGGATACCAGACTGAAAAGTTGGATTGAGACCAATAATCAACAGATGGCAATCACCCGGGGTCATGACTGTTCTGGGCCACGTTTTCACCAGTGCCTTTCAATTATATTGAGACTTATAGTCCCAATCTGGCCTCGCAGTAACTCCCCTAGTGCCTGCAGACCCACTGAGAACCAACCCACTGTGAAAGTCTGTGAATACTCTCCTTAAAGGAAAGAAGGGTTTCCTGTATGTGCCTGCACAAGGGTCCCAGAGTGGAGATTATAGAAATATTTCACCATCAGTGAACCTGAAATGTCCCATATTCTTATTTCTTAGCCTTAAGTGATGCTTCTAAACTTATGTGTTTTTAAAGGTATCTGTCTCACAGAGTATCATTTGGAAATAGCATCAAGAAAGTGGTGTAGGTAATTGCAAAAATAGATTTGACCTGTGCCAGTAGTATTTGAATGATTCAGTTTAATTTCACCCTTCGCTATTGGACACATATTCTTTCAAGTCACTGTGTGTGCTACAGGATGACAGCTCTGACAGAGTCCACGATCCATGTGGTGCAACACTATATAGTTATGATTTATAACAGGTAGAACATAAAGATGAGGATTCCCCCATACTTCTCTTTGCCATTTAGGGCAGGGGTCCTCAAACTTTTTAAACAGGGGGCCAGTTCACTGTCCCTCAGACCATTGGAGGGCCAGACTATAGTTTAAAAAAAACTATGAACAAATTCCTATGCATACTGCACATATCTTATTTCGAAGTTGAAAAACAAACGGGCAAAAACACCCGCATGTGGCCCACGGGCCGTAGTTTGAGGACGCCTGATTTAGAGCCATATTTATGCAATAATAGGAACCAGCTGATGGCAGCTGTCACCCCAGGGGTAGCTCAGTCATGTCCCAAGTACCTTGGTTGGGACCCCTTAAGTGAGAGGGGTAGAATATCTAACTCAGCCTGGATTAAGCAAAAATAGAATTTATTGGCCAATGTAATGGAAACTCGGGGCCTGGAAGATACTTTAAAATGTTTTAATCCTGTGATTCAAACAATGTCAGTAGAACCACATCTTGCTCTGTCAGGAGCCTCAGACAGGTTCTGTCCACTTGGCAGCCCTGGAAACTCCAGTCTTACTTCTTCACAGCCATAAAAGAAGAGATCTTCTCTTTCCCAGTTACTTCAATAAAAGTCCTGGGATTCATCCTGATTGGTTTGACTTGAGTCATCCTTGTGTTAGTTTGCCAGGCTGTGTAACAAAGTATTACAAACTGGGGGTCTCAAACAACAGAGGTTATGGTCTCACAGTTCTGAAGTCCGAGACCAAGGTGTCAGCATGCTGGTTCCTTCTGAGGCCTGTGAGGGAGAATCTGCTCTGTGCCTCCCCCTAGTTCTTGTAGGTGGCCTCCTCCCTGTGTCTTCACCTCTTCTTTCCTCTGCGTGTGTCCAGGCATCCCCTGGACACCAGTCTTATTGTATTAGGTCCCACCCTAGTGACTACATTTAAACTTGATTACCTCCATAAAGATCCTATCTCCAAATAAGGTCACAATCTGAGGTACGAGGGGGTTAGGATTCCAATCCATCTTTTTTTGGGGGGATGGACACAATTCAACCCATAACCTTCCCTAAGCCAAACACTGTGCAAGAGGGACAGAAGTACTGATTGGCCAGGTCTGGATCACTTGAGCACCCCCAGAGCTGAGAGTGGTGTCACCTCCTGAAATACAAGGGGTAAGAATGAGAAAGGGTTGGTTCTCCCAGGAAGAATCAGGCTACTCTACCAAAAGAGGGATGGCTGGCTGCTGGGCAGACAAAAGTAATATTCATTGCACTAAATATATTAAAGGCCCAAATCTTATGCACATGCCTATATATGGCCTACATATAAACAGCCAAATCAATTACTAAATAAGTGTATATACTGTAATAGTATTCAAATGGAATCATAGCATTTAAATTTCTCTCTAGTACTCCACTGGTTAAGAGAAATTTTGTGTTGTTACATCATTTCAGAGGGGAAACTACATTTGGCTATTTAGATGCCAACAAGGGGGAGAGCAAATCTAAGAAGAATATGAAAGTAATGCTGGTAGCCTACTCCCATCAGTTACCCAAGACAAAGAGTGTGCAGGCGAGGAGCCGAGGGGTGGACGTGGCATCATCCTGGGGCTGGTGTCTGGCCATGGATGGAAGCAGGAAGGGCCAGCTGCCAGGCAGGGGGTTGAACCACAGTCAACATTATGCATCAGTCAAGGCATTTGTTCCCCCTGAGCCTCCATAGGGCTCAGAACCAAGTGTGTGTGGTCTCCATGACTGAGACACCCAGAGTCATGTGGTACCCATCATCATACCCACACCTGGCAGCCAGCTCCAGGTGGCCTTTGCCACCCAATCATAATTGGTGGGAGAAATTTCAAGCCACTTGCCTTTCCAGCCTTAAAACCTCCACTGGGCCTTGTGAGATATGTGCCTAAGGAGGGCTTCCTGATCTCTCTCATGCCCATCTTGTTCCTGGATGCTTATTTTGCATACATGCAAATGTGTACAAGACATATATCTACTATTATAGGATAATATTTTAATAGTATTTAATGAATTCCTTGGCTTGGAGCACTTCTTATATAAATTAGAAATAGTATTCCTTATGTCAATGAATGTCACTGCATACTTCTAGTTTCTAGAGGCCCAAGAATGCCTTTTCCTGACAATTGTTCAGAATACAGGCTGGTATTTTGCCAGCTTTCTCACTGTTAGTTCATTTCCTTAATAGCATCTTGGTGAGAGTCTTTTCAGAACCCAGGGACTCCAGCCTCAACCCCTTCTATTAACTATAAATCCCTGAATAACCCTCCATATGGTGCTGCCATGGCATTTGATAAATACCTTGCCAGTTATTGATAGGACTTTATGCTTATTTTGACAGGTTGATCACACTAGTCTGTGTTGTTAACCAAGCTTCTGTTGTAGGCGTCTTCCCAGCACTGTGTATCACTATGTTAAGTGTTTACTGAATTTCTGCCACAGCAAACTTGGGGAGAATGAGCAAAAGGAAAATATAATCTAAAACAAAAGCAGACAAAAGCAATTCTGTAAAGCAAGAAATTCTATCAGAGGTCCTGGTGAATATATTTGTACCTTCTGTCAGCATGTCTCCTGACTGTAAACTGCTTTAACTACTAGGATCAATACAGGGCAAGGCCTTGAGATAGTAATTATGCTAATTGGTAGTGACTAGAAAACACACAGGCTGCAGGATAAGCAGACAGCGTCTCCAGAGAAACAGACACATTTGTTAAGAAGGGCAAGGTCTGATACCCTCCATGAGGCTTTTCCTATAATCAGTTTTCTAAGAAATACCAAATGCATTGGCCAACATCATTTAAGTTCTTACCTCCACAGATTATGCCAGGCACTGCAGAGCAATATCAAAGACATAAAGGGCTTATAGCGCTCTGCACCTGCCTTCAGGAAGCTTACAGCTTAACTCAGTCCACAGCAGTGCCCAAGCATGTGTGCACACACACACACACACTGATGGTCATTTTCATTGTCAAAAAAAAAAAGTCAAGAATTGAGAACCTAAATACCAGAGTGCTACCAAAATGACAAAGGACCAAAGCCAGATGGGATGAGTCCCAGGAAGCATCTTGTAGGGATCATGTTTTGGGTGGAGCTTTGACTAAAGAGAGGATAAAAGCATCTCAAGGCAAGAGACTTTGCTCTTGGTAAGAAAGTTAAGAATCTGCTGTTGGTAAAGAAAGTTAAGAATCTCTGACACAGAAGCTTTCTGGTTGTCATTGTATTATAGTTTTGAAAAACATCTGATCAGATGTGGCAGTTAAAAAACTCTCCATCACCATGCCCATGAATGTAACACGGACACTGCAATGGACTGAAAGTTTGTGTCCACTCAAAATCCGCATGTTGAAATCTCAACCCCCAACATGCTGGTATTGGGCAATGAGACCTTTGGCAGGTGATTAGGTATTGAGGGTGGAGCCCTCACCAATGGGAGTAGTGCCGTTATAAAAGGAACCCCAGAGAGCTCTCCCACTCTCTTTCCACCATGTGAGGGCACAACAAGAAAACAGAAGTCTGCAGCCTGGAACCCAACCACGCCAGCACCCCAACCTCAGACATCCAGCCTCCAGAGCTGTGAGAAATGAATCTGTTTTTCATAAATACTGCAGTCTATGCAACTTTGTTATAGCACCCCAAACTGACTAAGACAGGTACTGTCCTAGAACTAGTAACTGAACTAGTTAACCCAAGTGTGTGGCTAGGTACCAAAAGAATAGATGAGCCAGTTGTTTCAGATTAATTACCCTGCCAGGCTTCTGTGAGATTCTGAACTTTCTAATAAACATTGGATGTTAAAATTTAAGACACAATTTTCTTTGATCATTTGAATTATATTTAAGCCTCTAGTATTAAGAAAGCCTAAATAAAACTTAGTTAAATATATGAGAATTTAGAAAGACTATTGGAACGTCCTCGTTCTGTAAATATCGAATTAATTCATTTTTTATCTCATCTTCAAATCACTAGCTCCAGTAATGAAAGAATACTTTCTCCAGAAACTAGACTATAGAATAGTAAGTAAAGTTTTCTAATTTTTTTATTCCATGAAAGAGATGTGGAGAATCATAAATGTCACACTCATCTTAGGAATTATATTTCTGTGTTTAGGAAAAATTCTGACAGTTCTAATTCTATAGGTAAGATCCGAAGATTCTATATGGAGCTCTGGACTCTATACATATCTTTACAAAGAACATCCAAACAGCACAGTGACATTAAACACTATGTATTTTGGAGCTGTGGATTCCGCGTGTTGGGTCTTCTGTGAAGCTGGGTGGCGTAGAAAGAGACCTGAACTAAAAGCTGTGATAATAAGTCATTTTCCCTCCAAGGTTTCCACTCTGCAAGAGGGATGGAGTAGGCAGTGAGAGTATGACCTGGATTGTCTCTGAGAGATTTGCAGTTCTAAACAAATGATGGAAACTGGGATTTAGGAAACATCTGTTTGCAGGGTTACATAGCTTCTACCAGCAGGGGGCAGCACTGCTCAGATAATCTCTATTTCTTGCCCTTCCTCATTTAGGAAAAAACTATGGAAAAAAGGGATTTGTCCCCTCGGCCCTGAGCAGTTCAGTGACATATCAGTGGACCAAAGCCAAAGGTCTGCCCAAGGGTTTGAATTTTCAAGGTGCACCCAATAGGTGTGCCCATCAGCTCACATTTGTGAAGGATACCTTCACTGTTGATCCTATTTGTTGTCGGTTTTCTTCTTTGTCTTTGTCTTCTCTTTATTTCCTAGTTGCTTCTAGTCGGAGGAAGAATATCTTTATATGGAAATTTAAGATTTTAAAGTGTAAGAATTCTTGACCAATCAGTCCTTCTTTCCCCAAAATAAAGTCTCCTATTTGAAGGGGGGTTTAAGATAGGGACTCGAGAGGCAATGCTTTGAGAAAGTCACATGCCAAGTGATGGAGAGTGGAGATGAAAACATTGTGTGGAAGGAAACGACTCTTCCTTTTCTTAGGGAAGGATAAAAAAAAGCCATAAGTGACCAGCGCTGCTCCCTGCAGCTGAAAGGAAATGAAGCCGAAACTAAGTGAGCTCTGATTCATGTTTTATTTTAATGATGTGTGGGTTTATTTAAAAATCCAACTTGTGTTATAGCATAGTACTAAATTCTGTCTCCTAATTAATTTTTAAAGCTCAGATTTGATAGCAGGATTAATCTTAGCCTTATTTTCAAGATAATTTAAAAATTACTAGAAAACGTTTGTTCCATATAATGAGTATATTACTCCACAAAAAAAATCAATTCAGATGATCCATTGGGCTTTCATTTGGCTGAAGTATGTACCCTTGAAATGCTTTGTCTGAAGGTAGAGACCATTTTCCCATAAAACAAGAGTGCTTAGGGACTTGAACATCCAAAAACGTTACCTAAAAAGCAAGGGGAGCTGTGGTCTAGAGACTGCCATTGTCAAAGCATTATAACCACTTAAATGAAAGCACCTCTATCCACTTCCTTCCTTCCCCTTCATCTTCCTTCTCTTTGGACATCATTCATATGCTGTGATAATTTCAGGCAGGGTTGCATGATGGGAAAAAACGTGCTTTGAGCTAGAAGCACCAAGGTTTAAACCCTGCTCTGCCCTTTATAATGTGTTTGACCTTGAACAAGTCACCTAATTATTTTGAGCTTATTTTTGTCATCTCTAATATAGAGAAAATAATAATACCTATCTTCTCGTGTTGTTGTGAGAATTAATCAGGAAAACAAAGAGCAAACAGCAACCACTCGATGATGGTAGCTGGCGGACTTCCCTTAAGGAGCCTGTGGTAGAAAGTCGGCAAGATGGCTGCCACCAACTCCTTCCCTCCTACACGTGCGCACTGCCCCTCACATGAGGAAGCAGAGTCTAATTCTCCTCTTCTGAATCTGGGCTGGCCTCACTGACTAGTTTGACTGACAGAGCACAATGACAGTGATATTCTGGGACTTCCAGGGCCAGGCCGTGAGAAGTCTTGCAGCTTCCTCCTGGGTCTCTTGGACTCCTACTCTTACAGTGCTCTCTCTCACAACCTACCCCAAGCTATGAGAATGGAAACACGTGGAGACGCCATATGTGGACATTCCAGTTGGCGGCCCAGCTGAGCTCCCAGTCAGCAGCCAGCATCGACCCCGGCCACACAAGTGCGCCATCTTGGACAGCTCTCCCTCTTGGGCCTTTAGACCCTTCTAACTCCAGTCCCCTCTGACAGCCGTATGACAGATGCCCGACAAGAGCTACCAACCAAGCCAGTCGATCCTCTGGGCTTTGAAGGACAACCATAAACTGTTATTTTATGCCACTTAATTTTGAGGTGGTTTGTTTCACAGGCAGATATTAATAGATAACTGGAAAAAAGCTGCTGAAAATTGTTCTATTTTAAAGAGCAAAGAGTCGAAGCACAGAGACATATCTGAGAAGGAGGGATTCTTACTATAAGCATTTGTCTGTAGTTCAGCCTTTTGTTTCTCAAGTCATTGTTTCAGAGCTTCCAGATAAGTTCAATTAGATTTTGAAGGGACACAGGGGAGTTCACTAAATGCTGGTTGGATGAGGAAGGAAATGAGCAGATGAATGAATGTTTCCTACTATATAAGCCCTCTAGTAGAGAGCATATCATGACCAACAATCAGTCAAGAAGTTTCATTAAGAATCTATTATTTATAGGCTATTTGGGAATATAAGCCCTATCCCAAGGAAGTTCAAGTCTTACAAATATCAAATTTAAAAACATCAGAAATAATGGTAATGTGCAGAGTTGTTCGGTAGCAATTATAGACAGAAGATCCGTTGGGGATGAGAGAATGCACCTGGGTTGATAGAGCTGGGAAACACCTTTCCCCAGATATGCATCCCCACTGCACCCCGATAATTAGAAAGGGCATTCTGGGTGAGAAGACATTTAGGAGCAAGGGCCAAGAGGTGGAAGTGAGTACCACGTGGTAAGGAATAAAGATTTTGTGGTGGCAATTAGTACTTCGAACACAGATAGGTGCCTGATATATGGAATGAACACAGGACAAGAAGAGGTGCCAACTCCAGCATGATCAGAGCTGCATCAGGACCATAACAGACCAGGAGATCCCTTTGCTGGGAACTCACTATGGTCTGGAGAGAGGAAGAAGGGGAGAGAGTGAGCTGAGAAGCCTCAGTCGCCAGGAGTTGCAAGTGTGTGGGGTGACCCATATCTTGCTCCCCTGACCTAAAAACCATGCACGAGGGAACTGAAATGGGAGGTACACTCATTCATCCTGAGGAATGCCTCATTGCATCAGGATGGGCACCACCATGGGTATGTGGTGCCATGGGCATTTTCAAAGAATTTTCATTTTCATTGCAAGCTCCCTGAACCCTGCGAAGCAGGTAGAATAGGAAACTGAAGGTGTGGGTGTGGCCTGCCCAAGGTCACCTGATAGTTGGCGGATGGTCTGGACCCAGGTCTCCAGCCCTACCAGTCAGGCTCGCACCAAACTTCTCCACCCTCTCCAGATTTTATTTTGTTCAGAGCCCACCGATGTCTCCAAATGACCTTGTTTACAGCACAAAATAATGCGACAAGGTTGCTTTTTAAAGCCATTTTGAGCAATGGCATATTACTCTTTGTTAGAAATAATGATACTGATTGCTAGACCAAAATAGAGTATGTCTATCACTGAAATAATTCAAAAAGCTATTTTTTGTAGGTCACATTCTATGTGATAAAAACCGTCATTTTAGTTGACTTTAAAGGACACATCCCCCTGTAAATCCATATAGCATGTTGTACTCTCTCGGCTGAATGTGACACCTTCTACAAAGAGTATATAAATGACTCTGATTCAGAATGGAGGTTGAGCAGATAAATAAAGCTGACAGTTCACAGAAGAGGTCTTCATTACTAAATTATTTGGGGAGGTTTTGTAAGTCAGGAAAACTAATCTGCAACTAATGTCCCTTTGGTGCCACTTATCCTGGATCCATCTCCTCACACCGACTATGAAAGGACAAAAGCTTGGAGCTTTACCTCCCCACCATCAATTGCAAATATGTCCTTTCTTCCCCCGTCTATGAGATTGCATTTCTTATAAACTGCCCTGTGCTGGGGCCTTGTGAAGTAAACATCCAAATTCCTGAGCCATCTGTGTCCGCCTTAGCCGATGAGTGACAGCCACCCCTCTCAGAGCTGTTAGAGCTGGGCTGGCCCCATGCGTGGTCTGACACAGTGGGAGGGGGAGGAGGCCCCGTGCCGGGTCAGGACACTATTGGTCCATGTGCCATGTGATGGATCCGTAAAGGCCGCTCGGCTTGCTGGTGGCCACAGACACAAATCAAGCCAGTAGCCTTCTGCTACATCTTTCTGAACCTGTTTGGTTGCGAGGGTCAGAGGCCCGCTGCAGCACAGATGGTGGCAGAGCTGGTGTGCACACCGCGAGAAGGCAGACGCCATGTGCGGGTGCCCACTGGAGGCCAGCTTCCTGCTGGGGCAGCTTCACACTTGCTCCATCAGCCAGGAAAACCATCACCACACGTGATTTAAAGACCTAAAAGGATTAACTGTGTGTTTTGCTGTCAACCATTTGCTGGGTGACCAAAGAGTTGACGTGTATAGGAGAATCTTTATTTTGAAATTTCACAAGACCATCTGAGAATGTCCACAAGGATTCTTACAATAAAATGGACTTAAATCTAATGATTTAAACTAATTTTTAAAATTTGTGGCTGCATAGTAGAGGATACAGAAAGAAAACACAGCATATGAAGATAATCTATATATTTTTTTATTCTTATGCATGGCTCTGCATATGTACTCCTATCAGAAAAACCTATTATTTGCTTTCCTTCAGAAATATTGTGCACATAGTAGAAATGTCTTCATATGCTAATCAAGGGTTTTTTGTCCTTTATAACTAATTTAGTTTGTTTTCCTTGTGTTGTAATAATTCCTGAAAGTAAGGGTACAGTCAACACTTGACTTATAACATTTTTATTGAATGCTTGTGCTCCTTCAACCAAAGCTCTTTGAAGTTACTAGAAATTGAAAAGATTATCAGCTACATGATCAGGTTATGCTTAAAAGAACATGAATTAGTCAACAGCTCAGATTGCTCAAAGCCCTGTTTTCTGGGTGATCAAAATAGAAGTATTTCAGGCTCCACACATAGGTATGGAGTTTTTTAGGTTTTTTTTAGTGTACAAGAAAAAATGTAATTGAACTTCTTGGTGTTCTCTAAATTTGGGGGCCAGTGTTAAGGAGACGAAGGATAAGCCTTGGTGGATGCTGGTTATCATGAGTTTGAAAGATCGTTGTCCCTCTTCACAAGAGGTTAGTTCATCAGGTCAGACCTGGCGTTCTGCTGTTGACGTGCACGCAGAGGAATGTCTGTCATCCCCCTGTCAGGTGGCTGCAGGTGCTGCTGCAACATTTCCGAATTGCTCCCAACCTTACGCTGGAGGCAGAGAGCGCAACCGAATGCAGCATTAACTCCACAATCACGGAGCTGTCGCCTGGTCTTAAATGGTCTTGCAGTGACATTACATGCCTAGTTTCAGTAAACCATTCCTGTTCTTCTCTTGCTCCAAATAGGCCTGGACTCAGCACATCCATTTAAATAGCCCTTTGCACATTTTATGGGAAAGAGATGTGTATCTTTTTTTTAAGATAGCTTATTCTAATATCCACAAACTTACGCTTTCGTGGACAATGGCTGAGTTCTCTAAACTGGGTTTAACAAAGTTGAAGATTGCTGGTCTTCTAATTGGCTTGCTGGACTTTTATTTCAACTACCCGAAAAACATTTTTCCCTTGAATATTACTAGGTATTGGTTTAGGTTTTTGAATCAACATATTCAAAAAATGTACGCTAACTAGAATTTTCCAGCAATGAACACTCTCTTATAAAAGCAGTATAATTCCCCTTAGAGAATGCCCTTTGGTGGTGGCAAGATGACCTATTTAAGAGACTTTGTTTTTTATGGTTGAACCTCCTCTCTCCATCTTAACTGCCTCTGCAACATGTATTTCAGGTGCATATTATACTTCAGCACAAACAAAATCACAGAAGGCCGAACAGTCATCAGACTGGAGCTCAGAGGAAGGGAGGCGTTTGACAGAGTGCAGAAGCCTGACTTTAGTGTAGGCCTAACCAAAGGGATAAGTGACGTCTTGTGGCTCAAATATGTTGAGACTTTGTGTAATAGCCTAAGAAAGTACACTGGGGATTGGGATACTGCCAATGGAATGTTCTTTTGCCTTAAATGTCTCTGAGAAGTTTTCATAGAAGACTGGATAGATACATTGCCAAGAATTAGGACAGGAATTAGAGATTCCAGCTGCTGGGCAGGCACCCCTACCTTTGTCCATCAGAAATGGGGTTAGAATAGAGGGCAAAAGCAAGAGGATTGTATCAACACAAAATGGGACCAAACTGTACCATTCAGGAGTCTGTATAATTGCTAAACATGGATCACAAATTTGGTTTTACTCAATTTTGCAAATATTGACCAGAAATCTAGATCCTGTCAATACAGCACATTTTATACTGCATTTTGCTTGACTTTTTATTTGGGTAGATTTGTTTTTTTTGGGTTTTTTTTTGTTTTTTTTTTAATTTTTTTTTATTC